>OY757918.1:102559789-102901427 GCA_963585895.1 Sepioteuthis lessoniana
TGTAGTTTATTTAGGCTTATACAAATAACACCCTTTTTTGGGGGGGAAAGAGGATTTTTACCTCTCTACAGGCAATACAGTCTGCATATTCTAAGCCTTGTAAATAAGGCGGTGAAGAATATGACTGAAATTTACTCTTATTGGATGATTAATGTAAATAGTATATTTATATAATGCTTTGGTCATTGGCCTAATGAGTAGAGTGTTCGCCAATGGTCTGGGAGACTGGGGTTCAATCTCAGGTCGAGTTATACCAAAGACTCAAAAAATGGCTTAACATTCAGCATTATAAGGTAAAGATCAAGGGTAAAGTGGAGCAATCCAGGGAATGGAGTGGTGCCTTTCCCTACACCTCAGTGTAGTAGCTATTGAAAAGGGAGCCTTTGGGTCACCCTTGACTATGGTTGCCAACTTTACTTACGTTTTCATACTTCAACATAGAATTAATGGAAATTTTCTTTGTTGTTCACTTCAAGACAAGTACCAGCAATTCTAATACTATCATTCTGACTGCTATAGTGCAGTCTCTGCTTTTTTTCTTTTAATAATAATGATTATGATGAGGATGATTATGATGATTAACCTACCTGAATTACTTCTGACTTTATGATGTCAGCAATATTATCAGCATCTTGTGAGTCACCTTCTTTCTTCTTTTCTGATTTAGTTTCAAACCTAAAAAAGATAATCGAATGCAACTCATAAATCTTATTAAAATGAACGAAAAAAAACAAACTAAAAATCAGATGTTATAATTCATTTTTGTAATAGTATCTTTAAATATCAAACTCTCTCTCTCTATATATATATATACATATATATACATATTCAGATTTAATTGCTCTAGGTTTGTGCTTTGTAAAGAAATAACAAAAAATAAGATTTATAATGAGCTGGGAAAAAAAAAACAATCAAAATAATTTCAAAAAATCAAATCAAATTAAATTGTCACTTGGTCCAGTAATAGTAAAAAATATGAGAAAATTTTTTAGTACAGTAATTTTTGTTGTTAGATTGACTTTAATGGTATGTCAATCAGTCTGTTAGGGAATGACATTTATTGGATGGTCATATTTACAAATTAAATTGTCATTTTGAAAGAAGAGGGGGTTGGGTGGATAACAGTAACAGAAAGAAAAGAGTCTCTTGTAACTGAACACGTGGAATCAATTTCAAGTTCTGTTGCTATGTCATCTTCTTCTTCTTAATAAAAGGTGGACAGCTGAATTTCTATGATGAAAATAACAGTTCTCTTAGCTTCTTCCTATGAATTCCTTTTTGCCAGCAACAATCTTCTTTAGCAGTCCTACATCCAATCTTGTCTCTTGTCATTCGTTACCAAGACTCAAAATGCCTCTTTTTCAGGTGCATTCAGGCAGGGCTTAAATAATGATACCAAAATGCTATATCTTGTTCAATCACACAATGTGGTAATTTACATGTGCGCCAGCATGTATGTAGTCCTGACATCAAACACGATTCACGATCAGGAGGATGTGAGTTCGATCACCCCAATTGCCTGTTTCTCTCACCCTGATCTCATTTTACACACCAGACATATTTGTGCATGCTTTGAGCTGCTGCGTGCGTGATTTCTCTCGCTATACATTTGGTTCAATAATGGTAGGGGAATGTGGAGTACCCCTTCCTTGCCATTGCTCCCAGGTCCAGTCAGGCCCAGAGTGGTAGCACCTGATAGGATCCTATCTATGAATCAAATAGAACTGTTTGATATTTAAACTAAGTGCAAACAAATGACTTATGCTAAACTGAATTGCTTGAAATAGAACTCTTTTTAAAGTTAACTGTGTGTAAACCAATGAATGAGGTTTAATTGAATTGTTAGTGATACATAGCACTATTTGGAACCATTTAACTTTGTTGACTTATGCTAAACTGAATTGCTTGGAATAGAGCTGTTTGATTATTTAACAATGCGTAAACAAATAACTGATGTTTAACTGATTGTTAGTGTGAAATAGCAATACTTGAAAACATTTAACTGTGTGCAAGCAAATGATTAATGGTAAATAGAATTATTTGTATTAAATAGAAATAAGTAAAACCATTTAACTGAGTACAAAAAAAATGTCTTCAGGCTCATTTAAAAATGTTATCTATAAAATGTGTTTAGAAATCATATAATATATATATATATATATATATATATATATATATATATATATATATATATAAAGGATTTGGCATTAAATAGCCTACAATAGTTGATATGCCATAAAACCAAACCAAACCAAAAATTGTAAAGAATATGACAGAGTTTTTTGGTACTGTCATTTTTGTAACTAACAGTGACATAAGATTTTCTAGAGACTTTTTTAAAAGTATGTCCAGACCCCAATGTTCTGATAGTACCAGAAAAAAAAGTACTTAAACAAATGTAAATGTCAAAGTACTTCATTTGAGACATTTTTCTCAATTTTTTAAGTAAAGATATTATCATTTGTCCAGAATGAATTGAAACTTTTGATACAGTAAAAATTGCAAGGGTATTTCCATGATATTTATAAAGAGATTTTCTTTTTGCAAAAGTGATGTTGGTAGAAGATGGAAAATATGGGGGAAAAGGACTGTCCTTTTGATGTTTTGACAAATTCCTAAACAAGATAGAATGTATTATATTTCTAGAGAACTGAGATTTAAGATGGACAACCAAATACTAAGATATTAACACTCACTGCTTTATTTCCTTCAATGTGTTTGCTTGATTGGTCCTGATAATTGAACCCCCTATTGACTTATGTAGCCATTTTTGCTACCCATAATTCCTTGTTTTCTCTCTGTCTATTTAAATCTTCTTCCCCTCTCCACCTATCCAGTTTCTCTCTTGGCAGCAAGGTAAATGACATTTTTTTTTTCTTTCATTTAAAACCACAGAAATAAAAAGAAGAGAAAATATCTTACTTGCTTTTGAAAATAGTATGTCCTGATTGCAATTCTTTATTTTGAACATTTTGGATTACTTCTAACTTGAATTTGTTTTTGATGGCATCCAGACTTGATTTGCATGCACTGGCTACTTTTGTGGGGACATTTAATTGTCTTGCCATCAAGGGTGCCAACTCTGGGGTTGGTTCCTTTGGATTAAGGGCTCTGTGTTGGAGGCACTGTACATTGATTTAAAAAAAAAAAAAAAAAAAGAAAAAAAAAAAGAACAGAAAATTACCAAGAGCAAATAACAGATTTATAAGAAAGCTAAGAAAATTTAGCATAAAATAATATGTATGCAAATATGTGCGTAACAGATTAATGATAAGGGCTAAGAATAAAATATGTGCAATAATGTAAATATTTCATCCAAGAATCTCAAACCAACTCAAGAATATTATTAGTATGTTCACTGTTTTAAGAAATTTTAAATCTGAATTATTTTTTTCATCGAGACATTTCAAGATCTGTAATGGTCCTTAATCCATATCTAAAAATAAGAAAGAGACACGTGTGTCACCAAATCTAAAAATAGAAAAAAAAGACCTACATATCACCAAATCTAAAAATAAAAAAAAGACACACCAGTGTCACCAAATCTAAAAATAGAAAGACACATGTCACTAAATCTAAAAATAGAAAAAGAAGACCCATATTTGTTACCAAATCAAAAATTAGGAAAAAACGCACATGTCACCAAATCTAAAAATGGAAAAGGCACACATATGTCACTGTTTCCAGAAAGAACGTTTCCTTATTTTATGGCTAAAATACTAGTGAGTTGGCAACCATAATCAAGGGTGACTTGAAGGCTCCCTTTTTGATAGCTACTACACTGAGGTGAAAGGAAAAGTGCTCCTCCATTCCCTGGATTACTCCACTTTACCCTTGATCAATACCTTATAATGCTGAGTGTTAAGCAAGGAGGTATCAAGTACCAGTTTTTGAGTCTTTGGTATTACTCGACCTGGGACTGAACCCCAGTCTCCTAGGCCACTGACAAAAACTAACTGCTTGGCTAATGGACCAGTTTAGAGAGTATAAATAGATAAAAAATCCCCAGAACCACAGTAGCAGCCCAGCAGCCATCAGAAGACAAACAAGCCAAAAGTTATCACCCCACCCCTAGAATTTCACTATGATAAATTGTAGTGAACCTGAAAGGCAGAACCCACAGACTGCTGTCTCCGACAAGCCAACTGGGATTCATCGTTCAAAGAGACCACAAGTGGCGTGCTGTCATTTACAAGAATTCAGCAATCGTACACGGCTGGATAAAAATAAAACAGGTGGTGAACCGAGTGAACGAAAGATGAAATGTGACAATGAAGCTGTGTGAATTGAATTTCTTTCATAGCAACACCAAAAGAAATAAACAAGAAGTGAAACAAGAAGTGACAACCAAAATGGCCAACCTTAAAGTTCAAAAATGGTACAAATGTATCTTGCATGTAGAATAATGGAAATACAGAAAAAAACGGAAGTGTGAGCATCGTTAGAAGTGCAATTTGTAGGCCTCATGTCTCATCTCATATGCAAATTTCTGTCAGCCAAGAACAGGTATAAAAGAAGTATTGTGAGGAGGGGCATTTTGTTGGTTACTTCACTGCAGAATCACGCAAACCAGTGTATTGATGTTGCAAGTTAGAGTGAGAAAGAGACAGAGAAACGGGACTGGTGGTGAACAGTTGGCAAGTGAGTGAAAGAGACAGAGAAACGGGACTGGTGGTGAACAGTTGGCAAGTGAGTGAAAGAGACAGAGAAACGGGACTGGTGGTGAACAGTTGGCAAGTGAGTGAAAGAGACAGAGAAACGGGACTGGTGGTGAACAGTTGGCAAGTGAGTGAAAGAGACAGAGAGACGGGACTGGTGGTGAACAGTTGGCAAGTGAGTGAAAGAGACAGAGAGACGGGACTGGTGGTGAACAGTTGGCAAGTGAGTGAAAGAGACAGAGAAACGGGACTGGTGGTGAACAGTTGGCATGTGAGTGAAAGAGACAGAGAAACGGGACTGGTGGTGAACAGTTGGCAAGTGAGTGAAAGAGACAGAGAAACGGGACTGGTGGTGAACAGTTGGCAAGTGAGTGAAAGAGACAGAGAAACGGGACTGGTGGTGAACAGTTGGCAAGTGAGTGAAAGAGACAGAGAAACGGGACTGGTGGTGAACAGTTGGCAAGTGAGTGAAAGAGACAGAGAAACGGGACTGGTGGTGAACAGTTGGCAAGTGAGTGAAAGAGACAGAGAAACGGGACTGGTGGTGAACAGTTGGCAAGTGAGTGAAAGAGACAGAGAGACGGGACTGGTGGTGAACAGTTGGCAAGTGAGTGAAAGAGACAGAGAAACAGGACCAGTGGCGAGCAGTTAAAGGACTGCATAAATGAATTTGATCCTATAAGGAATTTAAGGACTGACCAGCAAGTTAGCATTTTACAAAGAATAATAAAACATTTACGAACTTAGTTTGAGCATTATTAGCAAGTAACATATTTTATAGCATATAAGACACACGGATATATAAGACACACGAGTATATAAGACACACCCCATTTTCAGTTGAGCAAATCAAAGTACTAATATTAAATGTGATGAAATTAATATAATGAATATTATCAATGAAAACACTTTTAATCTGCATAATTAATAACCTTTCAGATAATGACAATAAGTATATGAAAGTTACTCTAAAATCTAAGCTAATAGGACTTGTCAGGTAGCTAATTTCTGCTGATTATTGCAAATTTTAAACCTACATATGGCATATTGCCAATGGTCTGAGAGACCAGGGTTCAATCCCAGATCGAGTCATACCAAAGACTTAAAAAAATAGCACTTGATACCTCCTTGCTTAACACTCAGCATTATAAGGTACGTATCAAGGGTAAAGTGGAGCAATCCAGGGAAAGGAGTAGCGTCCTCCCCTACACCTCGGTGTAGTAGCTACTGAAAAGGGAGCCTTCGGGTCACCCTTCACTACAGTCACCAACTTTACTTACTTTATGGCATATAAGATGCATGGGAAATTTTAAAAGATATCTTTAGTAAAAAGAGTGCACCTTCTCTGCTGTCATACACGGTAATCTGTAAACAGATTAACACAGTGAAGTAATAAGATGAGAAGATGTGAAAGATATACAATTGTGCAGCTTTCCACAATATCAAAAGAGTAGTTTCAAAGGTATTTCAACCAATGGAAAACTGAGTGGAACAGATATGTTTAATACTAAGGAGACTATTTTGAAAAAAAATTAATGTGTTATTCATTGTTCATCCTTATCTGGGTAAATACAGCTTCAGTTTCAATACTTTTTTAACACAACTTAAATCTCTTCCTTCTAATTATATATAAAGAGACTTGAACAATACCAGATATGGTTAGGTTATTTGGTTTAATGGCATATCAACCCTTGATGGTTATTTAATGCTAAATCCTGTTTATACATATATATGATTTTAAAGTGAACAGTTTGAAGTTAACTTTATTTTTAAATGAGTTAGTACTCATTTGTTTGCATACAATTAAATGGTTTTAAGTTCTGGTATTTAACATAAGTAATTCTATTTATCAAGTATACCAATTCGATTTAATGATAATTATTTGTTTATACACAGTTAAATGATTTCAAATATTGATATTTAACACAAATAATTCTATTTAGTATTAATAATAATCCCTAGTAAGAGATTGCACAGTTCTATTTGACCCTTAGATAGGACCTTAACAGGTACTACCATTCTGGGTCAGAGTGGATCTTAGAGCAATGAAGGGCTACTCCACATTCCCCAAAGTTCCAGTACTGGTTTAGTATCAAATCCAAGACACTTGTTGGGGTGGAGGTCTTACTCTTTAACAGAGATGTAGTCTGTATATTCTACAGTCCAAACTAATTGGGATTAATAAAAGAGGTGATCAACTTTTAGTTAATATTGTCTGAAATTGCAAGATGACTCGCTGGCATTACAGTAGGACAGCAGTATTTACCGAAATTAAAAAAAAAAAAAAAATGACATATTTAAAACAGAGCAAAAAAATAATATTCACCTGATATAACTTTTGAAAGTGAGGATTGAATGTCAGTTTGGGTTTTAGAAATTCACTGGGTTCTCCATCTTCATCTCTGCACCATAAAAACAATAGGCAACATTGAAACATAACTTTAATACAATTAAAGTTTATCTTACTAAATAATTTACCAAACATCTTTTTTTTGTCTGTCTGTTATTGGATAACTCAAAGATGAATAGACTTAACTTCACTAAATCACCCATGAATAATTATGCCCTTATAAATTCAAAATTGAGAAAGAGAGCAAAATAACAAACTTACTCTTCAGCAGTGGTCAGATCCATAGAACTGATCAAATCATCAACAGCACTAAGTTGCTCCGCTGAAAAAGAATAGAAAAGTTGAGGGGGAAGCTTTTTTTTTATTTTTATATACACAAGAATTTCATGTATCCAAGCTACATATATATTATTAAACAGAAAAAACAAAAAATAACACACACACACACTTGTTTTTTGACAGTCCAGTTTTCAAAATTTAGCAAAAACAAGTTACATCTATTTTAAAATTTTAGGAGGCATAGTGTAATGGTTAATGTCATAAGAAATGGAATCAGCGACTAGAGTTCAAACCCTGAACAAGTCGGTTTGTATTTCACTTCACACTTATACCCTTAGGAAAGGCATGAATTCAGCTCCTTCAGTTAAAGGCAGATTGGATTCTTTAGTCTTGATAAGGTAACCAATTTAGGAGAACAAAAACTCTGAATACAAACCAACTGTACTCTGCTTAAAAATTGACCTCATGTCATATTTTGCTTGTAGCAACAGGGTTGAGTAAATACATCTATTTAAAAAATTTTTAAGATAAAACAATTTCATTATTATTCAGGGGGGTTGTTTTTTTTCATAAGGATCGCTTCTTCATAAAAATAAGACATCCAGTATTAAATAAGATTTCTTTTACCTAAAAGGCTGGACTCTTAAAATGTATCTAGCATTAAGCTATAATCTAGAACATAAGCTACAGATATCAAAATCATTTAGCTTTGCAGGTGAATTGGTTTGTTTTTATGGTATATCAACCATTGTAGGTTATTTAATACAAAACCTGGTATATACATATATATAAGACATATATAATTTGTAAACATAAGTCAAAGTAAAATGGTTCCAAGTATTGCTATGTATCAAAAACAATTCAATTAAACATCAGTCATTTGTTTACACACAGTTAAGTGTAAAAACAGTTCTATTTCAAGCAATTCAATTTAACATAAGTCATATGGTTGCACTCAGTTTGAATATCAAACAGTTCTATTTGACCCATAGATAGGACCCTATCAGGTGCTACCACTCTGGACCGAAGTGGACCGGGGAGTGATGGCAATGAAGGCAGTACACTGTATTCTCCAAAGCTCCAGTATTACTGGAGCCTCACCATCAGATTGTTTAATGTCATATTTAGGAAACTTGTTGGTGGGGGGTCTTACCCCTCAGCAGAGATGCAGTCAGTGTATTCTCCAACGTCTCAGCAAACTGGGCTGTTTGGCAGGCCAAATTGAAGCATAAATTATATCTTGTAGATAGGATGAGGACAATTATTCCTAAAAACTCTATTCATATGTGTGTGAATAATAAAAATTAACACAAATGTTAGTTGGTTGGTTTATTTTATGACATGTCAACCCTTGTTGGGTTATTTAATGCCAAAATCAGTCTCTTTGCATTAACATATCCAACATGTTCAATAACTGACACAAAAACCAAAACACCCCTGCCAATAAAATAACTTTCACACCCAAATTAAACCAAAACAAATAATCACCCCACTCCACCAAAGACAATTGATGGATACAATCAAAAGTGCTTGGAAGTAGAATTTACGGCACCTTCTCTACCAATGGAACCCTAACACAAAGAAAATAGTAAGAAAACGAGAGAAAAACATGAAAATATCATAAAAAGGCTCCATGGTCTTTAATGTAACATGTCTAAATAACTTGCCATTAAAATAAACACTATATATGTAAGTTGACTGACCAGAGTCAAGGGTGACCCCAAGGCTCTCTTTTCAATAGCTACTCCAGCGAGGTGTATGGGAGGGCACTACTCCTTTTCTGGATTGTTCCACTTACCTTTGATCCATACCTCATAATGCTGAGTGCTAAGCAATGAGGCATAAATTACTATTTTTTGTGTCTTTGGTATGACTCACCCTGGGATTGAACCCCAGTCTCCTGAACCATTGGTGAACACTCTGTCGTGCCAATGGGCTGGATATATATATATAATTCGATTTCATTTATAGAACGTAGGATATAAGTCACCAAGCTCAGTTGACTGTGTATATACTATTGTAACTTATATCTACATATGTTCTATCAACAATATTGATCACACTTAATTTATAAATATAGCAAACTACTTTATTAATCATATATATATATATATATATATATATATATATATATATATATATATATAGAGAGAGAGAGAGAGAGAGAGAGAGTGAGTGAGTGACTGAGTGGAGGGGTAGGTATGGAAAGCTATAAAAACTAAAAGAATTTACAAACATACAATAATTAGAAAATATAAAATGAAAGTTTACCATATCTGAAGAGGAAAAAAATTTAAAAAAATACCAGTATTACATTAGAAAGTAATTATTTTAGCTATTTTGCATGTGATTAAAAAAAAGGTCTTTACCAGATGGTTTAAATTTCTTTTTGGAAGGACCACTATCATCATCATCATCCAATGGAAGAGATGCAAATGTGTATGAACGCACATCTTCACTAAAAGGCAGTTCATGGTACATTAAACACTGAAAAAGACAGCAGTTCACATAAAACACTGAAAAAGATAACAATCCACATAAAACTGATGTTACAGAGATTTGATTTGAAAAATAACATAATAAATTTCTAAATATAACTTTTACTTTTAGTGTGAATTTTCATTATTGCAGTTATTTGCAGATATAGTAGTAAAAAGTAAAGTTGGTGTCTTTAGTCTTAAGTCACCCAAAGGCTCCCTTTTCAATAGCTATCACACTGAAATGTAGGGGAGGGCACTACTTCATTCCCAGGACTGCTCCACTTTACCCTTAATCATCACCTTATAATGCTGAGCGCTAAGCAAAGCGGCATCAAGTACCATTTTTCAAGTCTTTGGTATGACTTCGACCTGGGATTGAACCCCAGTCTCCCAGACCATTGGCAAACACTACTCATTAGGCAAATAACTTTTAAAATCTTTTTTATTATGATTGATGTTAACAGCATGCCAACCTGCCTGGGGTTATTTTATGGCAAGAGATTAAGGAACTGCATTCATTATACATTCATATTTACTTTTTTTGTGCAATTTAGGAGTTTTTTGAACACTGTTATATATCAAATATTCTTATTTGATACAAATAATTTACCAACAGATTTACTTGACTCAAAGATAACATCATAACAGGGACTACTACTCTGGGTCAGAGTGGACTTGGAAGCAATAGCACTGAAAGGATACTCTACACTCCCCAGAGTTCAAGAACTGGAGCCTCACCATCAGATGCAGATAAATGTCATACCTGACATACTTTTTTTATTTGAGGAGGTTGAGCTTTGCCTGCAGCAGTATATTCTAAGTCCTGCCAACGGGGCTTTTTTTTTAATTTTTAGATGAAGCAATGTCAGCCATTAATTTTTATTAGCTTTTTTTTCATCTTAACTTTTTTCAGTTGCTTCTTTTTTTTTAAAATTCTAAATCAGTCAAATCATCAATTTATTATAATGGGTGTAAATGAGGGAGCTATGCCCCTTGTTTGGTACAAGCCAGAGTTGGGTACACATTAACTTTGTACACTGACCAGTCACACACGTGACACCGTCAGAAGGGTTGACCATTTTATTACCATTTCTCCGAGCAGAATACACATGTTGCCTGACAGCTGCGATTTTAGACTTTGCAAAGGGGGCATTCTTTGAGGTGAACAGAGGTAAGAATCACACACTGTATCTGTATTTGCCCGAATTATGGATCTGTGTGAAAGGGATTACAGAAGTTGTTTTCTATTTTGTTTTTAGTTTCACGGTCAAAGAAGGGTTTCAAGAAGGAACGAAGACCCATTGCGAATAGACAACTTCTTTATCAGTTGAGCCTTTTACCTCATTTTTTGCCTCATGGTGCTACCATTACAATGGGGAACAGCAAAGATAAAAAATAATAAAGGATAAGCTCTCAGTGAGATTCCAACTCACATCCATTTTGCCTTGGAAATCCTAGTTAAATGTACCAACTGCTCTAACCATTTGACTGATTCATTGGCAAAATCCCAAATAAAACATTTAAAACTTATCCGTTACTCTATCTTCAATCTCTCAGAGCATTATTTTTTTTTTTGTTAATACAAGTAGTTCCAGGAATAAACAACCAAACATGTGAAATAGAAGTGACCGATTGAGATTTGTGGAGAACTGTCACCTGTAAGGGCATTAAGATCTTTGAAAAGCAAAGAAGCAGTTACCATTGAGGCCAGGAGGGTTTCCCAAAAAACATTTGTCAGTATTGATTCCATACCTGTATTGTCCCTAATATTTCCATACAAAGATTGGCCTTGTGAGCTATCTGAAAACAAATTCATGGCCACTATAGATCTTCTCTGTACTAAGCAGTGAGTAGAAACTGATGATGACAAAGAATACTAGAAGCAATAGTAGCATTTTTAAAAAATGTTATACTCACTATAGGCAAAGAGTTACAAAATGACAAATGAAGGTTGGTTGGGTACTATGGCATATCAACCTTTGTTGGTTATTTAATGCCAAACAAATTTTTATGTAAATAGTTCTATTTCAAACAATTCAGTTTAGCATAAGTACAGTTTGATTGTCAAAAACATTTCTATTTCAAGCTATTCAGTTTATTCAAACAGTTCTAATTCAGTTAATTCAGTTTAGTATAAGTATAGATTTTCTTTACACACAGTTAAATGTCAAAACAGTTCTATATTAAACAATTCAGTTTAGTGTAAGTACAGTTTCAGTGTCAAAAACAGTTCCATTTCAAACAATTCAGTTTAGCATAAGCATGCAGTTTAAATGTAAATACAGTTTAATTGACAAAAACATTTGTATTTCTAGCTATTCAATTTAGTCAATCAGTTCTATTTCAAACAATTCAGTTTAGCATAAGTATACAGTTAGTTCTATTTAACCCAAAGATAAGGCCCTATCAGGTGCTATCACTCCGGGCCAGAATGGACCTGGGAGCGATGGCAATAAAGGGGTACTCCGCATTCCCCAAAATTTCAGCATTACTGGAACCTCACCATTAGATTGTTTAGTGTCATATCCAGGACACTCATTGGTAGTGGTGGTCTTACCCCACTGCAGAGGTGCAGTTGGGGTATTCTACGGCCCCAGCCAACTGGGCAATACATGGAGTAAATGTCAAAACAGTTTTATTTCAGATAATTCAGTTTAGTATAAGTACACAGTTCAGATGTCAAAACAGTTTCTATTTCGAGCAATTCAGTTGAGCTAAAGTACGCAGTTTAAATGTCAAAAAAGTTCTATTTTAAACAATTCAGTTTAGCATAGATACACAGTTTAAATGCAAAAAACAGTAAAGTCAAGAAACCATGGTTTAATTCTATTCAACCCATAGATAAGACCTTTATCAGGTGCTACCACTCCGGGCCAAAGTGGACCTAGGATCGATGGCAATGAAGGAGTACTTCACATTCCCTAAAGCTCCAACATTACTGGAGCCTCACCATCAGATTTTTTAGTGTCATATCCAGGACACTTGTTGGGCGGGGGGCTTACCCCACTGCAGAGAAGCAGTTGGTGTATTCTACAGCCCTAGCCAACTGGACAAGACAAATGAAGAGTAAGGATGTAACAAAAGAATATTACAGAGTGACATCAAAGAAGGAATCCAAAATAAGACAGGGTAAGACATTTATTAAAACTGAACTTAAAAAGTCCAAGGTTGTAGATGGGCAGAAAACATTTATGAGGGAGTTTAACCTACAGTATAGATGTTCTCGGAAAGGAACTGTTTGAATAAAACATGCATTTGCTATAGGGAAGTTTCAAAAAGAACAGATTTTTCACTACAAACACCAAAACAAGTCCTTTACTTTTATATAAAATATTGTCAACCATTAATTCTGACTAGAATTTTCTTTCATTTTTGATTTTTTTAAAATCCTTTTCACCTTTCATTCAACATTTGAATAGTAAACCTATGAGAAATATAATATATATTGTGACGATGAAATACAACACCTTCATACATTCACTATGAATGAGTGTGAGGAGGAAACACAAACAACTCGAGCAAAGGCTTTTACGCGGGGAGACAGTAGTCGGCAGGGCAGAAAAGATCTAGGCGATAGGAACACTGTCTCTCTTTAACTCTATCTATTAACACAAGGAGAAATGGTCATGTGAGAACTTCATTCACTACTGAATATGTATGCGTCAGTCGAAAGACAGAGAGGGACTGTGATTGGGGTGAGGAAATAAACTGCCAAAAAGCTAACACGTGATCATTTTTGAAACAACGGAAAATAATCAGTTGCAGTTTATACTCGAGAGGGAGAGATGCTATAATTTGGATATGGAAGAAATCCTGGAATTAGAATCCTGCGGAGCAGAGAAAAATGAAAGAAAAAGACTTCTTGAATAAATTCACACTCCAGGGTCTAGGGACCTCGTCAACTAAAAGTTGAAGATCAGTCCACGAAAAAGAAATAAAAGGAAACCTCGGTAAATTTTGGTCTTATATGAAATAAGACGGGTATCTTTCTATGAACGTGCCTATGAGAGACCATAATGAAAGAAATAAGAGAAAAGAAAAGACTAGAAGTCAAGCAAGATAATTCGTCGAAATCCCAAGTAAGTGAAACTATCATTGAAATACATTTAAGTTTCTCTTGTTATATTCATGTTGATGTAAATAGAAAAAGGCAGAGAGAAGAAGAATATCTCTGATTGAAAAACCTTTTTGAGTTAATCTGGTGTGACCGAATCAGAAAGTTGAGAATTAGAACTTTTATTGTCATCCATTTCGGGAGTAATTTCCTCCTCCTTTATATTGTTGCATGGAACTATATAATTGATAACTTGTTGATCTCTGATAAGAAAAAGGGAGGAAAAGAAGGAATACTCCTTAAATGATAAAAGCTGGGAATTCATATTCCGTTACCAGACCTGAAGTCTGAGAAGTTGGACTGTATCTATTGTGTTGATAAACTGGATTTTTCTTTCCATTCTGTAAATAACAATTTCCTCATTTCTATCTTTTGCCAGAATTGTTTTGTTCAATAAAAGAATATTTCTATTTTTGATTTTATTAAACCAACATGGCAGTTCAGATTCATTCTTTTACTGTTGAAATGTTGTATTTGTCGAAGGCCTCGTATTTGAGGAGGGAAAGCTAGCCAGCTAGCTGTGTTTAATTTCACTATCTCACCTACAACTCAACTAGTGGCTTTAAAATGTGGATCAACTAGGGGTTGGTGATATCTGTCATATTAAATAGCATTGGCAATCCACAGCCTACCTGTATGTCCAGCTTTAACAGGTGGACTGGGCATATGGCAACATTACAATACGAGAAAGAGAAAGAGAGATAGAGTACTGAAATTTTTTTTTATTTTTTAGATAAAATATTGTCAACCATTAATTTTGACTAGAATTTTCTTTCATTTTTGATTTTTTTAAATTTTTTTAATCTTTCATTCAACATTTGAATAGTAAACCTATAAGAAATATAATATATAAAAGAGAGAGAGAGAGAGAGAGAGAGAGAGAGAGATAGAGTACTGAAAAATTCTCATCCTAACCAAGAAAAGATTTACCTTTTTCTAATCTTTTTGGAGAAGAGTTAAAGAAATTTAAGTCATGATGCATGTTGAACTGTTGGATGAATATGTGGAATAACAAGCATTTTTCATTGTTCTGAGTGATTCTCTTCTTGTAGTTAACTGTTATCACATAATGTAGTTTGGTGGACTTTAGCTACTAAATCCTGCTTATTTTCATGATGCAGTTATAGGCAGGATTTTGAGGGCATGAGATGAGTTTAGAAATAACATTCGAGTGCAAGGAAAGAGGGGGTTCATTAGCTTCTCTGTATAAACTTACTCCACCCAAAGCTGTTAGTCCAGTATCATGTACATAGTCACATTGCTCATAGTTTTTCATATTTGATTTGTCACTGCTTTTTTTTTTAAGGTTTCCAGGGGGCATATAGTGGTAGGGTTTAGTTTAGCTATAAATGGAAGCAGCTCATTGTAATTTGCCTTGGAGCTACAACAGTTCCATTGGATTATTTAATGAGATATACTTTTTAGTCTGTTGTGTGATTGAAGTTTGTATTGTTTTGTTTTTTTATTTGGTTGGATTTGGTAATTTCCATGGTTTCTAGGCTTTTTTATCTAATCTAGTTGGAGCTTTTTGAACATTTAAGATTTCTCTGTTTTGAAGGGCTTTCCTGGGTCTCTATTTCCATTAGTTCAAATGTGTTTTCTGTCTCTATCAAGAAGATACTCAATGTTTGCTAGATTCCCTTTTTCTTTTAGGGTTAGCAGGAGGCTTTTACTATTACCTGATTTTTTGGAGTGGGGTTTATAAGGTTTGGTATGGACACTTAGAGTTTGTTGTTTGAGTTGTATTTTTGTTTGGTTTGTTTTTTGTGGTCTACAGTTTCATTAGTCTGGAGTTGAAGGTTCTTCGTTGGATTGGTTCAACAGAGGGCTTGGTTGTCAGGTTGGTCAAGTTTTCTGTTAGTGATTCTATTAGTGTTTTAAGTTCTTTTATTAGGGTTATCATACCGTAATGGGTTATTCCTTGGTTTTGGGATGGGTTAGTGCTGGGTTTGGCTATATTTGCATAAGTTGTTACTATGGAAATTTTGACTAGGTTTCTTGCCTCTGAGATATTTTTTGGGTGTTTTATTTCTGATGATATTTTTTTCTTTTTTTCATACTTCACATTCTTTTGAATCAGCAACATGGTTTTGTTTACAGTTTGTACAATTCTGTGGTTGTTCACAGGTCATGTTGATGTTCCATTTTCTCTGCATCTTTTAAATCTTGGAGGTCCAATTCATTTTCCTTTATGGTGCCCAAATCTTTGGCAGTTGTAACATTTGAATGAGTTTGGGATGTATGTTTTGACCCTAGTTATAGTATATCCTATTTTTATTTCGGTAGGGTTTTTTTGAGTGTTGAAGCTGAGAATATATGTATTCATTTGGATTATTTTGTTATTTTTCTTGGAGATTCTTTGGGTGTCAGTAATACCTTGTTTGAAAAGGTTAGTTTTTATCTCATGAGAGTACAAAAGAAGAGATCTGGACTTTTCACTATGCCCTTTGATGAGTTCAGGGAGTAGGTTTTTTTTGTAAGCTTATAAAAGTATTTTTGTTCTAGTAGAAGGTCTGAATAAGTTTTCTTTGTAACATCCACCAGTAGAATATTGTTTGCTAGTTTCTTAACAGATTTAGATTTTGATCATGGAACTGAACCGAGTATCTTTTCTATAATGAAAGGAAACAACTTGGTGATAGGGGGTATCTTCTGTTGACTCTAGTACAATGAATTTAGGAAAGAGGGTCTGATCAGAGTCAGTTTTTGCATGTAGGTGCTTTAAAGTTAGTAATTTTTTGGTTGGGTTTTGTATTTTTTGGGATCCATGGGGATTTTTTAATGAGTTCACTGACTGTGCTCCCCACACATTACAGAGTCCTATAAAGGGAAAGGACAATGGGAAACCCATTTGCCTTGGTAAGTCGGAGCAACTTGGTTAATCAGTATAATCACACTGAAGAAAAGGACTAAAAATTTGGAATTTACAGGCTTTTATTCCCAAGATGACTACTCACCAAGTGATAGAACTGGAAACATCAGTCTTTCTTCAGCATGATTGACCCTATAGCCACTGCTCTCTGATTCAGAATTTAAAAGAAAGAAAATTTGCAAGACTCCAAAGTGAGCTTGATGTGACCAGGCAATTGATCAGGTTGGGCCTCTCTGACTACCCATCTAGCCCAGTAAAGACCAAAGGGGAGTGTTGGAAGTCATGTGGTCACAAACTTCTCAGCCACCAGGATCCCATTCTAAAGCATCATAGATTGCTACCTATGGCAAATACAAGTTCTCCTTGGTGGTGGTGGGGCAGTCTTACTTTTCTACAGAGATGCAGTCAGTGTATTTTACTTCTCCAGCTAACAGGACAAGGAGACATTTGATTTTTGGTCTGTCTTTGCCATGTGAGCCGTAGCTATCTTGGTGAACATTTCTGTTTGGATTATTGAAAAGAGTTCTGACTGGTTATGACAATCTATAAAAACATTTAGACTTACCTCATAGTTGGTCTTAATATGGGGAACAAGACATCCAACCTTTGGAGCTGAGTTTGCACGGTATACACGTCTTACAATGGAGACAGTGTTTGTTTCATACAAAGCATTAATTAATGCAGATAACATGACCGACATCACCTATGAAAATGAAAAGTGAAAACAAAAATTTATCATTAAAACTTCTTCAGAGAAGAAAAATGTTGTGACCTCAAAGTCAGGGTATTTCATTACATCTAAAAAAAAAAAAAAAAAAAAAAAAAAAAAATGTAAAAAAAATTAAATAAAAAATTACCCTGTTCTAGAAAAAGACCTAAATGTGTCATTATTTTCTACAATAACTTTTCCCTATTTGGCTGCCCAAATCTAGCAGGTCTGGGACTAGCTATCCCTTACCTAGACAGAAAAAGTCCAGTATTCAAAGAGAACAGACCTGATATATTTTCCTGCTACTTCAGCCACTGAACCAAAATATCAGTCCCAAATTTTACAATCATAATTAAGTTTTATCCTCAAAGGAATTCAGGACTGAAAAACTAAGAAGCAATTAAAAAGAAAAACTAAAAACATTCATGTAGAATGTACACATACAAAATTAATAATCACATGAAAACGTTTTTATAAATTATCAATTATTACCAAAAATAATAGATAAAAAGATAACATCAGTTCAAGTCAACTTTCTTTTTGGTTTGATGGTTTTATTTTATAATTCATTTCAGCATTTACTTTTTATCACAGACGACTCCTCTGCTACAATATCAAGCTACATTTTGTTACAGTAATTTATTATGCTAATTCACACTACCTTCCAAACAACCAAACACTGAAGTACTTATATATTAGTATGATCCTCAATTTATAAATACATATTTATTTGGACAAACATTTTTGTTAAAACTGAATATGAACTTCATAAAGATGGACAATATGAATTTTAGTAAAAGTAAAGTGGGCGACCATAGTCGAGGGTAACCCGAAGGCTCCCTTTTCGATAGCTACTACACCAAGGTGTAGGGGAGGGCGCTACTCCTTCCCTGGATTGCTCTACTTTACCCTTGATCCGTACCTTATAATACTGAGTGTTAAGCAAGGAGGCATCAAGTACCATTTTTTGAGTCTTTGGTATGACTCGACCTGGGATTGAACCCAGGTCTCCCGGGCCATTGACGAACACTCTAACCGCTAGGCCAATGTATTTTTTCTTCATCCCTTTAACTCACATTTCATCTGAGAATAGTATTTTTTTTCCAATATATAAAATCTTTAGTAATGAAACTGACAAGTGTAGGTTAGATAACAGTTATTTTTAGGTTTATCCTGTTCTCCTGGTCAGTATTTAAGCACTCTCTTATATTCAAAAGGATTTGTTCATTCACCTATATATATATATATATTGCTGTATCTTTTTTGTTTAGATAGAAGTTTAACATTAAATTGTGTAGCTAAAATGACCACTTCTCACCTGAAATGGTGTTTATATCTAACATGAATAATTCTATTTTGTTTGCACAGTTAAAGGGTTTCAAATATTGCTATATAACACAATTAGTTTTATTTGCACACAGTTAAATGGTTTCAAGTATTGCTATGTAACACTAACAATTCAAGTTAACATTAGTCAATTTTTTGCACACAGTTAAATAGTTAAACAGTTCTTAGACCTATAGGTAGGACCCTAACAGGTACTAACACTTCTGGTTAAGGTTGGCTGGGTTTTATGGCATATCAACCCTTGTAGGTTATTTAATGCCAAATCCTGTTTATACATATATATTAAATATATATGATTTGTAAATGAATAGTTTGTTGGTAACAAGCTAGAGCTCTTTTTTTTTCACACAGTTAAATGGTTTCAAGTACTTCTAATTAACACTAACTCTATTTGATATCAATCATTTGTTTGCACACACTCAAATAGTTTCAAGTATTCCTTTCTAAGATGAATAATTCTATTTAGTATCAAACTTAAATAGTTTCAAGTCTTGCTATCAAACACCAATAGTTTTATTCGCACACAGTTAAATGATTTAAAGTATTGCTATATAACACTAACACTTCTATATCATTTTTTTCTTTGCATACAGTTAAATAGTTATACCGTTCAGTATGATCCATAAATGGGACCCTAACATCAGAGTGGACCTAGGAGTAATGCCAATGAAAGGGTACTCCACATTCCCCAAACTGCCAGAACTGGAGCCTTCACCTTCAATACAGTCACACACACACACACACACACACACACACACACACACACACACGCTTGATTAAATAGTACCGACACTTTGTTTCAGCTTATTTTATCTTTGATCTGTTCAAATCTTCATATGAGTTGTTTGACTTCAGGACAGAATGAATTCAAGAAGGCACCATATTTTAACCCAAGTACTTTTGGCTCCAGCTAGAGCCATCTTTGGGGAACAAATAATGAAATTATAAAAGTAGTTGGAAAAAAATAAGGTGCCTTCAGGAATTCATTCCATACAGAAGTCAAAAGACTCATTTGAAGACTTGAATGGATCAAAGACAAAATAAGCAGAAACAAAGTATTTGCCCTATTTGATCAAACATGATTAAAAGAGAAAATGCTACCTATATATACTCTAACTTAATGAATAAATTAATATCCGGTCCAGTTTTCAATTAAATGATAATTTTGTGGAGTCTGTGTTTTTACTGAATGTAATCTTTTTTATATTCAAATAAACTATGATATACTTACAGTATCGGTAGGATCAGCAATAACACACATAGTGGAATCACCCATGTAATAATGTGGGGGGACCTGTAAAACAGAAGATTTAGATTGATATTTACAAAAGTAGGCAAAGTATGTATTTGTACAGTTTTAGACACTACTGAGAGAAACCCTTTCAAAATAACATTGTAGAATTTACTTACTAAAAAGATTCTTCAGTATTCTCATTTGGCTGATTGATTTTAACAACATGTCAACCTGTCGGGTTTTGATTTGGTTGATTTTAATGGTATGTCAACCCATTTAGGGTTAATTTAAGCCAAGAGGTTTGGGAATCATGTTCATTGTATGTTCCTATTTATATTTTTGTGTAGTAGTGTCTTGGGGTTTTTTTTGCGTATGGCCCAATTGAACACTAATAATTCTGAAACAGATCCACCTGATCCATAAATAACAGATACTACCACTCCAGGTCAGGGTGCATGTGAGTTAATGGTAATGAAGGGGTACTTCAATCTCCTCGAGATTTCCAGGACTGGAACTTCACCATCAGATGCAGTTTACTGTCATACCCAGGATATCCTTGGCATGTGTGTGTGGGTGTGTGTGTATGGGGGGGGGACTCTTCTACAAGGGATACAGTCAGCATATTCTAAGTCTAGCAGACAGGATGTTATTTTCATTCGGGGTAGGACAAATGAATTGTGCCAAACATATCTCATAACAATTTATGTATATAAAAAAAAAACACTTAGAAATATATTTTTAAAAAACTTAATGAATAAGGAATATATAATTGTTGTCATTTTCTAAGCTAAGCTTAATTTAACACAAGATCAGAAGTATGGGGCAACCAGTGAGAATCACACTCACCAATAATAGTCTTCCTAGCTTGCTAATCATTACACCAAAAGAAATGCCCAAAATTAGGGAACTATTGTCAATTACTAAGCTTAGTACAAGACCAGGAAGTATGATTTGGTTTAGGTTTCTTTGTTTAATGGCATATCAACCTTTGTGGGTTATTTAATGTCAAAGCCATCTTTGTAGAAGAACAGTAGTGGTACTATTTAACCCATAACTAGGTTGGGTGATAAAGGGGTTCTATACCTTTCCCAAAGGTATTAGTCTGAAAGTGAATGTAATAGCATGACTGGAGTTTGAACTCACTTACTTTGAGGTTGCAGTCTAACATAGAGCGATAAGGGGTTTCATGCCTTTCCCAAAGGTATTAGTCTGAAAGTGAATGTAATAATCCAACTGGGGTTCAAACTCACTTACTACAATGTTGCAGTCAAGCATATTAGCCCAAACATCATGGAGACTCCCGCTCCAGAAGTATGAAGTATTCAGTGAGAATCAAAATCTACCATTATACCATGTGAGGAATATATAGTTATGTTCATTATATGTTCATTTCTTTTGACTCCTCCTACATCATCAGATGTGCTTAGCAAATGGTTATTGTTGTACAAAATGGAATTGGCAATTTCAGTTCAAATCCTGGACGAGGCTCTTTGTGTTTCACTTTGTAATCATGACCTTAAAAAAAGCATGAATACATTTGTTTTTTCTCCAACCAATGGAGAAAATAGTAGAGCAGACTGTAACAAAAAGAATGACTTACAACAGAATTCAAAACGGGCGAGAATGTGTTTTGCATGTGAAGTACGGAAACATTTCTGAGGGTGAGGGTGCGATTTGTAGAATGTAGAGACGCTCTCATGCAAATTTTGGCCAGTCTGGACAGAGATAAAACAGCAGTGTTGGTATAGCTTTGTTTCTCATGTTGCAACAAGAAGAGAGCGAGGAGTGAGTTACGGTCGGACTTTGTTATATTAAGAAGTTTACCAATCGAGCTTGCGAGCGAGGAGAGACTTACGGTCGGACTTGTTTTATTCTTTTTATTTTTGATGACCAATTGGACTTGCCAGTGAAAGAGACAGGCAGACTCTACTGGTGCATCCGAGATTTCCACTTGTAACAAGAAGGAAGCAAGGCTTAAAAAATTTTTGCTTCAGTTTTTTTTTTATAATTTACTAAGCTTTTCACTTAGATGTGGCACAAGGCTGTATGAATGGAGCACCTGATGAAAATCAAACTCACTTGTGAAGGTTTGTTCATCTAACTTGCTAACCATTACACCACTCAAGGTGGCCAGACTGGGTTCTTTAGCCTTGTTTAGGCAACCAACCAAGGATAAGGAATGTGGCAGAGAAGTTGGGGAAATACATATCATTAGGCTATAATTGCATGTTTTATTAGCAATGCTATTGTAGTTGCAGTAGCAAGTAGTTTTTAAAGAATGGACTTGCTAACCCTATACCTAAAGAAATAAGAATGCTTCAAACTAAAGATTTTTTTTGAGAGAAAGCCAAAAGTTTACAAAAGTGGGTAGAGTGTTTGCCAATGTTTTGGGAGACCAGGTTTCAATCCCAGGTGGAGTTATACCAAAGACTCAAAAAATAGTACTTGATACCTCCTTGCTTAACGCTCAGCATTATAAGATGTATCAAGGGTAAAGTGGAGCAATCCAGGGAAAGGAGTAGCGCCCTCTCCTACACCTTGGTGTAGTAGCTACTGAAAAAGGAGCCTTCTGGTCACCTTTATCTACAGTTGCCAACTTTACCTATTTCTTTATCACAGCACATGTGGTTACCAAGTTGAGAAAACACCTGTCTTTAGATCATTTCAGTTACAAGACTCAGTCTGCTAGCTATGATTGGCTGAATGGGTTATGATATCATCAATAAAGATGGCAGCACCCACTGATGAACACAATTACTGTTACTAAACAGAAACTGGTGGATAAGTTGAGTTTAAAAAAAAATTAGTTTACTTACATTGTCTGCTCGAGTAAAGCCAAGAATTTTGAAACATTTTTCAGATTTGTATTTCATTTCTTTTTTGTCTTTATCAGTCATTGGCACCAGAGTTGTTCCATAACGATAACCTGTTTACAAAATTAAATGCAATATGTTTTTGTAATAATATTAAGACAATAAATAAATCCTTAAATACACACGCACAAAAAGCAAGAGAAAAAGAGTTAGAAAGATTAGGTATGATAGGAGAGAAAAGAGAAAGGCCATCAGAGCGATTTCAGAATCTGCAGAAAAAGCATTGAGATAGTTGTGGATTAGAACCATGGAGTACAACAAACGAGTGTGGAGGTATTTGATAGTAAATAGAAAGGGTTAGAAATAGAGGAATTGTAGGGGAAGTGTAGTTTTCTCCAATGTAGATATTTGTATATAATCGAATGTAAACATTTGTACAAAGATTCATATAGAAACAAAAAGGGAAAACAAGGGGGGGAGAAGAAGAAAAAAAAGACAAAATTTCATTGCCTACAGTATCAAGATTAGCTTCCCTCTAAGATTATATCTACTTGTATTATGACTGTCAGCATCTTATGACTGTCTGGCAGAGTAATTCCTCAAGTTTTTTTTGTTTTTTTTTAACTTATCATAAAGAAGGTAGGGAGGAAAAAAGTTTGCTGTTTTTTTTTTTGGTTTTTTTTGGTAAAGACTTATTTGTCAGTAGGATTTTACCTCTTATCTTGATCCAACCTGGCTCAGTGTGTGTGAGTGTACTCATACAAGATATAGAGAAAAGACGAGCAAGTGGTTTGTTTACCTTTATAATTCGTCGCAACTGGGAGATAAGTGACATATGTCGTTTCTCATTGGTCAATTCCATTTTAAAAATTCATTAGTAGTAGCATTTTAAAAGAATTCTTTTGAGGTGTGAACTGTGATTTTGCGTGCTTGGTGTTTTTTTTACTGCAGGATCACCGGCTGGAACAACAGTTTCGGTAGGGTTGCTTGGGAGAACAAGTATGATGTTGGAAAACCCGAAATGTGTAAGGACCTCAAGAACATCACTGACGAGATGATTCTGCGCACTTTTTTAAGTGTGTGACTACAAAGATTGTATGCAACTAATCATTTGAGTGCCATGAAAAATAGTTACCAATGATTTTTTAACATATTTTTGGATGTTTGTTAAGTGCTGAATCCAAAAACGACATTAGTTCTACTGAATCAGCTCTAGTTTGTTTTACATAATGATTACATATACAATAAAATTATATAACAATGAAATAAAATTGCTAAAGATTGAAAAGGAATCAGATGTGAAGGTAAGAAAATATAATCATTATATATAGTTAAGTAATGAAGAGAAAAGTTATTCAGAATTTAGAGATATCCTTTCTGCATTATATACAACAAATATATTACCGAATTTCTAAATATATTTGTATAATTGTACCTAAACAAAAATAAAACAGTGAGATTTTTATTCAAACAATACATTTAAAATGCTCTAAAATTAAGATTAAAGCAATTTCCAGTTCACTTTGCAACTGAATGATAATTTTGTTGGGTCTGAACCTCATTTTTTGATCATCAAAATTATTGATATAATAAATATAACTATGAAATGCTAATTAGAATCTTTCACTTCTTAAATTAAAGCATTAATACCATCTTTATCTGAAGACAGCTATAAAATGCTAATTACAGTCCTTAACTCCTTTCTAAATTGAAACATCAATACCATTATAATCACTGTTAACTATAAAATGCTAACCAAATATTTCACTCCTTTCTATATACAACTGTAGCAGCCACAAATCTATTTCCTTTCGTGAATCAATGCCCCCTGCCAAGAGATTTGGTCACTCACTGATCAATCAGCTGGCAGAGCACATTAATTCCTACTTCTTTTAAAGAACTATTTTTCCTGGTCCCTTTTTGGGTAAGGAGTCGATGCCAGAGAACAGTTAACTAGCAGCCTGAACAGACATCTCTCACATCCACTGCTACTGATTCCAATTGGAACCCCTTCACTGAAGAAGACGCTGCTGCTGCTAACTACACATACTTCCAACATACTAATCGGCGAAACCGAAAGGGACACTTTCTCATTCTCACTCCTTCATGTCTGCTACATTAATAAATCTTTCTTTGTTGTGTTGTTTAAAAAGAAGTTTCGTTGTTCATTTGTGTTGCCTAATAATTTATAGTGTTAGAGAAATTAATCATTTCTCAAATCACTAAACAACTATCAATATCATTGAAGAACACATTGTTAAATATAAAATGCTCATTAAAATCCTTCACTCCTTTTTAAATTGAAGCATCAATATCCTCATAGACCACTGCTAACTATGAAACGCTAATTAGAATCTTTCACTCCATTCCAAATTGAAGCATCAATATCATCACGAACTGCTGTTATAATGGAACACAATGGGTTCATGAGTTGTCCAGTAAAATAGCAAAATTGTAAACACAAAATCATTGTTACTGATCTCTATTGCTTTCTCTCTCTTTATATATATATATATATATATATATATATATATATATATATACACTGTTTTGCCACCATGTGCCCAGTGGGCTTGCAGAGTGCTGTTCATTCCCGCCAAGTCCACCAGTTAACGCAGGGCACAGACATTGGCTGTGGACTGCTGAACACTATTTAGTGTCACAGATATCACCAACTCCCAAGCAGAACTACATTTTAAAGCTTCTAGGTGAGTTATTAAAAGTCAACACAGCTAACTGGCTAACTTTCTCCCCTCAAATCCAAGGTCTTTGACAAACATAATTCTTCCACAAGAAAATAAGGACTCTGAACTGCCGTGTTTGAGTTAACAGGATTAATAACAATATTCTTTTATTGAATAAAAGAAAGAAACAAAGACAAAAAAAATAATTCAGGTAAAAGTCAGGAGCGAGAAAGTCTTTCTGTATCTCAGAAGGAGCCTCCACTAAAATATCCATATCGTAGGCTAAGCCCACATAAAATGTCTTTATTCCTGGATGGGTCCTCCATAAAATATCTGTTAATGGCAGAAGGTAGTTCGATAATGATAGACACGGTCCGCTTTCCTTCAGACTATGTGATTTAATAGCAGAGCCCGTGCTCCAAATCTCAAGTTTATCATTTCCGTATGAATGCAGCAGGATAAAGTTGAATATACTTAAATTGTATGTTACTTACTTTGGATTCTGTGGAATTTATTCTTTTCTCCATTTTCTTTCATTATTGGGTTTCTATAACACGTTGGTGGAAGGATACACGTCTTATTTCTGATAAGACCAGGATTAATTATTGTTCCTTTCCTCATGGACAAGTCTTTCCTTTGGGTATTCATTTAATGAGGCTTACCATATCTTGGAGAGCTGGTTCATTCAAACAATAAGTTCTTTCTTTTCTCTTGGGGTTCTCTGCGCAACATTATTCTGGAATTTGGGTTTCTTCATATCACAAATTATGTTTCTGGTTTTTTGACGAACAAAGGCAACTCCTTATGCATCTTCATCCCTTGACAACCACATGGCAACTCTGATGTGTCTTCACCCTGTGATGAATGAATGGCAACTAACGTAGTTTGAAAATTTACGTGTTGATTTTTTTGGCGGGCTCTTCCTTGGTACCAAATATGGTCGAGGGTTTGCTGATGCACGCATGGCTAATAGAGAGTGAAGTCTTTCCATGCCTATCTCACCTTGTAATAATACAGAGGGTGGGAGAGAGAGACAGCCTCTCTCATGGTCAATTCAGCTTACTACTATCATCTGCTGATTCTTGCCTGCTACCATCATCCACTGACGGCCAAATGTATTAGGGTGTCATATTTCCTTGTCACAATACACACAGAGCAATACTTTGAAAAATGTGGTTTTGATTTGTCAATGTTATCACACAGTACGGTTACAGTGAAAAATTATTTATCCAGGAAATAAAAACTTTTCAAATAGAAAGTAAGTTTGTTTTTTTTCCCCTTGTTTTAAATCTTTGTTAGGAATTACAGATGGTTTTTATATACATATACAACTAAAATAGTGAAATTTTAAGATCTTTTTTATTATCTTCCTTCATTTTTAAATCTTTGTCACTTGAAATGAATTACAATGAAACCCATAATAATAATGTGACCTTGGCCAAAGTGCTTTTGAACAATAAGAACAAAATTTGGGAACAAATTAACTGCACTATTAAAGTTTCTGAAATCTGACAGCAAAAATTATAAAGTAATTTTTTAAGAGTTTGAAATTTTATCATATATATATATATATATATATATATATATATATATATATATATATATATATATATATATAAATAAAAGTAAAAGTTGGCAACTGTAGACAAGTGTGACCTGAAGGCTCCCTTTTCATTTGCTACTACACCAAGGAGTAGGAGAGGGTGCTACTTTCCCTGGATACCTTATAATGCTGAATATTAAGCAAGGAGGTATCAAGTACCATTTTTTGAGTCTTTGGTATGACCCGAACTGGGATTGAACCCTGGTTTCCTGGGCCATCACTAGACCAATGGGCTGATATATATATATTTCCATTACTAGAACTTTACAGTTGTACCTATAAGTACAAAACTACACATTTTTTAAGAAAAAGTTAATTTTCTTCTCAACTAAAAATACTAGAATATTATTATTTCTAGTGGAAGATTATGCAATGAAAATGAACATTATCAGACACTGTTTATTACCAAACTTTTCAGCAAGGAGACTAACTAAAAATATCTAGCAGTACAAAAATAAGCACACCCTCATATATATATTTATACAATTTTATTTTTGGTTGGTTTCAATGTTTAAAAAGTTTATTAATAAATAATACCTAATAATATCTGTTTTGATTCAATAAAATTCCATGTAGAAAAAAATTTGATGTAGAAGAGAAATAATTTTAATAAGAATTGATGGGATGAATTTATTCATCAGTGATAATGTATATTCACTTGTAGAGAGACAATTATACTCCTTTTAGAATAGGAGTGTCCTCTGGTTGCCTTGTAATGTGTCACATGACAGTCCCAGAAATCTATTCTCAACCTCTTTTGTCTCTGTTCTTTGAAAGGAAAGATCCTACTTGGAAACAATAGAGCCATGATGGCTATATTACTTTCCCTAATCAAGTAAGCTTTTTCTGGGCCCTTCTACATACTATTTGTTCAAGAAACAATAGACATATATATCTAGCTATGGGGACATGTTTGTGCATTCTTTTTTCTTAATACCATTGATACATATATCATGTATATAAAAAGATAAGTTTTCTAGTAAGCATAAAGGCATCTGTTTTGTTTTTCCTTTTGTCCAGTTTTAGTATATAATGGATATACTAATGCTAACATTGGTCCTTGGTGAATGGTGACTCGACTAAATCTCTTTCATAGCATCAAGCATACCAATACATTATTTTCTTTTACATTATATATTGATTGATATTACATTAAATCACAATGATATCATTAATATATGCATATTAAGGAGGTGTTTGTAGTGCAGTGGTTATCATTGTAAGAAGTATATTTGACTGAGTTCAAATCCTGAATGAGGCATTTCACAGAGTGCTAATACACTTGGGAAAAGTAACAATTCAACTATTCTCACTTCAGCTATGGATAAAAAGTAGGGCAGACTGGGGTCTTTAACCTTGGTATGGCAACCAGTCTAGGAGAAAGAAAACTAATACCCTTGGGAAGAGTATGAATCCAACTATTCTCCCTTCAGCTATGAATAAACAGTAGGGAACAATGAATTCTTTAATCTTGATATGGCAACTGGTTTAGGAGAAGGAAAACTGAATTCAAACCAGTTGTAGACTTAGAGAGGGATGTACTCTTCCAAGCTATTCCCACCCAAGACATGTTACAAAGTAACCATCCCCATGACTAAGCCAGTTTACAGAATAAGTCTTTATATATAATTATTTAATAGTAATATAATGAGAATGAAATTTTGAACAAATAATTATTCCTCTTTCAGCCTTTTGGTTTGTCACAGATTGTAACCTCGGTTAAGCAAATATTATATATAAAATATACAAATAAATATTTACCATCGACAATTTCGTCAGGACTAATTTCAGTCTCTTGCTCATCATTAAGGTGGAATGTTTTTGCGGTCTTGAAAGTTGCCTTATGATCTTTGGAGTAAACTTTTTTCCAAGATTGTGTAAGTTTGTAGGATTTCAGCTGGAATTAAAAAGGAAAAAAACAATAGATAAATGGATAACAATTCTCAGAACACATAGTAGAGTGAGTCAGAAGTTTTGCAATATTTTGGTATGTGTTAGTTTGCAACACATACATCATGTGACTGAAATAGTTCAAGCTGTGAAAAGGTACCTACTACAGTTTGTAGTTTGTACAACGACATTGTGTATTACTTTACATATTTACCAACCCCTCCGCTCGGGCAGGATATGACACAAGGTCAATTTTTTTAAGCGGAGTTTAACAGGTTTGAATTCAGAGTTTTCCTTCTCCTAGACTAGTTGCCTCACCAAGGCTGAAGAACCTAATCTGTCCTACTATTTACCCATAGCTGGAGGGAGAATAATTGGATTCATACCTTTCCCAAGGGTATTAGTGCTATGTGTAATGCAATCAGTCGCATCCAGGATTTGAACTCGTATCGTCGTGTCCAATTCCTACGACAATAACCATTACACCACGGGCACCTCCACTTGTGTATTACTTCACTCCATGTGTGAGTGTTGTATAGCCATAATCATAATCAATCACAACAGTAGACATACAAATGCAGATACAGGCAAATACAAACACATATGCAAACAGGTGGACTCTGTTGTTCAGGTTTTATTCACTTCTGACTTCGGTTCTTCGACACAAAGAGAGAGATACAATTCTTACTATTCTAACCCCATCCCCACGCATGGCGCATCTTGTGGTGTTTAAGATATCTGTCGGTAGAGATCCAAAAATCTTAATCGCCGCTAGAACGGTAGAAAACTCAACTCTATGCCCCAATGGCAGAAACTCAATTGTCTGCCTGCATGGTCCAATGTCAACTTTCAACTGACCCTTTTTCAAAATCCTCAAATTCTCAGGACCATCTATTCTGGGTATGACGTCATCCATACTCCAGCTTCATTTCCTGTCTGGGGTTTATTATGACAATGGTGATTGTTATATCCTTTGCACGCAAGCATAAAACTGTACCTTATGACTATGCCCTGAATTAAGAGACGCAAATAGTTCGAAGCCCAAACAAACTGAATGATAAAATATAATTAACAAAAAATGATTAATATAAAAAATATCATTCCTTAATTATGTAACATGAGTAATTTGAAGACCACACATGAATGTGCCTCATGTTAGCAAAATATTGCAAAACTTTTGAATCACCCAAGTATTTAGTGGCATATAAGACTTTTCTATCATATTGCAGCAAAAAATATTAAGAAAAATTGTTGGATAGTGCATTTAATTATATTAGAACATCATCCCATTTTCTTTATTTGGTCCAGTTCAAAACAATGATCAATCAATTCATTTTAACAGCTTGCCAACTCGTCTGGGGTTATTTATGCCTACAGGTTAGGGAATCATATTTAGTGCACACTTAGATTTATATTGTTTCATAAGAGTTTTTGGCACACCAGACAATACCCTGCACAAACTCTTACAGACGTAGATTACGTAGAAAACATGGTGCTTCTGCTAAATACACCAACCCAAGCCGAATACCTGTTGCATAATCTGGATCAGGCAGCAGGTAAAATTGGCCTCCATGTCAAAGCAAACAAAACAGAGTACATGTGTTTTAATCAAAAAGGAGATATTTCTACACTAAATGGTGTCTCTCTGAAATTAGTGGACAAATTCACCTACCTCGGAAGCAGCGTCTCATCTATTGAAAATGACATCAACATGTGAATAGTGAAGGCATGGACTGCTCTTGATAGTTTATTGACCATATGGAAATCAAAATGTAATTTTTCCAAGCAGCAATCATGTCAATTCTACTATATGGATGCACCACATGGATGCTGACTAAACATTTAGAGAAAAAGCTAGAGGAGAATTGCACAAGAATACTACGAGCTATATTGAACAAATCCTGGAAGCAACATCCCACAAAACAGTTGTACAGCCACTTACCTCCCATCTCTAAAACCATTCAAATAAGACAGATAAGAGATGCGGGACACGCAAGAGAAGTAAGAACGAACTCATAAGCAATGTTCTGCAATGAACCCCTTCACACAGACATGCAAGTGCTGGATGACCAACTAGAGCCTATCTACAATAGCTCTGTATAGACACAGGGTGTAGTCTAGAGGACCTGTCAGAAGTGATGGATGATAGAGATGAATAATGTGAGAGAGTTAGGGAAATCTGTGCTACTAGCATGACATGATAATGATTCCAATCTAATACAAATAATTTGCACACAGTTGTAGGATTTCAAATATTCCTTTCTAATGTCAATAATTATATGGTTTCATGTAATTATTTCAATTTGATAATAGTCATTTGTTTACCAACAATTATAGTTTCAGGTAACTACTCTTAATACAAATAATTTACCATTATAATTATTATTAAGTATTCTTATCAAATACAAATTATTTTCAAAAATCTATTTGACCAATGGATGGGGCTCTAATATGTGCTACTACTCCCAGTCAGAGTAGACCTAGGAATAATGACAATGAAGGGATACTCTACTCTTCCAGATTTCCAGAACTGGAGCCTCACCATCAGATGCAACTTAGTGTCATACATCAGGACACCCCTTTTTAGTAGGATCTTACTACTCTACAGGAGGTACAGTCAGTATATTTTAACACCCACCCTATCAAGGCTAGCCATATATCTTTTTTTTATAAATTATAAACCAACTTGGTTCTAATAAAGGATTTGATTATTTGAAATATTAAAATTGTGTAAAAACCGTTCCATTTGTTCAAAATATAATGTTTCTGTAACTGTTCAACTGAAATACAAAATATTTTTATTAGTTTTATTTGAAATAAAGTATTTTAAGTAATTCTAAGTTGTTTTTTTTTATATTATAAATCAACTTGGTTCAAATAAAGTGATTTAATTATTCAAAATGACAAAATTTTAAGAATTGTTCCATTTGTTCAAGATAAAATGTTTATTCAAATGTTTTATTGAAATACAAAATAGTTTTATTTTAAATAAAATATTTTTTAATTATTCTTCAGATTGTGCTTTATTATATAGTACACATAACTTTAAACAAAAACCTCTTTATATCTTTTTATGGCATTCATCGATCTTAGGAGACTATGGAGCAGCACTGAATATTAGCATAGATAATCTGGGCAAGGTTGTATGAATGATTAGCAGTTACTCATGCAGCAGGTCTCCATAATACCAATTTGTTCAAGGAAAGAAGGTACTATACAATTTGACATTAATGACGTTATATCTTACCTTGATATAACCATGTATCGGAATAGTTATAAGATCTCCAATCTCCAAATTGCACTCCCATGCAGAAGGATTTGTTTGTTTTGAAGTGAAGTGACTCAACATTGACAGTGCCTCTCTACAAACCACAGAAATGAAATGTAAGTTATTGAAGTAAACAAATGGAAAGGTTTACTTGACTAGAAGAAACAAATAATTCTAGACAGATATGAATAGAATTGGATAGAAATAAAAGGATTAAGACAAACTCTTTTCATGATATGAATTGTAAGTATTATAGAGTTTTATTCTCAGAACACTTAGTAGAGCGAGTCAGAAGTTTTGCAGTATTTTGTACGTGTTAGTTTGCAACACATACATCATGTGACTGAAATAGTTCAAGCTGTGAAAAGGTACCTACTACAGTTGATAGTTTGTACAACAGCATTGTGTATTACTTCACTCCATGAGTGAGTAATTTGAAGACCACACATGAATGTGCAACGTAGTGTAATTTGGGAACTTATGCTTTACGAGCTCCCATCAGACTATAACACCGCAGAAGCAACCAAAAACATTTGTTTGGTCGTGTTTTATAACATATCAACCCTTGAGAATTATTTAACGTCAGATCCTGTTTATACATATAAATATATATTATGAGCCGTCAAACTGTGTTAGCAAAATATTGCAAAACTTTTGAATCACCCAAGTATTTAGTGGCATATAAGACCTTTCGATCATATTGCAGCAAAAATATTAAGAAAATTGTTGGATAGTACATTTAATTATATTAGAACATCATCTCATTTTCTTTATATCATTCTGTCAGGGTTAGTTTATGCCTAGGAGTTAGGGAATTGCATTCATTTTATGTTAATATTTACATTTTTCTGTCGTTGTTTCTTAAGGGTTTTTTGCACACAGTTATGATATTAGATATTCATAATACAGATAGTTTGTAAACAGATTTATTTAACTCATAGATAGGACCCTAAACATGCCGGGTCAAAGCAGACCTAAGAGTAATGGCAATGAATGAGTATAACATTTCCCCCAAGCTCCAGAGCTTGAGTTTCACCACCAGATACAGTTTAATGTCATACCCAGGACACTCAGGGAGGGGGGGGGCGTTTGTAAGACACACACACACACACACACACACACACAAACACACACACACACACCACCTGCAGGAGATACAGTCAATATATTCTAAGCCTCACTGACAGAGCAAAATAAAATGAAGATACCGGTCTAAATAATTAGCGGAATAATAATAACTTTTCATTTCAGAATCTTAGATAATACCAAGGAAAGAAAACAAGCTACCAAACTGAAGTGTGGTGATTTAAAAAAAAAAAATGAAGATATTAGAGTGAATACTTCATGGATTAAAGGCAATATATCTTTTTTAAACTTAAGAAAATATAGAGGGAGGCTAGAGAATGAATTGGCTAAAACAGTGATTGAAATAAGATGATGACACCAGTGTGAATGATAGAGAAAGAGAGAGAATAGATTTAAAAAGTTCAATAGAATACTTTTGACACTTGAAAACAGTTCAATCAGGAATTTGCAAAGTTTGTATGTAATGTATGGCATTTGTAAGTCTTATGAAACCTCATGGACCTGTTCTTGGATCCTGGCACAGGCCTGAACAAGGTTGTATGGAAAACTGGCAGTTGCCTATGAAGCAGGTTTCCCTTCTTCATCACATCAGTGTTGTTCAAGAGAAGAACACTATACAATTTGGCATTAGTGAAACTGCAGGTGAGATCAGAACATGGTTGGACATCATGCTCAACTGTCTTAGGGGCTCCATTTCCTGGTTTTGCCATTCCATTGTAGAAAGTTACTCTACCATGCTGGTAGATAGGAATAGATTAACCATTAAGCAAATGTCCAGCTACAGATAAATAGTAGGGCAAACTGGGTTCTTTAACCTTGGTATGGCAATTGATCTAAGAGAAGAACTCTTAATTCAAACCTGTTAAACTCTGCTAAAATATTGACTTGCTTGTGTAGAGAGGTGGATAAATAAATATTATGCCTTGTAGTAATAAGATCATATTTACAGTAAAACCAAATAGGCTAAAACTGCCATGAAAAATAATAAGGAAAATTTATCTAATTTTTTTTTGTTAACTATTTATTGTAGGATTCATAAACTATGAATACTGAACTGCTATAGTATTATTATTATTATTATTTTTCAGAGCCATGTAGCCCAATGAATAATGAATTTATTTTATATACATTTAAGAACATTTCTGAATGTCTGAAATTTTCTTCTCTCAACACTTCAGTCTGCATTTCATCTCTGACATTTTAACTTTATATCTTTATTGTGATACCAAATTATAAGCAGTAACTGTTGTCCACATTGATTCATATTTTCACAAATTTTCCCAAGTTACCTACAATGAAATAAACACTATAAATTAATTTTAATTACCACTCCATGTCAGAGTGGACTTGGGAGTAATGATAATGAAGTGGTGATTCCACACTCCTCATAACTTACAATTGAGTTTTATTTGTTTCTGTTTACAACTATATAAACCAGGCATAGTTAACCTTTTTTGAGAAATTTTACATTGAAGGTACGCCATTGGCCTAATGAGTAGAGTGTTCGCAAATGATCTAGTTGTAATTAGGGTAGGAATATGAGCACCACCAGTGTTGGGCTATGTCTTAAGGCATCAAGTAGGGAGTTTCTATTCAAAGTTTTCCTTTTTCTAGATTGGTTGTCCTTACCAAGGCTAGAGAGCTGAGTCTACCTTTATAGATTTTTTTATACTTACCCAAAAGAATAAGAATTTCCATTGGTCTCTTTGAGCATTTGTTTCACAATGGCTTCTCCAGCTCTTTGTTGTTGGCTCTTCTCTTTCTTAATACCATTTGTCAGTGTCTGTTGATCACCAGAGCCATCATCTTTGATTTCATAATCAAGATCAGGACCACTGAAGGGAAAATCAGAACTAAATTAGTTTGAATTCACACTTCATTCAACATCTTACATAATTAGTAGAGGTATCCAGTGTTATGTTGCATATCATAGGAAGTATGGAAATTTGAGAGTTATAAGGTTACTTATGAGAACTATGAAAGTTATAAGGTCACTTATGAGAACTATGAAATATTTTGTGTTTAGGAAAACATGGTGTGATAAGGGAAAATTTATTATTAGTATCTTGATGTGTGTTGTTAGACTATACAACCAAAACTATACCATAAGCATGCTATGAGCGATATTTTATAATGTCAATATGAATTGCTATGTATAAAACTTTTCAGGATTTGCTATAACTAAGTCTGTAATTATTAGAGTGAGCAAAAATTTTGATGTATTAATGATATCAGGAGTTTTATAAACAGCTAAGATATAAATTTAGACAGTGAATGCTGTTGCCATCTCAGGGCTTAGAAGGATCTTCAAAAAATTGGTGTCAAAAAATATATATAGTAAAAAAGAATATTTTTGTTTGAATAACAGAGTAACAATTTTTCATTCTTGAAAATTTATGAGGATCATTATAAGCCAAATTAAGAAAAGATGTTGAGCCATATTTTTTCTTTTTAGAATTCAACTTACATGACATTCAGTTCTGTTCCTTGTTTCTTCATTCCTGCAATGATGCTATTCAGTTCATTATCTTCAAATGAATTATCAAAATTGGACAGCAGTATCACCTGTTTGTTTTTAAAATTTTTGCCACTAGAAAAAAAAAAAAAAAAATGAAAATATATCAAACATTTTTCATTGTTTAAGATTAATTTTTCCTGAAGAAGAGTCTTTAAAATCCTCATGTTTCTTATATGGTCTAATGAGGGGATTGTTAAAGGGGTAAATGTGATTCAAATCAAGAGTCAATCTTAAACCTAGTGGGGGTTGATAAATGACTGGAGGTCATCAGGGATCTAAATATGGTAGTGGTTGAAACCTAACATGAACAAATAAAAATAAATTGATAACTGTCATTACCAAATGACAGAAAACAGATACTACATACTGTGCATTTTACTATATTTCATGCAACATTATATTTTGATAAACCTGACTACTTTTATGCTGAATTCCTGAATTATGTAGAATATTTTATAAATTCCTCGTAATTTCCACAACACTAAATACTTTTTTCCTTTTTGTGTCCCCATATTTCAAGAATGAAAAGATTAACTGGAAACTTCTGGGTCAGAAAATTAATCTGAATGTACTACTACAACAACACTACAAATTCACTGGGTGGATAACACTTATGGCCTTGTGCCAAAATAAACTAAGTAAATCACTCTGAATGTAAAACCTCATATTATTATATACATGGTCTTCACTATCAATATATGTTATAGGTGGACCTTGCTTTCCAATCTATCTTATATGCAGGCCTTGCTCTCTAAATCTACAGTATATGGGCTTTGCTTTATATTCCATCCATATTATATGTATACGAATATGCAATAAAGGCTTTATACTTCAATAGGTCAGCTCCCATCACCTCACTTTGTTTCTTCTTTGGTCATCTCTTCCTGTCACCTTGGTTGCTCTGATGTCTCTTTCATGTTGCCATTTTTGTTATTTGTTGATGAGGAATGACTGTGATGACAACTTTAGGTTCACATTTTACTTTTTATTTGATGACTTTTCCTTTCATAACCCACTCAACCTAAACAGGGAATTAGAGAGCTTTCAACCACTCGCTTTGAGGGTCTCTCACTGACTAACTTATTTTAACTCTTGAGCCATTTTGGTAACCTGACTGAAACCATCCAATCAGAGATGTGATCTCAGACTGACCTCTATTTCAATGGCTGTCCAAACTGTTTAAACTTTCTGTATCTTTCATCTAGTTCTGTTATGTAACAATGTTCCACAGCTTGTGTCTTATACAGTAAAATTCAAGTGTTAGAATCATTCCTTGAGATTTGTTTTCTGCTAATAAAAACTTTGAATATAAGGATATATTTAAAATATGGTAAACCACATTGATAAGGGATTCACTAGTCCATAAACTTCAATGATTTAAATTGGAGATTTGAATCCGATAGTTATTAATTCATATATATATGTATTTGCCAAACCCCACTACTATGGACAGGATGTGACACAAAATCAATTTCTAAGTTGAATAAAGCCAGTTTAAATTCAGAGTTTTTCTTCTCCTAAATTGGTTGCTGAACCAGAACAAAAGAATCCAGTCTGTCCTTCTATTTACCCATAGCTGGAGGTAAAAGATAAAGATTCAGGCTTTTCTTGAGGGGATTAATGTGAAGTGACACACAAATATATAATGCACAAAAAACATTCTGGTTAACACCAGAATTAGAAGAAAGAAAAAAATTGGGAAAAATCTGACACATTTGTGGATACTGTATAGAATTTGGGATATTTTTGAAAAGTGATAGCATGAAAAAATTGTTTATTAATTAAAAAAACAAAAAAGATCTGATATTTAAAGACAATTTTCACTAACTTAAAGCAGAAATAATGTACTGCTTTATGTCTTTTGTGGAAGTGGCCATTTGTAATGTGATTCATGTGTAAGTTCAAGTTCTTATCTTACAATCACTTATGAGTATACATGAGTTATGATGTACATAGAACCATCTCATTGGCCCAGTGGGTAGAGTGCTCGGCAATGGTCCGGGAGACGTGGGTTCTATCCCAGGTCGCGTCATACCAAAGACTTTAAAAGTGGTACTTGATACCTCCTTCCTTAACACTCAGCAATATAAGGTACATATCAAGGGTAAAGTGGAGCAATCCAGGGAATGGAATAGCACCCTCCCATAAACTTCTCTTTTACCTGTTGATGAAAGTGAAATTAATTTGCCTACTGGAAGCTGAATTATGAGTACATTTTGGATATCTTGACATGGAAAATTAGTCTAGTGGGTAGAGTGTTCACCAATGGTCCGGGAGACTGGGGCTCAATCCCAGATCGCATAACAAAGACTTTAAAAATGGTACTTGATACCTCCTTGCTTAACACTCAGCATTATATGGCATGTATCAAAGGTAAAGTGGAGCAATCCAGGGAAAGGAGTAACACCCTCCCCTACACCTCGGTGTAGTAGCTATTGAAAAGGGAGCCTTCTGGTCACCCTCGACTATGGTGGCCAACTTTACTTTTACTACTTATGATGTACATAAGGATTTATTCAAGGTCTCACAATGAGTTTGTCAATGACCATTGGAAGAAAACCAGAATAAAAACAACACTGGTTTAGAGCATACAGAGCAGATCTCTTTGTGAGAGACAGAGTGAGAAGAAAAAAAGAATTCCATTTGCCTTTGTCAGTAAGAGGAAATGAAAAACCAAACTCTGCATTCGTAGTGTACTATTTTAACAAGTCAGAAAAATGTGACTTGTGCTGAGAAAAGAAAAAATATCTCTTGGTACGTATTTTGCATCAGAAAATTTTTAAATGAAAAATGTGATTTTAATAATCAGCCAAAAATCAATAAATCTGGTAAATTTTTTGGTATTTATTTAATAAAGGCTAAAAATTAATTCAAAAGATTTTCTATTCTAAATTTTAGACAAAAATATTGTCCCCCCCCCCAAGCAATTAAACTACTTAAGAATATCCTGTGGTTCTGCAACATCCTCCCCCTTCACCTTCGCTTTACTTCTCCAGTTTGATGAGGACATATGTGGAGTAACAGTTACTGGTGTAGAACATAGTTCAAATCCAAGGCAAGGCTGTTTGTATTTCACTTCATGCTAAGACCCATAGGAAAGGCATGAATCCATCTGTTCTCCTCTCAACTATAGGTAAATAGTAGGGCAGAATGGGCTCTTTGGCTTTGGTTAAGCAATCTAGAAGGAAAACTTTGAAGTTAAACTCCATATAAAAAAATTGACCTTGTGCTGCATCCTGTACACATGGCAGGTGTGTGTGTGGGGGAGTAAATACATATTTCTCTGATTCGATTCATTGTAAATTTTCTGCTACTAAAAATCAAAACCCAGAACCACAGTTGTCATTTAAGAAACTGGAAAGAACATGATGAACCAACTGAAGACAGTGTCAGTTGTAAACTTACAACACTGTTTCTGTGATTAGGAACAACATCTTTGTCAGTGTGTGGAGATAAAGTTGAGTTTTAATCAATGTTGATAATAAAATTAATAATTCTTAATTGATGTTGATAATACAATTAATTGATTTTTTTTAATAAGATTGATGATAAAATTAATTGATTTTTAATTAGGTTGATAATAAAATTAATGATTTTCAATTAGGTTGATAATAGAATTAATGATTTTAAATTAGGTTGATGATAAAATTAATGATTTTTAATTAGATAATAAAGTTAATTGATTTTTAATTAGGTTGATAATAAATTGATTTTTAATGAGGTAGATGATAAAATGAATGGTTTTTAATTAACATTGATGATAAAATCAATTGATTGTTAATTAGGTTGGAATAAAATCAATTGATTTTTTGATTAGGTTGATGATAAAATTAATGATTTTTATTTAACATTGATAATAAAATAAATTGATTTTTAAAATGGTTGATAATGAAATTAATGATTTTTAATCAGGTTGATAATTTTTTTAAAATTAGTCTCATTTCTGACACTGTAGATACATCATCACTTTGTAAATTGCAACTAAATTTTCACACCTGATGATCATTTTACATTGAGAGAACATTTTGCTAACATTTTAGTCATTTGTGGTTGGTTGGGTTTTATGGCATATTGCTGTATATTGACCTACGACCTGGCCGGGCTGTCAAAATAGGAAATGCACCTACGTAAATAACAGGTGCATCCGCTCAAGGAATATCAGAATATAACCTTGACTGTGGATGGGTTGAATGAGTGCGATTGACGTCCACAAGAAGGTGGGTGTTGAACCATTATATAACTCGGTGAAGACAAGAAGTCAGTTAGTTTGGAGACCAGACCAGTTGGTGACAAGATGCGGTAGAGAAAGTCAGCACCCAGCAGGGGGAGCCCTCAGGCCCCTGACTGAGCAGTTTGGAGATCAGACGAGTTAGAAATAAGATGCCGTAGAGAAAACCAGCACCCAGAGAGGCTGGGCCCCAGGCCTCCGGTTGAGGAACCCTGGAGAACGGGAAAGAAACGTTGATGGCCATAAGAGTGGGGAGGTCAATATGTTGCAGTTCTGTTCAGTCTCCAACTCCCCCTCACACACAACCCTTTCAAATAAAGTGAGAGGTATATTTTTCTAAAAGAACTGAGTCGCTCATCTATTATTGTGTCGTCATTATGTTTCTGCATGCATGCATCTGAGTATACAACAATATCAACCTTTGTAAGTTATTTAATGCCAAATCAATTTTTATGCAAATAGTTCTATTTCAAACAATTCAGTTTAGCATGAGTACACAATTTAATTGTCAAAAAAATTTCTATTTCAAGCTATTCAGTTTATTCAAACAGTTCTAATTCAGTTAATTCAGTTTAGTATAAGTATAGATTTTGTTTACACAGTTAAATGTCAAAATGCTTCTATATTAAACAATTTAGTTTAGTGTAAAAAGAGTTCAAATGTCAAAAATGGTTCCATTTCAAACAATTCAGTTTAGCGTAAGCAGGCAGTTTAAATGTAAGTACAGTTCAATTATCAAAAACATTTCTATTTCAAGCTATTCAATTTAGTCAAAGTTCTAATTCAAACAATTCAGTTTAGCATGAGTGTTCAATTAGTTCTATCTAACCCATAGATAGGGCCCTACCCGGTGCCACCATTCCAGGCCAGAGTGGACCTGGGAGCAATGGCAATGAAGGGGTGCTCTGCATTTCCCCAAGCTCCAGCATCACTGGAACCTCACCATCATATTGTTTAGTGTCATATCCAGGACACTCATTGGGTGGGGGTGTCTTACCCCTCTGCAGAGGTGCAGTCGGTGTATTCTACAGCCCCATCTGACTTGGCAAAGTCATTTGTGTTTCATAAAATTATGTGTGTGTGTGTGTACATATACATATACATAACTACACCCCTACCAATTTTTATACTAAACCAAAAACACAATGACTTTATTATTTCCAGTGTAACTTATGTTTTACTAGAAATAATAGCAATCAAAATAGATATTATTAGGTATTACTAACTACAACAGTTGGAAATGAAGCAACTGAAAGCAGTGTCAATTGAAGACTTCCATCACTGTTTAAAGGAGTTGTAACAACATCTTTATTGATGTGTAGATTCTAATAAGAACCATTTCAAAGAAGATAAAGTTGATTTGTAAGTAATCTTATATTAATTTTTGACACAATCAGTCTTATTACTTAAAGAGACTGACATATTTAACAACAAAAAACAAAATGTGTGTATTGAATCAGTAAATTTACTACCGAAGATTGATTTTCCTACAACTGCCAAGTACATTTATGCACTCCCCTACACAAAACCATAAGCTACAAACCTTATCAATGCAAGACAATAAAAGATAAAAGATTAATTACTTACTTTAAAGCTGTTTGTAAATGGTCCATTGCAACAATCAAAGCATCAATAACTACAGCGCATTAAGAAAAATAAAATAAAGATTATTCCTTTTTTTTTTTTTTTACAAAATAGAAATTTCTCATATTGAATTGAAAACTACTCTAATAGCTAAGAACTAACCAGTGAAATTAGCTATAGTATAAAGCAAATTGAATTAAAAAGCATTACATGAAATGATAGAAAAAATTAAACCTATTTAAAACGATAAAATTTTTTAATATATGTTACTGTGAAAATTAATGAATTAATAAAGTTTAAGTAACAAATAAAACATAAAAAAATAAAGAATAAAAAGTAGAATAAGAAAATAAAATAAAAATATCCCATAATTCCACTCCTACCAAAGTTTAACTTTCAATGAAAAAAGAACTCAGCCTCTTTCAGTGCCTCTCAGCCCACAGGACACGCGTAGTTACAAACTTCTCAAAATGAGCAGTCCATACTATATAACTTGATATAGCTTATATGATATAATACATTATATATATATATATATTTTATATATATAATATAATATATAACTTATAATTTCATGAGTTAAATAAGAAAACATTGTCAAGGGAAGCCCATATTATTATAATATAACAAAAATAACTCATCCTAGAGAGATTTTTCTTAACACAATAATGTGAAAAACCTATATCTAATTTACAATACATTTTGTGTAGTGTAGTCACCGACAACAGCTATTTTGGTGATGGCTAATCATCAGATGGAGGAAGAAAAATACAAATCACCTAAAGTGTTAGAACGTGTTGCTTTATTTTTTCAGTTCAGTTTCTGAGGGCGTGGAAGTAGTAGGGCAACTAATAATAGACATAATATTCAGGGTAGCTCCTTTATTCTAGATGGAATTGACTTTTCCTGTATCTTTGGAAGGTTTACTTACTCTCTTTAAATGCAATTGCTTGTTTCCTTGTACTCCAGCCAGCAAAAGAGAATAAATTGAGAAACTCATCTTTAATTGATTCACAGAACCCAACCCAACCCAACTTCTGTTTCACATGGGCAGCATTGCTCAACCAGCCCTCGGCACCTTCTTAGATTGCCAATTGAGTCTGGTGACCTTGGTATGTCCTAATTAACTGCTGTTCTCAGTCTAGGGCACTAGATCAAGCATATTGTTAGATCTAACCCACTGGAAGAGATGTTGAATTTTGTCAACTGGTCTTTTTCTGGCTGTTGATTTCTTTTTTTTTTTTTTTGATAACTTATCTATTCACACTCCTGTACCATTCCCTTATAATGTTACACTTGCAATCATACTTAACCCAATCATCATGAATTCAAGAGAAACAAGTATCAATTATAGAGAACTTCCCTTTGTTTATTTTGTTGCAATTAATTATCATACAGTATTGGACCAGAAAAAACAAAGTGAAAAAAAACAAACCATTTTTTTTTACTGCCATAATTTTCTTTGTTTATTTTACTTGATTACTGTAGCCAAAGTTCTCTGAATTATAATAAAAAGTCATAATTTTCTAAAAAGAAAATTCTCAGAAATACAACAAAACAAATAATTTCTTAGAATTTTCTTTTCCTTCATTTGATATCCTTATTTATGATTTGTCCCTTGTTAATGGCTAGTAAGAAATTGTAGAAAGAGTTTAAAAAAGTCAAACTATAGTACACAATAATTGCGGATTGTAAATTTGTGATATAGCAAAGAAATTGAATTGCAATCATTTATCAACTGATTTTTTCCACAAAAATTATAAGAAAACTAGAAAATAACATCAAAAAAGGACATTGAGACTGCAAGAGAAAAACTACTGCATCGGAAGATACAAAAATTGTTAAAGCAGCAACATAACTTAAAAGATAAGTTGATATCAATAAAATTCTCATGTTAGCTGTCTGTTTTTTTTTGTCTAATACAGTACATAAAGAATATGATTAAACATCAAGCTTAATGGCCACCAAAAGTGGCTATTAATCATGTTAATGTATAAAAAGAAAAAACAAACAGAGAATGAAATAAACTATTGCACTAAAAGTTAGAATTTGGAAGACTTATCTTTATAGAAAAGTAAATATTTTAACATCCAAACTGGTGAGAGAGTTTTCATAAAATTAAATCAACATATTCTAAACCCTTACTGACTGGGTGAGATAATATTTTGAAAAGTGTGTAATAAAAATCCAAGTGGAATTTTCAAAAGATACAATCTGCTGATGTTGTCTTTGAGTGAGTGTACGTGGTTATGTATTCCAGAAATTTGAAACTGGCCACACCAAGGTTCTGAATAACTGATACATTCCTGTAAGAGTTGTTTCCTTCATCATCAGATGCCAGAGGATTGTTTGTTTCCATTGTACCAAACACCACCAATGCAATTTCATCTTTGGATTCAGCAAATATCTAAAAATATAAAAAAAACAGAAGGTTATATATATATATATTTTCATATGGGGTTATATCCAAGGAATAAAAGATACTATCCCCATGGTGTAATGGGTAAAGTTCTGGTTTTCAACCTCAAAGTAAGCAAGTTTGAACTCCTGTAACATACTGACCCTTGACCGAGCCATCAATCAAGAAACAGGTGCATCCGGTCGAAGATATCGGAATATCACCTTGACCTGTGGACGTGGTTGAATTCGGTGCAGATGCGTATGCCCACAGGAAGCAGGTGGGCGTCAAACAACCATATAACCAGGTGCCACAGATGGCTTGAGTTAGTTGGAGTCCAAGGCAGGCAGAGTTCAGTTCGAGTTGCAGTCACAGTTTGAGTTCCAGTTGCAGTTGGGGACAAGATGCCATAGTGAGAGCCAGCGCCAGAGGGTTTGGGCTCTCAGGACCCCGGTTGAGCAGCCCAGCAGAATGAGGAAGAAGTGTTGCTATAGTCAGAGGAACTTGGGGTCAATATGTTGCAGTCTGTCCCCGTCTCCAACTCACTTCTCACACATAACCAACATCAACCCTTTTGCAACCCTATCGAGAATAAAGTGTGAGAGGTATATTTTTATAAAGAAGTGTGTTTGTTCGTTCATTGAAGTCGTGATTATTGTTGATTATGTTTCCGCATGTATATGTCTACGTATAGTTGTATCATGGCTATACAACACTCCAGTTGTGTTAGTACATTCACTTTCAGACAAATACCCTTGGGAAAGGTATAGAACCCCTTAAGCCTCCCAGCTATAGGTGAAATAGTATCACTACTTTTCTTCTAGAAGGATGACTTTGACATTTAATAACCCATGAAGGTTGATATGACCTTTAACTGTGAAATGACAAATTCCCCTGAAACTCTCTAAGAGCTACTTGCCATATCTGCCTTGGAGCTAAGTCTTGGAATCTATAGTTTTAGTCCTACCTGATTACCAAGGTCCTTGCAATCAAAGTGAAGTTTTTTTTATCATCAAGGGTTTTAAGACTATTGTCTTCATCTTGTTATTTCCAAAACGTTTCAGCCGATATGTCCTTCAGCCTTCTTCAGAAACCTACACAGAACTTCGAACTACGTCCTTTATTGAATCCACAGAGGGAGGGATCGCCTGTTCTGATTTCCTTAGCCTACTGGACACATAGTGTAACGGTTATAGGCATTGGTTCCATAAGCTTCTAAGGAGACAATCATCTGGAGGTTGCAGGTTCAATCCTGACTGCAGGCGAGTAACAATACAGGAATACTTAACACTTGTACTCGGTTATGGCTAACGGAATCGGAACAGGCAACCCCCGTGGATTCAATAAAGGATGTAGTTCAAAGTTCTGTGTAGATCGACAAACACCTGAAGAAAACCGGAGGATATATCGACCGAGACGTTCTGGAAATAACAATAAAGATAAAGACAATAGTCCGAAAACCCTTCATGATAAAAATCATCAAACTTCGTCTCAGAAATTTAGACAACTAAGTGAAGTTTTTTTAAATATCTGGTTCCAGTGATCAACTGCACTTCAACTTTCACACATCAAATGTTTTTGGTTGCTTCTGTGGTGTTATGGCTCAGTTTAAACTCATAAAACATAAGTTCTCAAATTAGACAATGCTGCAAAGTTCATCTGTGTGACTTTCAAATAACACACAAAGTGAAACAATGCACAATATATCAGTGCACTTTCCATAGTTTGAATTATTTCAGTCACATGATATACACAGTGTAAACAAGCACTTATCAAAATAGTGCAAAACTTTTGACCTACCCAAGAATAAAAGAAAAAGGGTACGAACATGTAATATAGTGAAATTTGAGAACTTAGGCTTTGTAAATTCAAAGTAAAAGTAAAGTTGGCAATCTTTGTTGAGGGTGACCTGAAGGCTCCCTTTTCAATAGCTACTACACTGAGGTGTAGGGGAGGGTGCTACTCCAATCCCTGGATTGCTCCACTTTACCCTTGATCCTCACCTTATAATGCTGAGTGTTAAGCAAAGCAGCAACAAGTACCATTTTTTGAGTCTTTGGTATGACTTGACCTGGGATTGAACCCCAGTCTCCCGGACCATTGGTGAACACTCTACTCATTAGGCCAACAAATTGGGCATTCATGCTATGGAAGCAACCAAAAACATTTGTTGCGTGAAAGAAGGGTTTGAGATATTGGACATATTGGTTCATATTTGCCTATCAAAATTAGCTGGTTAAAATTTTTCTTGTCTTTGACAAAAATGATCGGTCCCTACCATGCACTAACATTCTGGGCCAAAGTGGACTTGGGAGTAATGGCAATGAAGAGTACTCCACAGATCCCCAGAACTGGAACCTCACTATCAGATTCAGTTTAGTGTCGTACCTAAGAAGCTTCTTTTTGTTGGGGGGGGGAGATAGTCAATGTATTCTAAGCCCCACTGACAGATTGATGAGGCAAAATTTAGTTGATGAGAAAGAAGAATTAAGTTCTACAAAGAAAGCAAAGAATGACTTCAGCAGAGTTAGAAAGAAGAGAGTTTGGTGGAAAATAGAAGTGAATTTCAAGAGACCTTTTTTTTTTTTTTTAAATCACAGTATACTTACCATCAAACTGTACATCCTTCAACCAAACACAAGAGCAAAGAACACTGACAGCTAAGTATTGCACACTTTACATAAAAAGTGTGTTTTTAAATGTGCTAAACTTTGGAAAATCTGTTGAGACATTCAAGAATATATGAAAAATATTTAATTCAATAATTGATTGTGTGATTAATTTTAATGGCATGTCAACTCATCTAGGGTTGTGTTATATTCTGAGTTGTTGATATCTGTGATATGAATGTTGTGGGCGAGAAATGTGTATGGTTGCAAAATAAAGAACGTATAGATACTCACAATAACACAGTAATGATGTTATAGAAAATTTTTATAAATAGATTAAGCACAGAGAATAGAATGGAGAAATATGTTCATAGTTAAAGAATGAATTCAGTGGTAGTAGTTACAAAGTTCATATACTGTCCTTGTCTCGTGGTGAAGGGAGGGTTTTCTCGGAATAAGGGCAGCATTCCTAACGGCGGCGATCGTTTGAAGTATTGGATGACAGTCGCCAATCAGTGGCATAGAATCTTTAGCACGAGCAGTGTGAAGGAGCAAGTCTGACTAATAATTATTTGGTCCGTCTATTTATATATTTTTGTAGGCTCAGAAACAGCAATTTTTGTGCCCCGCGGGAAGCGTTCCAATTGGATATTTATTAATGTATTTTTTTTTTTTTGTTAATCTATCGCAAACGGAAGTTCTGCGCAGAGCCGATGCATGAACGACTAACTTTTCATTTTGAGTTGAGAACTCGAAGTGGTAACTTCCGTTTTTTTTTCTTTTCTTCTTTTCTCCTTTCTTTTTGTTTTTTTCAAATCAAGGCAAGATCTCGTCTTGTAACAGTTATTTTATGCCTAGGGGTTAGGAAATTACATTCATTATATGTTCATATTTACAACTTTTGTGAAACTGTTTCTTACAAGTTTTTTTTTGTACACAACCTATTGACTGAAATCATTTTTAAACAGATCTATTTGACCCATAGATAGGACCCTAACAGGTACTACTATTCCAGGTCAGAGTAGACCAGAAAGTAATGGCCAAAAGGGGTACTCTACACTCCCCAGATCTCCAGAACTGGAGCCTCACTACCAGATGCAGTTTAGTGTCATACCCAGACAACTCTTTTTTAGAGGAGTCTTACCCCTCTGCAAGGTTTACAATCAGCATATTCTAACCCCCACCAACAGTGTTAAGTTCCAAAAAGTCTTAATACTTTAAAAAATATAAGATATGCATAATTAGAGGATCAGAGGTGTACTACTGGATTGTTTCTTATTGATATGTTTGTCTGCCAAAGTGGATAATCCAGCATGGATCTAGAAACAGTTCTATTTGACCGATAGACAGGACCCTATCAGGTACTACCACTCAGTCAGAGGGGACCTGGGAGCAATGGCAATGAAGGGGTACTCCATATTCCCTAGAGATCCAGGGTCGGAGCCTCACCATCAGACTGTTTAGTGTCATACCCAGGACACTCATGGGGGGGTCTAACCCCTCTGCAGAGATGCAGTTGGTGTATTCTACAGCTCCAGCCAATTGGGCTCTAGAAGAAAGGATGTCAGAAAATAAGTAATATACCTGTATTACCAGTCATGGCTGTTTAGAAATTGGCTTTTCTGTAGAATAAATTCAAGTATTTTCACAAAATAATGAACTTATCTAAGTATATCATGCAATTATTTTCTTGAAAATTTACAAACCTTACGCTGCACAATCAATGTGATAGCATCCAGTGCAGCCTGCAGTGCAGAATCCTGACCAGGGGGAGCATTGCACATGGATGGACTCACGTCCAAAACAAGAATAATTGCTTCCTGCAAAATAAAAAAGTTCAAAATGAATTTAGTAATATGGTAGTTGTGAGTATGTGAAATATTGAAGAGTATGTAACACTGTGAAGTCATTAGCAAATAGAAAGTTTCTATGGCATTTGTAGTATTAACCCATTTGAAGAAGTGAGTGGTGAAGAGAGTGGAAATTTACTAAGCTTTTTGCTTAGATGTGGCACAAGGCCACATGAAAGGGGCACCCAATGAGACTCGAACTTGAGTGGTGAAGAGAGTGTCACTTTTGACAAAGTGACTAGTGAGGACTGTATGAATTTACCCAACCACTCCAACACAGGTGGGATGCAACATAAGATCAATTTGTAACCAGATTAGCACTGGTTTGAATTCAGAGTATTTCTTCTAGATCAGTTGCCTTACCAAGGTTAAAAAACCCAGCCTGCCCTACAATTTACCCATAATTGGGAGGAGAAAAGATGGATTCATGTCTTTTCCAAGGGCATTAGCATAAAATGAAATGCAATTGGCTTTGTTCAGGATTTGAACTCTGCTCATCATGTCCATTTCCTTTGGCCATTTTGTTTCATAGCATATGAACCCTTGTGGGATATTTAATGCCAAGTCTTGTTTTTTTTTTTTATACATATGATTTCATGTCTATCAATATATTAGTAGAAATCATTTTTATTAACTTCATAGTATTGATAAATAGCAAGAAATAATTTTCATTAATGTTTCTTTGAATGAGGCTGACCCTCAGTCACTGCCATCTAGCACCTATAAGATAAAAAGATTTGGGTATTTTAATCATATAGGTGGTAGCGCTTGACATGATCAGTTAATTGATTGGATCGAACTTCTCTAACTGTCTAGCCCAAGTAAAGGTTGAAGAGGAGTGTTGCAGGTCACATGAACACTTTGTAACCGGGTCGCCAGGATCCCATCCTCAGACATAACAGGTTGCCACCTACGACCAACAGGTAGCTCTATTGGGAGAAGGTCTTACTCATCTGCAGAGGGGCAGTCAGCATATTCTATAGCCCCAGTTGTAATAGTAGCTAACTTGAAGGAGTGGCTAGTGAAGGAAGAGTGACCTTTGACAATGAAGATGGTAGTAATAAGCTTTTTGGGCGAGGTTGATCCTGTTCTTATTAATTCAATGTGTTAACCAGTAGATATGGTTACGACACTGTGGCGGAAGAGCATGCTGAATGCATGAAAACGTACATGAATAGTTGTAGGGATTTAGGAATTAACAGTAAAACTCCCAACTGGATATTGACTCGTCGGCTGCCAGATACAAAATGTATAAACACGTCGCCACGCATAAGGCTCCACGCATCCATCCGGTTAAAAATCAGAAAAAAGAAAAATAATAAAAAGTAAAGTAGCCAATGGGAAGCGGTCGCGCCAAAATTAGAAGGATTTTGGAGTAGCGAATTTGGAGCCGGTGAAGAGAACCGCTCTTTTTTTCGGGTAGTGACGTCGAACCAACAACACCAATTTTGCCGTCTGGTGTTTTTGGGCACCACGCTGTGTCTTGGGACGTAGCGTTGGTTAGTCCATTCACCAAGTAAATAAAGGAAAGTATGGAAGAAATGTTTTCGTCTCTTATCTGTTTCTATCTTTTCTTTTTGTATATTTCTTTTGGACTTTCTTTGGGCAAGGCATTGCACCAGCCAGTCAACGTGGGGTAAAATAATATAACCAAAATATGGAGTCAGATATCTTACGGCAACACAGCCTTGCCCTTAGCCACTGACCTCATAAAAGCCTTCAAACCCCACATTGGTGACCTCGACACAAAAAAACCTTTAAACACCACATAGTACAACAAAATGTTTGTGAAAAAACAAAAACGTTTGTTAAGTGAAAAATTAAATAAACATAACAAAAAAAAAAAAATTTCACAAAACAAAATACTATTCATCTAAGGAGTTGTTATTATTTACATAATTCAGACTATTGTTTTTAAGAGCTCTAAACCTTGAGTCATTTTTATCTGACTCTTCAATGCATGTTTGTTTTTGTTTTTTATTTTAATGGTTTCTGAATGAGATGATATAGTTGTTGGCTAAGAACTTCTTGTTGAGATTAATCTGGAAATTGAGAGTTCAATTTTAAGGCTAGTTTGAATAAAAAAAAAAAGAAATGAAATTCATTATCAAGGCATGCTGACAGCATAGATTCTTTTGAGTCTCTCTCACACTATCCATACCTATTGGCCTTCACTCTTGACAAGTACCCTAAGGAGCTTCTTGTGTTCACACAGAGCTGAAGAATGTTAAATTTTGCTGGTCAACTAACTATGAAAGGTTTTTTTGTTTATGGCACATCAATCCTTGATGGTTATTTAATGCCAAATCCTGTTTATACCTATGATTTTTAAGTGAATAGCTTTCTGGCACATTTTTTAAACAAGCCAAATCTCATTCATTTGCACAAAGTTCAATGGTTTCAAGTATTGCTATCTAACACAAAAAATTCAATTTAATATTAATCATTTGTTTGCACACAGTTAAATAGTTAAACAGTTCTATTTGTCCCATAAATAAGACCCTAACAGGTACTATCATTCCAGGTCTGAGTGGGCCTGAGAGTAATGGTAATAAAGGAGCACTCTACATTTCTCAAAGCTACAGGACGAGAGCTTCACCATTAGATAGTTTAGTGTCATATCCAGGACACTTGTTGCTGGTGGGGGGGTGTCTTACCCTCTGCTGAGATACAGTCAGCATATTCAACTGGGTTGCCAACAATGAAGTAATATTACAACAATGAAATAACTGAGAAAATTAACAGATATATTTCAAGGCACTGAAAGCAGAATGTGAACAGTCTATCTTCACACACACACTGAATAGAGGGTTCAGCTCAAGATTCCAAGAGCTCCTGACTACAACAAAAAATATCTGAAGAAAGACAGAAGGTGCAGTAGTCAAAATGTTGTTAATACATGAAAAACATTACAAAAAAAAGACATAAGCTAGACAGATAAGAAGACTAGGTAAATGTTATATGATTTCACTTGATGAATACTATAAGAAAAAAAAAAAGTTTCATTACTGAGTTGTGGTGTGTGAGGTTCCACTTCTTCCAGATGATGACAGGACATTGAATTTTACTCAATGAATGATGATAAGTGAGCATATGACCTGAGTATGCAACTTATTATCATATTTGCTTGCATATCATGCAACTTTCTGAGACCTAGGTTTTAGCCTGATATTAGGGGGTTGCACTATATACAAGATACAAACTTTGTGTGTGTAAATAGTCGGCCAGGACAAGTCCTAGGTCAACTAGCATGCTTACAATTTCCAATTGTAAATCTAACAAGCTGACAACCATAAAGCAACTTTTGAAAGTTTCAAAAAATTGTTTCTAAATGATTGGTTGGGTTTTATGGCATATCAACCTTTGTAGGTTATTTAACACCAAATCCATTTTTAAACAAATAATCAGATCTATTTTCAATAATTCACTTTAACATGAGTACACAGTTTAATTTTCAAAAACATTTCTATTTCAAGCTTTTCAGTTTAGTCAAACAGTTCTAATTCAGCTAATTCATTTAGTTTAAGTATAGATTTTGTTAACACACAGTTAAATGTCAAAACAGTTCTATATTAAACAATTCAGTTTAGAGTACGTACAGTTTCAATGTCAAAAATAGTTCCACTTCAAACAATTCAGCTTAGCATCAGTATGCATTTTAAATGTAAGTACACAGTTTAATTATCAAAAACATTTCTATTTCAAGCTATTCAGTTTAGTCAAACAGTTCTAATTTAAACAATTCAATTTAGCATAAGTATGCAGTTTAGTTCTATTTAACCTATAGATAGGGCCCTATCAGCTGCTACCATAGCAGGCCAGAGTGGACCTGGGAGCAATGGCAATGAAGGGGTGCTCCGCATTCCCCAAAGCTCCAGCATCACTGGAACCTCATCATCATATTGTTTAGTGTCATATCTAAGACACTTATTGGGGGTAGGGGTCTTACCCCTCTGCAGAGGTGCAGTTGGTGTATTCTACAGCTCCAGCCAACTGGGCAATACACAGAGTTAATGTCCAAACAGTTTTATTTCCGATAATTCAGTTTAGCATGAGTACACAGGTTAGATATCAAAACAGTTCTATTTTAAACAATTCAGTTTAGCATAAATACACAGTTTAAATGCCTAAAAGAGTAAACTCAAAAAACCATGCTTTAGTTCTATTTAACAGAGATAGGACCCTTATCAGGTACTACTACTCCCACCAAAGTGGAACTGGGAGCGATGGCAATAAAGAGGTACTCTGCATTCCCCAAAGCTCCAGCATTACTGGAACCTCGCCATCAGATTGTTTAGTGTCATATGCAGAAGTGCAGTCGGTGTATTCTACAGCCCCAGATGACTGGGCAAGTTTCTAATTGGATAATAACAATGAAGTAGTGTAGTTAGGAAAGTGATAACAAATTACTTTTCATTAGCATATTCTGTTGACTGCTGCTGCTGCTTAGCTTATCAGTAGTTTACTTTTTTGACCATAGATGGCTTTATTTGTCTCTGCCTCCCACCAGACAGGACTTGACACAAAGTCAATGACCCAAAGGTCGATTTTTTGCCCATAGATGGCTCATGTGCTGGTATCTCATCATTTGTATTCATATAGCCAGAGTGTGTTTTTTTTTTAGTTAAAAATCACTCAAAAAAATTATGGAAAACCCAGGAAGTTAAAGAGAAAATATATTTCTACAAACATATGAGCCTTAGACTAGCTTATCAAAAATGGAACTCGCATAATATGCAGGACATATGATGAAATCATCTTTTGGAGATCAAATTTTAGAGGTTTCATGATATGCAAGATCATATGATTATATATATATATATATATATATATATATATATATATATATATATATATATATATATATAAACTGTATTGCATATGAATAAGTACTCTCAACCATTTTTTTAAAAAACATAATTTTCATCTAAACTAAATATAATGATTTTATTATTATTATTTAAAATAAACTTGACACACTCAAAACAGGTATAATTTAGTATTATCTATTACCAAACTTTACAACAATGACACTTTGTAACCAAAAATACTAATAAATAACAGTCCAGAAATAAATATTTTCATGTGCTAAATTCTACATAGTAAGAATATCTACCAAATTTTTCTTTGGTTAGAGTTTCAGTGATATAGAATTTGCTAATAAATCATGCAAAATAATATCTGTTTTGATTGAATTACGTTTCATTAGAAATGATAAAATCCTAGAAAAATTAACATTTTATAAAAAAAATATCCAATATGCAGATGCAAAATTTCAGCCCTTTCAACTACCTAACTGATTTCAATCACAACTTGGAAATTTGTAGTTTTTTAAAACTTGAGTTAACTTCAGCAGCCAAAAATCTGCAAATTGATCGAATTTACTCTAATGGCAATGTAAATCTGTGTCTATCAAACAGTGATTTTCATACATAAGCCAGGTGAGTAAAAATGCAGGAATTTACCTGATCACAATATGAACAAGATACTATTTTGGAGCTTACCTGAACTGTTTTAATCTCTCAGTGAATTTTAATGGAAACAATGAAGTAACTTAATTCATATATCTCAAAATTAGCTCAATAATTTGACATTCATTGATTTTAATAGCATGTCAACCCATCTGGGTTTATTTAATGCCTAAAGTCAAGAGAATCATGTTCATCGTACATTTATATTTGATATTTTTATGTCATTGTTTCATAAGACTTTTTTCAGTCACATGATATCAAATATTCCTATCTCATACAAATAATTTGCACACAGTCGAATGGTTTCATATATTGCGATCTGTTACTAAGAATTAGATAATAGTTATTTCTATTTAATAATAGTCATTGGTTGGCACAAAGTTATATGGTTTCAACTAACTAAGTAATAATCCTTAGTAAACAACTTATAGCTTCAAGTAACTATTCTTAATACAAACAATTTACATTTATGTAGCATCAAGTAATCTTATCAAATATGAATAATTTATACATGTAATTAATTATACATGATTCAAGTAGTTTTTTTCTATTTAATAATAATCATTTTTTAGCTAATATATATTAACAATGCAAAATGAAAAAAAAAAAAATGAAAAAATCTAAAATGGAATATTGCCATAACAAATAGGATATTTATGGAATATAGATTGACCTAAGATTTGGGTTTTTTAAATTATTAAAATCTATCCATAGCTTTTTAAAATATAAGTATTTGAAATTGGAAAAACTGTAGACAAAAAAAGCCCTTATTTTCCTGAAAAGTTTTGTATGGTATATTGTGTTTTTATTGATAAATCTCATTTACAGCAGAAATTATTCAAGATAAATTTGCTAAGTTTGTAGATGAATATCAAGGAATCATTAAAAAAAAAAAAAAAAAAGAAAGACATAAGTCATCACTTGAGCTTCTTACAGTAGCAATGCTCATGCCACCTTGAAACACTACAGACATTTGCATTTTCAGAGAGTTTCATCTGAAAATTGCTAATAAAACTACTATAAATCTATAAAATCCAGTCAAATCACACATCAAATGAAAGGAAATTGATTTATCTAATAGTTTATCAAGATTATTAATATGGATATTGTTTTTATAACATTATCAATGAGACAGGAAAGAAAAATGACAAATATTTGTATGTAAAATTCACTTCTGTGAAAAGGTGTTAGTATACTTTGCTTATTTACAAAACCTCACAGTACAGTGAATCTGGTTAAATTTGGCAAAAAAAAAAAATAGAATAAAGAATACCATATAACATAGTTAAAATAAGATTTGTAAACAAAATACCAAATTTTAACTTAAAATTCAACAAAATTTACTGTTTTTATTCTAATGATAAAACCAGCTCATTGGTCTAGAGAGTAGAGTGTTCACCAATGGTCCGGGAGACCTGGGTTCAATCCCAGGTCGCGTCATACCAAAGACTTTAAACATGGTACTTGATACTTCCTTGCTTAACACTCAGCAATATAAGGTACGTATCAAGGGTAAAGTGAAGCAATCCAGGGAAAGGAGTAGCGCCCTCCCCGACACCTTAGTGTAGTAGCTATTGAAAAGGGAGCCTTCGGGTTGCTCTCGACTATGGTCACCAACTTACTTACTTTACTATTCTAATGATGGTTAACCAAATTTGGTGTTTTTGTTCTAACGATGGGTAACCAGTTTCTTTAATTCAGTTTTCACTGAGATCTAATTTATTTTTTTAAAAAAACCCTCAAACAAATTTTTTTCCAGAGTTTTCAAAAATCACCATTTCACAAGGTTAAAATGTAAATGTAAATAAATATACACTTTAAAGTTATGTTAATGCTTTGATATAAAATCAAATACTTTTTTTTCAAGTACTTAAAGACTTAATAAAATCAAAGACTTATTTAGTTATTCTCTTAAACTTATAAAAACCAGTATTTCTTCCACAAAGTAAAAAAATTCAACCTTATATTTATAAGTTGGAAATATCTTCCTTAACCAAAAGAAAATTTTACATTAAAGCAGTTAGTGGCTTGAGATAATCCCAGGTCTGCTGATTTTTAGATAAATCTGTGTAGATGATGCATGCCTTTTATGGCAATTAAAGCTGACTTTTCAGAACAGCTTATGACAACAGTAACTGACCAATCTAAACTGCTAATAGACTAAGTTAAATCATTTGACAGGATTTTATGGATTTATAGCAATTTTCTAAGCATTTTTCATGAAAACCACCAAAAATGCTAATGTCTACAGTGTTTTAAGGTAAGTATGGCTAGTTATAAAGTTTGAAGAATTCTTATATAATAAAAATAATTCTCAAATAATTAACAATAATTTTTATGTTTCAGGTCTTTCTAAAATTAATAATTCTATTTAATAATAATCATCATTTATTTGAACTTATATGGTTTCACATATTTCTATCTAATACAAAAAATTTTCAAATGGATCTATTTGACTCATAAATGGGACACAAACAAAAATGGAGCCACACTATCACATGCAGTTTAGTGTCATACCCAAGAAAACTCTTTGGGATAGAGGTCTTACCTTTCAACAGGTGATACAATAAGTGTATTCTACACCTCACTAACAAGGCAATAATGTTATAGATTGATGAGATTTGTAGCAATTTAAATCTAATTTTCAGTGTCCAAATGAAACTTAGAATTTTATACAGTGCCCCCACAAGATGAAAAGTAATGACACTGGCACATTTTATAGATCTAATTCAGAGCTATGTAATCTTATTTTAAAACAGGATCTTTAATAACTCAATATGAAGTATAATAAAATAAACAACATTTTTTGGCCACTGAGGAATGTAGCCCTGAAGAGTTAAAAATCTGTCTTGAGACCTGTATCTTTTCTCTTCTAGTTTTACTAGATCTTTTATATCTCTTTCAAACATTGTATTTGTATACTAGCAGAAGTACTCAGCATTGATTAGAATCAGAATAACATCTTAAAGCATATTTTGTTAAACAGAAATTTATTCTACAATATTGAAAGATTTTCTTGCTAAGCATTCATGCTTTTTGGAAGGCATGTTGAACTAATACTTTGAAATGGCATTTCTAAAAGAAGGTTAACTAAAATTATCACCCCCACAACTCTACAGGGAAGAAAGGGTGCTCCTGGAAATACCAGTTTTATTTGCTTTCAGGACAAATTAGACCTTGATTAATTTTAAGCTAAAATGTTTCAGACTCCCCCCACCCAGGAGCTAAGGTAGTGGACCCCCATCATATCTTGAAAACACTCCTTGAGATCAAAGGAGTTCTCATGCGAAGTTTAAAGATTTGCCTATTTACCAAAAAGTCTATATATAACAAGAAAGCAAATACAAAGAGAATTATATATTAAATGAGTAGAAATACTCAACTTGGCTGGGTATGATGATGATGATTATAATAATATTCAATGGTACATTCTGCACAACAAAAATTTATATGACAAGATCTTTGGAAGATTTTCTTTCAAAGCATTGATGATTTTTGGGAAGCATATTAAATTAACAGTTTAAAATTGTACTTCTAAAAGAGAGTTAATTAAAAAAATTACCACAAATAAAATTCAAATACTGTTTTTAGTCAGCAGGCTTTCCTAAATACAACTTTGAGTAAAAATGATAAACAAATAAAAAAATATTGCTTTTCATCTATCAAGTTCTATTAGGTAATGATACATTTCATCCATCTTTTATGACATAAAAGGCCACTAAAAACTGAGTGGGTGCCCTCAGATACTGAGCAACTTACCCAAAGCTTTTTTTTTTTTAATTTGTTTCCTAGATGAATCATATCTTTTGTTGTTTCCCTGATCAATTCAGACTTCATCATCTACAGATAGGAATTTTATCTACTTTCTGGGTTCAATCCCAGGTCGCATCATACCAAAGACTTTAAAAATGGTACTTGATACCTCCTTGCTTAACACTCAGCAATATAAGTTACATATCAAGGGTAAAGTGGAGCAATCCAGGGAATGGAGTAGCGCCCTCCCCTACATCTCGGAGTAGTAGCTATTGAAAAGGGAGCCTTCTGGCCGCTTTCGACTGTGGTCGCCAACTTTACTTCTGTACAAATGAGACCTTTCCGATTCATTTTATTCCAAATGTCTCCTAGAGGGAAGGGAGGGGTGCTCAAGCAGACGACAGTTTCATTTGCTTTTTGCATTGGCATAATGGTGAGAGTGTTAGCTAATGGACTAAGAGACTGGGGTCAAATCCCAGGTCAATTCATACCAAAAACTTAAAAACTGGTACTTGATGCTTCCTTGCTTAATACTCAGCATTATAAGTTTCAGATCAATGGTAAGTGGAGCAATCCAGAGAAAGGAGTAGCACCCTCCTCTACACCTCAGTGTAGTAGCTATTGAAATAGGAGCCTTCGGGTTGCCTTCAACTATGGTTGGCCAACTTACTTAGACCTCTCTTGTCAATTTCAAGCCAAAATGTTCCTGGTGCCCACAACACTCCTTTACATCAAAGGAGTTCCCATCAAATTTTATCAAGATTGGTTTTACTCCTTAGAGTTGACAGACAACAATCAAGAAAAAGAAGAGAATTAGATACTGTAAACTTCTATGTTAATTCAGGCTATTAAATGTGACTAAACAGTTTTGTTACCAAATTGTATATTACTCCAAGGTTCACTCTGAATCAAAGAGGTAATACTTATCAGGGTCCCATCTATGGGTCAAATAGATCCATTTGAAAAATTTTTTTAGATTCAATAGGAATACCTGATACCATATAACTGTAAATTATTTGCATTGATAGTTACTTGAAGCTATAATTGTTTACTAAGGATGATTATTAGTTACTTAAAATTATATAACTGTGTCCAAACAAATGATTATTATCAAATAGAAATAATTACTTGAAACCATATAATTATTAGTATTAGATAGGAATACTTGAAACCATACAACCGTGTGCAAATTATTTGTATGAGATAGGAATATTTGATATATAACTGTGTGAAAAAAAACTATTAAGCAATAAGTACACAAAAATGTAAATATAACTGTTTAATGAACCCTAAGCATGAAATAACTTTACATGGATTGAAATGCTGTTAAAATTAATCAATTATATATATAAGTTGACTGACTGTAGTCAAGGGTGATTTAAAAGCTTCCTTTTCAAAAGCTACTACACCATGGTGTCGGGGAGAGTGCTCCACTTACTCTTGATCTGCACCTTATAATGCTGAATATAAAGCAAGGAGGCATCAAGTAACATTTTTTGAGTCTTTAGTATGGCTTGACCTGAGATTGAACCCTGGTCTTCTGGACCATTGGCAAACACTCTAACCATTATGCCAATGGGCTGGTTATAATATTTTTAATATGTTTCTCTTTCAAGTGATTTAAATGCAATCATTCATTTGAATTCAGCACTTGATTTAATTATATTTCGATTTACATTGAAATTTTACTCAGTGATCACTTATTCACTCATGCAATGAAAACTGACTTGTAAAGGCAAAAAGAAAATCAACTACTTAATGAAAAGATTGAAATCCGTTGATTAGTCTGGCGTGTATGGAGGTTACAAGCTATTTGGGATCAATTCCTAAAATGCTCAACTGAAATTTTGAAACACCGAGTTAATCTAGATTAATAATTTAATGACTAGAAAGGAATGTATTTGCATTGTGAGAAAACTAAAAATTGTATAGAATAATTAATAAAGAAAATTCCTGCTGTAATGTTCTAAAAAGATATGTAGAAATGCAATATTTACATTCACCACCCAAAACAGAGTAAGTTTCAGTCATTTGCTTCATTTTCTTATAGAATAGTTACAATTTTTAAAAAATCACCCCATTAAGGCTGATTGATATTGAAACAAACCGAACTATTTAAAAATTACGTTTTCAACTCGCCAACCATATATATCTTTTAGGATTTTTTTTTTTTTTCGCTTTTTTTTCTCCTCGCGAACCAAAATAGTCGATATTTAGGATTTAAATAAGACTGTTCGTTCAGTAAGCATACGAAACAAATGACTGAAACTTATTCTTATATAATGATGAATGTAAATATAACATTTATGTAAATAAAATTTTCAACTTTACCGTGGAAATAACGGAAATTTTCTTCATTGAAATATTGTAACAAAAACACCGATATATAAAAATATCAAACATACGGGAAAATTCTTTTATAGTAAAAATATCTTTTTATCTCATTTTTTTAAATTTTTATACATCTTTTTTAATATCTTCCCTGAAGGTCACTTTATTGTTAAAAAGGAAATCGACTATCAAATTAATTTTTATTTTCAAAACAAAATAATTTTGTTTTCAACATTAGGAAAAAAGATTTGCGTGCATCAAACTTTTAAACTTTATATGTCAATTTGATTCAATTAAATTTTTAAATGATTTATTAAAAAGATTATTACCAGATGTCACTGTGTTACAATGAAAGTTTTTCCTAGCTTTAAAATTCTACTATTCATCAACAAATTCACTTTAAACTGAATACTAAACAGTTCGTAATAAGTCTACTCGTATTTATAAAAGAAAAAAACTAAAACTTCAATTTTATGTAAACAAAATTATGTGCGGTGTACAAGTAAACATATACCCTGGTATTTAATGATCCGGATTAGTGCGTAGACACCTTATTCGTCCCGTCAACACTTTTGGTGCCATATTGCGGAATTACGTTTAAAATCTTTCTCCCGCATTTTTAGTTCGTTTAAGAATGTACACAAATAATTAATCAACTTAAGAGAAAAGAATTTAAATCTTCCTTCTGATAACAAATCTTTGATGGGTAGACTTATCCGATGACATTTATTTTTGAAATATTGTGTAAATATGCATAAAAAAAATAAATAAAAATAACGGTAGATCCGAGAGATTCTTATTTTCATTATTTTACTTAAATTATTTTCTTTCATTAATTTTGTATATGATAGCAACCTTGATGGATAAAATAAATAAATAAATAAACTTATGCAAGCGGAGCTTGGTTTTTTTTTCAACAACAATCGTATAAAAATAGACAATGATGAAACTCAACTGGAATTACTGGTTTTTTAAAAAAAGTTTTGTACGGTTTTGTAGTTAGACTATAATCAAATAAATAAATGATGAAAGAAATTAAGTTTAGTTTTTTTCAACAGAAATAAATGCAGTTAGATGGCCTACAATGTACTGCAACTATCACTTAAATACTAAACAGTCAATAAATAATAAAATAAGATTTGAATCCATTGACCAATATTTTGTTAATCACACAGACCTGGAAATTAAGACATTTAAATGTCATATTTAAAGAGAAATACAAATATAGTTATTTTTTTTTATTTACATAACTACATGATTTTCTTTTTATTTCGATAAGTGGATAAGTAAAATAGGACGAATAAAAAAAAATGATTGAAAAGTGGACATCAACCCAAACCGGCCATGTTTATAAAAATCAAGCACGTTGCTTTACAATTCTTCCGTTCGATTCGGATTATTCCGTAAAATCGCGGGAAAAACTAAATTTGCCTTTCTTTTCTGAAACCCTAAAAAAATCTTTGAGAAAAGTCGAATTATAATTTCAAAATGAATTTTCCAGTGTATAAAACTAAATATTTCGAAATAAAGCCAAGAAGTAGCGTGTGACACCTTGCCGAAAAAATAAAGGCGCCAACGATATCAACTCAAAGAGATGTAAACACTAGTGAATATTACATAAAAAAAATCAGACCAGAGTTTTGTTTCAAAGATCAGCTTCATTTCTGATATTCGTTTTCCAGTAAAAATCAGCTGCATCTGTTATTAATTTTCTATAAATCAGATACCCACCTTTTGTGCCATTTATTTTAAATGTGGTGGTTGTTGTATGTACTTTTTTTCTCGTTCCCCTCCTCTCCACCGAGGGAGACGGTGACACAGGTGTTTCGTTACCTCTTCTTTTCCAATGGAAACTTTTTATTTAAATGAATTTTAAACTTTAATTCAAATTTTTAAACAGATTTTATAAAAATGAAATGTATAAACATTCAGATAAGTAATATTGTAAAAATTAACGCATATGACAAGTTATTAAAAAAAAACATTTGATAATTATATGAATGAAAATAAAGTTTTAGTTAAAATCGGATTTCTGTTTTTGAAGGCAAAAAACAATCTTTATTACATATTTAAAAAAAAAAAATGCTTCCTCCCCCTCCTTGTTCTCCTCCTCCTCCTCCTCCTTCCATATAATGTCTTAATTTTTGCTCCGTAATTTTCTTAGTTGAAGAAGCCGTTTTTTTTCTCTCTATCTCTCTTTCCCCCTTCTCTCATATATTCGTTTTATTAATTCATTTCTTAGTAATTACATTCTCTTGTTAATGATAAAAAATTTGAAATTATATCGACAACTTAAAAAGTTGAATTTATTCAAAAGCACATTATCTGACAATATAAAAAAAATAATCTCAGATAGACCAAGTTTAAAAGACTTTCTTCTTCGGGTGTTTCCGATTATTTCCGGAAGCGCACTTGCAATGTCACGTGTCTATTATTGTTGCTGTAGAAACCAAATTGAATTATTATTATTATTATTATCATTATTAAATAATAATGTCCTGTTTGATTCGGAAAGTTTTGTGTTGAAAACAAAAAGAACAAAAAAAAATTCACTGCTAGAGGAAAAGAGGAAAAACTGATGATGAAAGACTTTTCAAAGTTGAGAAAGACGTAGGTAAAGGTTTCTTTAGTTTTTAAGATTAAAAAATAATGGGAAAATTTTTGATAAATAAAATATAACAATTTCATTATATATTTATTACCTTATTTTTATTTCTCATAAATTTCAAATTGTTTCTTTAAATGTTAAAAGACTTAAAGATCAACAAATTGTTTTTAAAATGCTTTTTGTGATTTTATCTTTTTTTTTTCTGCGTTGAAGTGATGTGTTTATTTTTATTTTTAAAAGCATTCATCTTGTTAACAACTCAAATTGAGTTTTATTTTTGATAAAAAAGAAATACTTTTAGAATCAATTGATATTGACCAAAAAAATGAATGATGCAGAATTTGTTTTTTATCTTTTCCTTCATTTCTTTTTTAAATTTTTTTTTCTTTTTAATTAGAATTTTCTTACAACTTTTAATTTTTTGTTTTAGTACTTATCCAGAATATCCCTCAGAGCAAATCTATGCAGTAATGTACAAAAAAATCACACATTCACTTTCCAAATAAGAAGTTTCAGTTATTATCGTCATTTTTTTTTTATTGAACATTTCTATTAAAAACAAAAACAGTTTCTTCAAATCGCTTCAATTCATCCACCCGCCTTTAGTCTTTTCCTCCTCAATCATTCAGAAAATGTTGACATGGTTGATTGCCGATATATCATTTTGTGGACTAGTAAAAATCTAACTGTTCTAGTATGTAGAGTGTTCGCCAATGGTCTGGGAGACCTGGGTTCAATCCAAGGTCAGGTCATACCAAAGACTTTAAAAATGGTACTTGATACCTCTTTCCTTTACACTCAGCATTATAAGGTACGTATCAAGTGTAAAGTGGTCAATCCTGGGAAAGGAGTAGCGCCCTCCCCTACACCTTGGTGTAGTAGCTATCGAAAAGGGAGCCTTTGGGTTACCCTCGACTACGGTCGCCAACTTGACTTACTTTATTCAGTTAAAAGATGAAAGAAATGGCTATAACTTACTCTTATCTGGATGATGAATGTAAATATTATATTTCTGTTTATTTGTTTGGTTGTTTGGGTTTTATGGCATATCAGCCTTTGTAGGTTATTCAACGCCAAATCCATTTTTATACAAATAATCAGTTCTATTTCAAACAATTCAATTTAGCATAAGTGTGCAGTTTAAATGTAAGTACAGTTTAATTGTAAAAAACATTTCTATTTCAAGCTATTCAGTTTAGTATAAGTACAGATTTTGTTTACACACAGTTGAATGTCAAAACAGTATATTAAACAATTTAGTTTAGTGTAAGTACAGTTTCAATGTCAAAAAAACAGTTCCTTTTCAAATAATTCAGTTTAGCATAAGCACGCAGTTTAAATGTAAGTACGGTTTAATTGTCAAAAACATTTCTATTTCAAACTATTCAGTTTAGTCAAACAATTCAGTTTAGCATAAGTATGCCGTTAGTTCTATTTAACCCATAGATAGGGTCCTATCAGCTGCTACCACGCTGGGCCAGAGTGGACCTGAGAGCAATGGCAATGAAGGGGTGCCCTGCATTTCCCAAAGCCCCAGCATCACTGGAACCTCACCATCAGATTGTTTAGTGTCATATCCAGGACACTTATTGGTTGGAGGTGTCTTACCCCTCTGCAGAGGTGCAGTCAGTGTATTCTATAGCCCCATCCGATTGGGCAATACACAGAGTTAAATGTCAAAACAGTTTTATTTCAGATAATTCAGTTTAGCAGTCAAAACAGTTCTATTTTGAGCAATCAAATTTAGCATAAGTATGCTGTTTAAATGTCAAAACAGTTCTATTTTAAACAATTCAGTTTAGCATTAATACAAAGTTTAACTGCAAAAATCAGTATTGTGAAGGAAAAACGGTTTAGTTCTATTTAACCCATATATAGGACCCTTATCAGGTGCTACCACTCCAGGCCAGAGTTGACCTGGGAGCGATGGCAATAAAGGGGTACACCGCATTCCCCAAAGCTCCAGCATTACTGGAACCTCACCATCAGAGTGTTTAATATCATATCCAGGACACTAGTTTGGGAGGGTCTTAACCCTCTACAGAGAAGCAGTCAGTGTATTCTACAGCCCCAGCCAACTGGGCAATTTATTTATTTAGTTTTGTTAAACATTTTTAGAAGGATATTCTGGACAAGTACCAATTTTTAAAAATTTCAACTCTGGCTATCATTTTTCGTGTTTTACCGAGTGATTAACTTTTATTTTTAATTTGTACTTTCCATCAAAGATTTTGTTATGTTTTAAAAAAAATGGAAAATAAAACAATTTCTGTCGTTGTTTTTTTGTTGTTTTTAATTGATCTAGATTGATTGGTTGTTTTGTTTTACGGCATATCAACCCTTTTCAGGTTATTTAACTCCAAATTAAATTTCAAACAATTCAGTTTAGTATGAGTATAGTTTTTGTTTACAAACAGTTGAATGTCAAAACAGTTCTATTTCAAACAATTCAGTTTAGCATAAGTACTCAGTTTAATTCTATTCAACCCATAAATAGGACCCTATCAGGTTCTACCACTCCCGGCCAAAGTGAACTTGAGAGTGATGTCAGTGAAGGAGTACTCTGCATTCTCCAAAGCATTACTGGAACCTCACCATCAGATTGTTTAGTGTCATATATAGGACACTCGTTAGGTGAGTCTTAGCCTTCTGCAGAGAAGCAGTCAATGTATTCTACTGCCCCAGCCAAATGAGCCACACACTCATTGGGGGAGTCTTACCCCTCTGCTGAGAAGCAGTCTGTATTCTACAGCCCCAGCCAAATGGGCAATAATTGATCTCGAAAAAAAATTTATTGGAAAAATAACTATATTTCAACTATAATAATGCTTTTGTTTTGTTACTTTTTCTTATCAAAATTAAATTTTTTATATCAAAAGTTGGTATTGGTTAAGTTTGTTAGTATGAATAAGCAGAGGCAAAACTTTCTGTCACTTAACATGATTTTTCTAGTGGCCATCTCTTCATTGACTACATTTAACTTGTGTCATTTCTTTGTTACATTAGATGTAAATCAAGTTGACTTTTCTACTTATTTCTAGCATTACATAGTTTATCTTCTTTTACACAGAAATTGAACGAGTTATTTTTTATTTATTATCTAGGTATTTTTCATAGAATGATTCCGTTTTTTTTGTATTCAAGATAACAAGGAAATGACAAGTTCACTATTGTCGGAGAAATGGTTCTTTGAAAAAAATCAAATGACAGCAAACTTTGCTCATTGATTCTAATAGCATGTCAGCCTGTCAGTTATTTTATGCCTTGAGGTCAATTTTTAATTATTTTTTTTAATTTAATTTTTTTTTTTTTTTGCACACAGTTATATGACATCAACTATTCCTATCTAATTTGATACTAATAATTATATGGTTTCAGGTAATTCTATTTAATAATTATTTGCAAGCAGTTATATGATTTCAAGTAACTAATAATAATTCTAAGTAAACAGTTATAGCTTCAAATAACTATTCTTAATACAAATAATTTACAGTTATATATTATCAATAAATTTTAACAAATATTAATAATTTTCAAACAGATCTATTTATGAGGTATAAGAATGTTTGGGTGTATTAGAAAAAATTATGAAGTTGGTCACTTTCTTTTCCTTTTCATTCCCATTCACTTATTCTCTTTTGCAAGTTGTTCAAGCTGGATAACAGAAAAGATACTGGAGTACTTTTAAACTCAATTTTTATTCCCAAGTTTACTATTATTTTATAGAGAGGAATGTTTTTCCTGAACCAGTAAAATAGCCATCTGCCCAGTCAAGGTACGTAAAGGGATATAATAGTTTCTTTTTAGTATATGTCTTGCTCCCCACCAAGCTAGAGTATGGCAAATGGCCTTTTTTTATGGTGGGAGCTGGGCACAAGCTAAAGCTTAAGTGTGTAGCGAGCACAAAAATACCTTGGCCCTGTCGGCATTCCCCTAAAAAGGGGCGCCTCAGGTTCCAGGCAATAATCCTAACTCTGCAAAAGCAGGTGAAAGCCAGGGGGCGTGTCCCCTGAGACCAAGGTAGTTGTCGGTCTCAGCTACCAGACATGAATGCTAGGCTTCTCCAGCATACATGTCAGGCTGCTTTGACCAACATAAAAGAAAGACACACAGAGGTCAAGCCATTCAACAACCAGCACTGCAGATCAAAGAGGATTGTACTAAGAGTTTCTTTTTGGCAGCAAGAAACCCATATTTTCAGGCATGCATAGATTGTGTTTCCCGTCAGATGCCACCTGGGAGATTGTTATTTTTGTTTTTATTTATTTGATTTTGACTTTTCATATTGTTTTTTTTTATTTTTATTTATTATCTAATCTCTATATATTTGACCCATAGATGGGATATTAACAGATCCTATCACTCCAGGAAAGATTGAACCTTGGAGAATTGGTAATGAAAGAGTACCCCACACCCTCAGATCTCTAGAACTTGAGTCTCACAATCAAATGCAGTTTAATGTTATACTCAGGACATTCTTCTTTTGTAGAGAGGTCTTACAGGGGATACAGTCAGCATATTCTAAGCCACATCAATGGATACAGTTTAATGTCCTACCTTGGAGATCCACCTTTTTGGAGAGGGATTCTTACCCTTGTGCAGGGGATACAATCAGCGTATTCTAAGCCCTATCAATGGATAAAGTTTAGTGTCCTACCTTGGAGATCCACCTTTTTGGGGATGGGTTCTTAACCTTTGTGCAGGGATACAATCAGCGTATTCTAAGCCCCATCAATGGATACAGTTTAGTGTCATACCCAGGACATCCGCCTTTTTAGGGAGGGGTTCTTACCCTTGTACAGGGGATACAATCAGCATATTCTAAGCCCCATCAATGGATACAGTTTAGTGTCCTACCTTGGAGATCCACCTTTTTGGGGATGGGTTCTTGTCAGCATATTCTAAGTCCGATTGATGGAGTGCAAATTTTGCATATGTTTATCAATAAAGTTAACCAGCACTTAAAGTTAAGCTCATTCAATTAATTTCATCTGGGCAGCCCAGTTGGCTGGGGTTGTAGAATACTATGACTGCATCTCTGCTTAGGGGTAAGACCCCTTCTCCCAATGAGTGTCCTAGATATGACACTAAACAGTCTAATGCTATTTACCAAACCCTCCGCTCGGGCAGGATATGACACAAGGTCAATTTTTAAGCGGAGTTTAACAGGTTTGAATTCAGAGTTTTCCTTCTCCTAGACTAGTTGCCTCACCAAGGCTGAAGAACCTAGTCTGCCCTACTATTTACCCATAGCTGGAGGGAGAATAATTGGATTCATACCTTTTCCAAGGGTATTAGTGCTATGTGAAATGCAATCAGTCCAGGATTTGAACTCGTGTTGCCGTGTCCAATTCCTGCGACAATAACCATTACACCACTGGCACCTCCATAAACAGTCTAATGGTGAGGTTCCAGTAAAACTGGAGCTTTGGAGAATGTAGAGTACACCTTCATTGCCATTGCTCCTAAGTCCACTCTAGCCCAGAGTGGTAGCCCTGGATAGGGTTTTATCTATGGGTCAAATAGAACTGTTTGACATTTAGTGCAAACAAATGACATGCTAAATTGAATTGTTTGAAATAGAACTTTAAAATGATTAATATTGAATAGAATTATAAGTGTTTAATAAAAATACTTGTAATCATTTTACTGTGCAAACAAATCATTAATATTGAATAGAATTATAAGTGTTTAATAAAAATACTTGTAATCATTTTACTGTCCAAACAAATCATTAATATTGAATAGAATTATAAGTGTTTAATAAAAATACTTGTAATCATTTTACTGGGCAAACAAATCATTAATATTGAATAGAATTATAAGTGTTTAATAAAAATACTTGTAATCATTTCACTGTTTGCAAAGAAATGATTAATATTGAATAGAATTATAAGTGTTGGATAGCAATAATTGAATCCATTTAACTGTGTAGAAACAATAGCAATTCTAGTGTGCAAACAAATGTGTTCTAACTCATTTAAAAATGAAATTACCAACAAACTTAACCTCTTACATATCATATATCTATTTAAACATGTTCTAACAAATGACTGATGTTAAATTATTTACTGCTACATAGCAAAACAAGAATCCATTGAAGTGTGTGCCAAAAAAATGAGCTCAAGCTTATTTAAAAATGTTATTCACAAAATGTGTTTACAAATTATATATATATATATATATATATATATATATATGAGGTACATACGATAAGCTTCCAGACTTTTTTCGTATGGGCACTTTTATTGATAGTACACACATGAAACTCTAGTCCCCTTCGAAAGTAATCTCCTCCAGCTGCAATGCACTTGTTGTACCATTCCAACAACTTCTGAAAGGCCCCATGGAAGTCCTCTTGTGAGCGTGTCAATGACCTTCGTCACAGCCTCTTTCATCTCCTCAGTTGTCTCATAACGACAACCTCTGAGCTTAGGGAATAGCCAAAAGTCACAGGGAGCAACGTCTGGACTATAGGGACGATGAGGAACTGTCTTGATGTCCATCTTGGTCAAATAGTCTGTGACAAGGATAGAGTTGTGGATTGGTGCATTGTCCTGCTGGAAATGCCACTGACCCAATTTGAAGAGTGCTGGCCTCTTCCGATGGAATCTTTTCCTGAACTCCCTTAAAACCTCAACATAGTAACCCCAACCCTTTGGCCAATCAACTCTGGTATATTGACTTCCTTACTCCTCCTACACCTCTCATCATCCCTCACAGACTCCCTGCCTTCCTTGAATCTCTTATGCCTCTTAAAAACTGATGCTCAATTCATGCAAGATGGTCGAAAAGCAGTCTGAAGCATTCCATACGTTTCTGTGGCATTTTTTCCAAGTTTAAAACAGAATTTTATTGTATATCGTTCTTCTAAAGTGTCAGATTGCATTTTTGAAATTCATCAGCTGTGACAATCAGGCTTTAGTAGGGTGTATTCCAATTGCTGCTGTAGCTGTTCATTTGAACCTGAAATCCTAAAAATTGGTCTGTCATTTCATAAGATGTATAGCAATAACATACTGAAGTTTCAAGAGTCTACAACAATTTTAAATGCCCATATGAAAAATCTGGAAACTTATTGTATGCACCTTGTATATAAGTGGGACTTGGCATGAAATAACCTAGAATGGTTGATATGCCATAAAACTTAACCATTCATCTGGTATTTGCTTAAAAAGGATAATTTTTGAAGATATATACAGAAAAGATTTTTGTAGATATTAAGTCAGCATGACCTAAAACCTGGCACAAACAATCTCTGAGAAAAGAAAGCTTTTTTCCTGATAGAGATCCATCCTGTTAGCTGGGCTTAGAATATACTCACTGTATCCCTTGCAAAGACCCTCCCAAGAATTAATGTTCTGGGTACAATTCTAAACTGGATCTGATTGTGACACTCTAGTTTTGATGATCTGAGAAATGTGGAGTATCACTTTATTGCCATTTATCTCAAGTTCACTCTGACCTGGAGTGGTAATACCTATTAAGGTCCCATTTATGGGTCAAATAAATCTATTTGAAAATTTTTAGTGTGTAAATTATTTGTATTGTATTTGTCGCTGCCTCCCACCAGACAGGACTTGACACAAGATCAAAAGCCCGAAGGCCTATTTAAGTGGGGATAAAGGGGAGGGGAAGGTCGGGAGCAAGCCGAGACTTGAACCCTACTGGTCTGTGCTGCTCATCGACCCACAAAGTGCAATGGGGGTCTAATGAGGCAAGCAATTTCATGAATCCAAATTTGGATCTGGGCCCGTATGCTGGATTATAGCTTAAACTAGACAACAAGGTCTAGTGCTATGCATAGGGAACAAAGGTTGCAGCTTGCCCAAACAAAAGGTGGCCCAACTGAATTTGGGGGCCTTTCAGCCTCGTATCTGCCATTGTTTGATACCCCATCCAACACGAATGCCAAACGGCCCAGCCAAAAGGCCAGGGAAGTATTTGCAGGGGATACAGTGTAAATTATTTGTATGAAGAAAAGTTAGATGAAGTTATAATTGTTTACTAAGGATTATTATTAGTTACTGGAAACCATATAATTGTACAAACAAGTGATCATTGTTTAATACAAATAATTACTTAAACCAATGTACAGCCTAATCAGCTGGGGCTGTAAAATATTACGACTGCATCTCTGCTGAGGGATACCCCCCCCATGAGTGTTTTGAATATGATATTGTAATATTGTAGTGTAATGAAGACAAAAGAAGAAAGACCTTATCAAGGCTTTATTCAACTGAATTTTACAGTAATAACTACACAAGGCAAGAGGCCAAACACATATAAATAAGAATTAAAGAAGGACGTATTTAAATAGGAAAATAACGTGAGCAAGAATTATAACTTTTTTTTTTTTTTTTAAAGTATAACAGACATTAAATCATTTGATAGTGAGGCTCCAGTTCTGGAGCTTTGGGGAATGTAGAGTACCCCTTCATTACTATTACTCCCAGTTCCACTTTGACCCAGAGTGGTAATACCTGTTAGGGTCCAATCTATGGCTCAAATTAGTATTATATAGCAATATAGCAAAACCATTTGTGTGCCAAGAAATGAGTTTGGCTTATTTTAAAATGTTAACTACTAATTACTTGTTTATAAATTCTATATAATATATTTATAAACAAGATTTGACCTTAAATAACCTACAAGGGTTGATATGCCATTAAACCCAACCTATGTTGAACCCTTATAATTGTGTATAAGATACTTGTATTAAATAGGAATACTTAACTGTGTGCAAATTATTTGCATTATATTGGAATACTTGATATCATATCACTGTGTGCAAAAAAATCCTTAAGAAACAACTTCACAAAAAATGTTAATATAAATGTACAGTGAATCTGGTCCCCTAACCTCTAGGCATAATATAACCCTAGGCAGGTTGACATGCCATTAAAATCTATCATTCCATCTGATGTAAATCTTCTGGTCATCTAGCATAGAAGTATCATTTCTCCCACCCTATCAGCTGGGGCTATAGAATATGCTAACTGCACTTCTGCAGTGAAGTAAAACCTCCACAACAAGGCTGCCTGTTGGTCATGGGTGGCAACTCGAAATGCTTGAAGACAGGATCCTGGTGGCTGAGTAGTCTGTGACCTTGCGGCCAAAGTGGTCATGTGACTTGCAATATTCCACTTTCGCTCTTATTGGGCTAGACAGGCAAGTCAAAGAGGCTCAATCTGATCAATCTCTTGGTCATGTCTAGCCCTAGCACTTATATGATTGTCTTGACCATATTCTTCATATTACTCTTGTGGCAAACAAACACCTAACCCTTTTTTTTTATCTTAAAGATGCTTGGAGGCAGTGGCTGAGGATTAGTCGCATTAAGAAAAATGAGACTTTGAGTGTTCTGGGTGGGACATTAAATTGCATCTGGTAGTGAGGCTCTAATTCTGGAGTTAAGGGAATGTGGAGTACTCTTTCATTACCATTATTCTCTGGTCTCTTCTAACTCAGAATGGTAGTACCTGTTAGGGTCCCATCTATGAATCAAATAGAACTATTCAGTCATTTATTTAAGATTATTATTTTTAGTGATTTGAAACCGTAGAGCTGTGTGCAAATTGTTTGTATTAGATAAGAATACTTGATAAATAGAATTACTGATATTAAATAGCGATACTTGAAACCATTTAACTGTATACAAACAAATGAGTTTTCACTGGTTTAAAAATAAACTCTTTGCTTACAAATCACAAACATAACAGAATTTGGCATTAAATAACCCAAAATGATTAATGTGCCATAAAACACCAATAAGTAAGTAAAAGTAAAGTTGGCAGCCGTAGTCGAGGGTAACACGAAGGATCCCTTTTTGATAGCTACTACACCGAGGTGTAGGGGAGGGCGCTACTCCTTTCCCTAGATTGCTCCACTTTACCCTTGATATGCACCTTATAATGCTGAGTGTTAAGCAAGACGGCATCAAGTACCACTTTTTGAGTCTTTGGTATGACTCGACCTGGGATTGAACCTAGATCTCCCGGGCCATTGGCGAACACTCTAACCATTATGCCAATGTCCAATAAACCAATCATATCATCTCTCAGATTACTTTAAGTTTGTAAAAGCTTTTCAGAAACGAATATTTTGCAGCACAAAGTCCCAGAACTCATGGAACAAAATTTGGTTTTGGTTTGGTTCATTTAATAGGAATACTTGAAACTATATAATTGCTATTTAATATTAATAATTTGCACACAATTATATGGTTTCAAGTAATTATAGTTGCTTCATAATCAGATTTTTACATTCAGTTATATAGTTTCAAGTATTCCTATCTAATATTAATAATTTGCACACAATTATATGCTTTTAAGTAATTATAGTTGCTTCATAATCAGATTTTTACATTCAGTTATATAGTTTCAAGTATTCCTATCTAATATTAATAATTTGCACACAATTATATGCTTTCAAGTAATTATAGTTGCTTCATAATCAGATTTTTACATTCAGTTATATAGTTTCAAGTATTCCTATCTAATATTAATAATTTGCACACAATTATATACTTTCAAGTAACTAAAAATTAATTTCTTGATTTAATTTTTTGTTTATTTTTTTTCTTTTTTGGTTTGATTTTTTAAAAAAAAGTTTTCCCATCTATAATTTTTTTCTATCTAATACTGATAATTTTGGTTTAGTTTTGATTATTAAATTACATATCAACTACTTATGGGTTGTTTAATGCCAAAATTTGGTTAACTATATTTTAACTGTCCTATTGTAATAAGTTTTTTAAAATTACACTGTTTTATATTTTACAATAATAATAATTTATTTGCACCTAGTTACATGGTATTAAATACTCATATTTAATGCAATGAATTTGCCCACAGTTCTATGGTTTTAAGTGTTCCTTTCTAGTAAGTAAAGTTGGCGACCATAGTTGAGGATGACGCGAAGGCTACCTTTTCGATAGCTACTACACCAAGGTGTAGGGGAGGGCGCTACTCTTTTCCCTGGATTTCTCCACTTTACCCTTGATCCATACCTTATTATGCTGAGTGTTAAGCAAGGAGGCATCAAGTACCATTTTTAAAGTCTTTGGTATGACTCAATCTGGGATTGAATCCAGGTCTCCTGGGCCATTGGCGAACACTCTAACCATTATGCCAATAATATTAGTAATTTATGCAGAATTATATGGTCTTAAGTAAGTAGTAAGTAAGTAAAGTTGGCAACTGTAGTGAAGGTGACCCAAAGGCTCCCTTTTCAGTAGCTACTACACTGAGGTGTAGGGGAGGGCACTATTCCTTTCCCTGGATTGCTCCACTTTACCCTTGATATGCACCTTATAATGCTGAGTGTTAAGCAAGGAGGTATCAAGTATCATTTTTTAAGTCTTTGGTATGATTCAACCTGGGATTGAACCCTGGTCTTCCGGACCATTGGCGAACACTCTACCCACTAGACCAATGAGCCGGTGATATGGTGTTAAGTACCTATTCCTATGTAATTATAATTTGTCTGCACACAGTTATAGGGTTTGAATTGCTCCTCGCCAATGGTCTGGGAGACCAGGGTTCAACCCCAGGTTGAGCCATACCAAAGACTCAAATGGTACTTGATGCCACCTTGCTTAACACTCAGCATTAAAAGGTAAGAATCAAGGGTAGTGAAGCAATCCAGGGAAAAGAGTAGCACCCTCCTCTACACCTCCGTGTGATAGCTATTGAAAAAGGGGGCCTTCGGGACACCCTCAACTAAGGTTGCCAACTTACTTATATGGTCTTAAGTACCTATTCCTATGTCATGATAAATTGTCTGCATACATGGTTTCAAGTGTTCCTATCTAATATTAATTGTCGGCTTGTGCTGTAGAATACACTGACTGTATCTCTGCAGAAAAGTAAGACGATTCCCACAACGAGTGTCCTGAATATGACATTAAACAATCTAACGGTGAGGTTCCAGTAATGCTGAAGCTTTAGGGAATGCGGAGTACCCCTTCATTTCAATTGCTCTCAGGTTTACTTTGTCCTGGAGTGGTAGCACCTGATAGGGTCCTCTCTATGGGTCAAATAGGACTGCTTGATATTTAAAGTTTTTCTAAACAAATGACTTATGCTAAATTGAATTGTTAGAAATAGAGCTGTTTAATAATTTAACTGAGTGTAAACAAATGACTGATGTTTAACTCAATTGTTAATGATACATAACAATACTTGGAACCGTTTAATTTTATTGACTCATGCTAAATTGAATTGTTGGAAATTGAACTGTTTGATCATTTACCGGTGTATTTACAAAATGTGTTCACAAATATTTTATGTATATGTAAAAACAGGATTTGGGATTAAATAACCAAGAATGGTTGATATGTCATAAAACCAAAACAAACAATTCTATAGTTACTTGTATCTATTCTTATTTAATGATAATTATTTATTTACACATAGTTATATGGTTTTAAGTATTCCTGTTGAATATTGATAATTTTCAAAATAGATCTATTTGAGTCATAGATGAGACTTTAGGAGGCACTACCTCTCCAAATCAGAGTGGACATGAGAATAATGACAAAGGAATACTGCACATTCCCCAGATATCCAGTACTGGAACCTCACCACTGGATACAATTTAGTCTCATACTCTGATTAGAGTCTTCTGTTACTACATAGGAAAAGGATTTTAGTTCCTCTGCATTTATCTCATTTTAATTTCCAATATTAAAAAGGTTCCTTCACTAACTGGTTCATCTGGTATCAAACTCTTAACTAAAGAAAGATAAATGGATATTTTTCATGCAACACTATTTTGAAATAATTTGAATGGAAATAAAACAAAAATTGGAAGAATTCTCCTGTTATAAAATGTACAATGTCAAAGTTGTAATAGAAAAATGGTTAGAAATTATAATCTTAAGTGTTTACATTCCTGCCTGCCATTAATGTTTCCAAATTAATTCTTTGAACCCTCAGATTTATTCTACCTGAGCTCACAAAGTTTTTAAAAAAATCCATCAAGCACAAGACACATACAACCTTCACTCCAGTGCACAGATATCCAATCATTCCAAAGATGCGAATGATCAATACATTAACCCTTTAGTATCTGATTTCCTTAAGTCTGAAATACTGGTTTATAGTCTATAGTATGTATTTACCAAAAACTTCTACCTTTGGCAGGATGCAGCACAAGGTCAATGTTTTAAGTGGAGTGCAAAGAAAGCAAAAGAACCAAGTCTGTCCTACTATTTACCTATAGCTAAAGATAGAAAAGATGGATTCGTGCCTTTCATAAGGGCATTAATGGAAATGTGAAATGCAGTCTTGTCCAGGATTTGAACTTGGAATGTCATGTCCATTTCCAATGATGATAAATATTAAGCTATGCACCCCCATCAGTTTAGCTAAATAAAGTGAAACCTCAATTATCAGACTTATATTTGGAAGCAAAAAAACTACCTTGAAAAAGAGGTTGTGGATACTTACCAACCACCAAATTTAGAGTATAGTTTTAAACAGGGTAATTTTTGTATCTTCCTTGACTGACATGACTAGTCACAAGTGTCTGTCTTCTCAGTAAAAGCCATTGCTGACAATGGAATTTTTTGTTCATGTGTGATCAGTCATTCAGGATTAAAAATTTAGACTTTTGACCCCTTCATTTATTTGCCTCTATGGCTCTTGATGTTGGACTTTGTGATTTTTGACTTGATTCTTTCTCTTTGGATTTGTGAACCTGCATTTGCAATAGACTTATTAACTGACACAAAAATATTACCCAGTGCAAAATACTTACTGGCTTAAAGAGTTAATGTATTCAACACTTCAAAATGTTAAAATGAGAAAAGAAATAGAACCTTTTTTTTTTTTAATTAAATGACTATAAGTTATTCCAAAGTTTATAGAAAATGTTTCAAATGTTAATGATTACCATGTCAACTAATTGGGTTTTTTTATGTCTAGAAGTTATGGAATTACATTCATTATATGTTTATATCTACATTTTTGTATAATTTCTAAAGTTACTTGGGTTATTACCTGACTCCCTCCTATCTTTATGTCTTAGCCAATGTCATGAGATCCCATTTTTGGTCTTTCTTGGAGACTTTAATTGACTAACGTCAAACAGATTTGCTTCTGTTCTATTCTATATCCATACTCCTTGGGTGGAATCAGTGAAGGCATCAGACAAGACCATAGAAAAAAAAATCAAGAACACAGCTCTGTTTCACTCCATTTCAAACCTCAAATGCTTCCAAGAGTTCTCTTAAGCTGACTAATATCTTCATTCCTGTATTCAAGGCAGATACAAGCTTGATGAAGTGTTGAGGGCACCTTTGTTTCTTTAGTATGTTCCATTGTACTTTCCTGTTGACAGTGTCAATGGCTTGTGTGAAGTTGACAACTATCATGTACAGGGGAATATTCTGTATTTGTCACAAGGAGAAGATTATCCCTATGGTTCCTTGGTTTGCATGGAACTCACATTGTGCTTCAGGTAAGAAATCCTCTGTTAGGGTCAATTGTGTTGAGTAGTATGTGGGTGAACACTTTCCCTAGTATGAGGCTGTAGAATACACCAACAACATCTCTGCAGGTTGGTAAGACTCCCCCAACAAGTGTCCTGGATATGACACTAAACAATCTGATGGTGAGCCTTCAGTAATGCTGGAGGTTTTGTAAATACAGAGTACCTCTTTATTGCCATCACTCCCAGGTCCACTCTGGCCTGGAGTGTTACCATCTGAAAGGGTCCTATCTATGGGTCAAATAGTAATGTTTGACATTTCAACTGTGTACTTTGATATTTAAAATGAGTGGAAACAAATGACTTATCCTAAATTGAATTGTTAGAAATAGAGCTGTTTTTATATTTAACTCTGTAAACAAATAACTGATGTTTAATTGAATTTTTAGTGATACATAGCAATACTTGGAACCATTTAACTTTGTTGACTTATATTTACAAATCCTATATATCTAATATATATTTATAAACCGGATTTGGCATTAGATAACCTACAATGGTTGATATGCCATAAAACCAAACCAATCATTGTATGTTTATATCTACAATTTATATAGTTTCTGAGGTTCTTGTTTAAATTACGATATCAGGTATTCCTATAAATATGTATAATTTTCAAACAGATCTATTTGTGCTATAGATAGGGCCCTAACAAGCACTACTACTTAAGGGCAGACTAGACCTTGGGTTAAGGGCAGTAAAGAGGTATTTCATGCTCCCCAGGTTTTCAGAACTTCTAATGTTATTTATCGTCATCATGATGTACCAGCTGCTCAGATTCCTTTGAGTCTATTTTGCCATCAATCTTTATCAGCCATCACTCTTGGTAAGTTCTCTAGACGGCATCTAGTGTCTGTGCAAAGCTGGTGAATGTAAGTCTTTTCTAGTTGGCTAACACTGGTGTGCTCATGAGTTGGAGTCCATTAAAGAATGTTGTTTATGTTATAAAGAAACAATAAATATTCCTTGAATATTTTGTTTTATGTAATCATAAAACTTCTTTTTTATTTTTTTAGTTTTTACAACACAAAATCGGCTATGGAACAACAGTGATGATGTCTTCAAGCACAATCCGCAGTTCTCGACCTGGAAGTGCCAGAACCCCTCGGTGTAGCTACAAAACTATCTCCCCTAGATCAGAAGTTGATGAATTGTTATTTACTTCACATAATGCCTTAAGCAAAAATGATTCATTCGACCCACGTTGGAAACCATTTGAAACCAGAGAAAAGACAAAACCTCCACTGCTGTGGGCACCAACTCCAAACATAGAAAAAACATTGGTGCAAAAAACCCTTTTTAAAAAGAAACATACTCGTGTCAAAATGGTACCCTCATTTGTTGACGAAAGTTTGTTTGGTCCCAAAATAAAAGAACCAGATTTTCCAGCTCCTTGGGAAGACAAAAAAAATAAAACTATCTTGTTCTGGTCTCCTTGTAACAATATCTCAAAAGATGACAAAAAGGTATCAAATACAAAATTAAGATCTAACACTCCGAAATCTACAAGGAAATCAGAACCTGTAAAGCCTATATGGAAACCATAAATTTTTATGCTGTACATCAGGAATAGTCTCAATCTTAAGGACAGAAGTGGGACATTATTTGTTAGGGAAGGGGCACAGATATATCTACTTGATCTAATTTGTTGAAAGATAAGTCCTCCTTCCAATTTTCTTTTAGTATTATTATATTATGGAGTTAGGACAATGACCGGTCCATTGGCTTTGCAGTTAAAGTGTTTGCCAAAGGCCCGGGAGACCAGGGTTCAATCCCAGGTCGAGTCATATCAAAACACAAAAAATGGTACTTGATGCCCCCTTGCTTAACACTCAGCATTATAAGGTATGGATCAAGGGTAAAGTGGAGCAATCCAGGAAAAGAGTAGTGACCTTCTCTACACTAAAGTGTAGTAGCTATTGAAAAGGGAACCCTCAGGACACCCTCAAATACAGTCACCAACTTTACTTATGGAGTTAGCCTCTAGCCTAACTCTGCAATCCCTTTTTGTAAAAGTGGGCCACATGAAACATCATATTAATCAGGCTGCACTACTAAGATAAATTCTAGGTAATTCTTCATTGAAGGTGTCTTTGCCATTTTTATTACAGATCATATGTGTAAGCATCTACCTTAGAAATATAGAAAAGTTGGTATTCATTTTTTTCTGTGATAAGATCTTTTTTATAAAATATTGAAGTTTTGGCACAATATCATCTCTGATATTTTAATGTGATTAACTCATACTGTTATTGTGATACGTTACAGAATAATATAAAGAAGAAATTGATACTTGAAAAATCAATGTATTCAATATGAATATGATCCATGTATTGAAGAAAAAATTGAATATTTTCATAATCTATTAACCAAAATTTTATTAAAACTATTTTCTTTAAATTATAGGTGCATATTAACTCAGGCGATTAGAAAATTTCATTTTTCATTTTTAAATTGAAAAGTAACATTAATATAAAAATACACAATAAAAATGTACATAAAAGTAGTAAGATTGGTTTTTAATCTATTCATTTGTTTGTCTTGTTTTATTCTCACTTGTTTATTAATATAAAAATTCACAATAAAAATGTACATAAAAGTAGTAAGATTGGTTTTTAATCTATTCATTTGTTTACACAAAAAATGTTTAAAAGAAAAGCTATGATATTGGGATAAAAAAAGAGTAAAATAAAGTGTATTTTTCAAAATGCTTGTTGCTAACTTTTAACTACAAATGTAATTCATAAATAACATGTATTTACACAACCCTTCTTCCATGAGCAGATTTGGTTTGGTTTTATGGCATATCAACTATTGTAGGTTATTTAATGCCAAATCTATTTTTATACATATAGACAGTTCTATTTCTAACAATTCAGTTTAGCATAAGTATGCAGCTTAGTTCTATTTGATCCATAGATAGGACCCTATCAGGTACTACCACTCCGGGCCAGAGTGGACCTGGGAGTGATGGCAATGAAGAGGTACTCTGCATTCTCCAAAGCTCCAGTATTAATGAAGCCTCATCATCAGATTGTTTAGTGTCATATCTAGGACACTCTTTGGGGGAGTTTTACCCCTCTGCTGAGATGCTCCAGATGACTGGGTAAGCCATGAGCACGATGAAACACAAGGTCAATTTTTGAGCAGAGTACATGTGGTTTGAATTTAGTTTTCCTTCTGCTACAGTGGTTGCCTAAATGAGGCTAAAGGACCCAGTCTGTCCTACTATTTAACGATAGCTACAAAATTAACAAATTTAACAAACAAAATTTTAATAGATATTTTTCTCAAGAAATTAAACGGGCTATTCAGAAAGCATTGTGTGCTGCTTTTTGCCCATGACTTTACTAGATATACAAGTGTACTAGGTATCAGATGCTTCAGACGTAGAAGATGTTTTTTAAGACATTTTATGTGAAAAAAGTGGGTGTCTTATATGCCATCAAATATAATATTGCTTTTTAAGTTGAAGTTGAAGAAATCTGTCTATATTGTTGGTGTTTTAGTCACTTAGATGCAGTTTACATTTGGTACTAATAAATTACATCTATTACTAATGGAAGTACGTTGGTGTAACTGTTATCAGCTTCAGAAAAGAGATCTGAGACCCAAGTTAAAATCCTGAACAAAGCTGTTGGCATTTCACTTTGTGCTGATGCCCTTGGGAAAAGTATGAATCTATCTCTTCTTTCTTCAGCTATCATTAAATAGTAGGACAGACTGGGTCCTTTAGACTCATTTAGGCAACCACTGTAGCAGAAGGAAAACTAAATTCAAACCACATGTACTCTGCTCAAAAATTGACCTTGTGTTTTGCATTGTGCTCATGGCTTACCTTGGTTTTCTAGAGGTTAATTTTTAGCCCAAATGCCTTTGCAGATTTTGAGAGAAACAGTTCATTATTTCCTATTCACTTGGTGGTTGAGTGCCACAAAGGCAAACGTGAGCTCATGTACCTGAACATTTTTGGTCTTTCTTGCAGATATATTGACTGGCATTGAACAGGTTTGCTCTCAGTCTACTCTTTGGGTGGAATCAGCGAAAGCATCAGACAAGATTATAGAAAGCAAAAATGAGAACAGTATGAGGGCAAGAACACAGCTCTGTTTCACTCCGTTCCAAACCTCAAATGCTTCTAAGAGTTCTCTTAAGCTGACGGATAGCTTTATTTTTGTATTCAAGGCAGATATAAGCTTGATGAAGTGTTGAGGGCACCTTAGTTTCTACAGGATGTTCCATAATGCTTTCCTGTTGACAGTGTCAAAGGTTTTTGTGAAGTTGACAAGGGGCATATTCTGTTCAATGCATTTCTTCTGTATTTGTCACAAGGAGAGGATCAAATCTGTGGTTCCTTGGTTTATGTGGAACCCACATAGTGCTTCAGGTAGGAAATCCTCTGTTAGGGTCAGTAGTGTTGAGTAGTATGTGGATGAACACTTTCCCTAGTATGGAGAAAAGTGAGATTCTATGGTAGTTGTCGCAATCTTCTCTCTCTCTCTCTCTCTCTCTCTCTTCTTGAAAATGGTGACTAGTTGGGCATCCTTCCTGTTTGCAGAGACTTCCAAGTCTTTCCAAGCATCTTTTAGGATGATACAGAGTACCTCAACAAGCCTTGGGGGTGTCCTCGTGGCATAATGGACTGCGGAATCGTAGTAAGCAAGTTCGTATTCCAGTAGCGCTATTACATTCATTTTCGGGCAAATACCCTTGGGAAAAGTATGAACCCCCTTATCCTCCTAGCTATGGGTTAAATAGTACCACTACTGTTCTCAGAGAATGGCTTTGGCATTAAGTAACCTACAAAGGTTGATATGCCATTAAACAAAGAAACCAAACCAATCAACAAGCCTCCTACTTCCTCTCTTAATAACTTCTGAATACAGTCTGTCTGCACCAGGAGACTCTCTATGGACTCACAAAAAAACATGATTTATTACAGATTGAAAAGAAAGGAGACTTATACCCGAAATTGAAGCAAGGTTTTGAAGTTTAACTTGACAAGCTGATAACCACTAGGAGCAGTGTAGTCATTAGTGGGGATTTATATTTTTTACTATACTTGCCTTTGTAAATAAAATGTATTTTGTGTTACATGGAATTGTTATTTGTGTTTATGTGGGCCTAATACCAAAAATGGGCTATAAAGAAAGAAAAGATTGAGAAACACTGTTCTAAACCTTCAAACTAAGCCTTATCTAATGACCTCATCTGATGATTGATTAAAATTGTGTACCTCCTTTGATATTCCAATTTTTTCTCTCAAATTGTTATTTGATATTTACTAAAGGTTTTAGTTTGGTTTGGTTTGGTTTGGTTGGCTTTCATGGCACATCAACCATTATTGGTTATTTAATGCCAAATCCTGTTTTTTTCATTTATATTAAATATATATGATTTGTAAACTCATTTGGCAGATACATTTTTAAATGAGCTTGAACTCATTCTTTTGTACACAGTTAAATAGTTTCAAGTATTGCTATGTATCACTAACAAGTCAATCAAGCATCAGTCATTTGTTTACACACAATTAAATGATCAAACACTTCTATTTCTAACAATTCAATTTAGCTTAAGTCATTTGTTTGCACACAGTTTGAATAGACAAACTGTTCTATTTGACCCTATCAGGTGCTACTACCCCGGGTCAGAGTGGACCTGGGAACAATGGCAATGAAGGGGTACTCCATATTCTCCAAATCTCCAAGGCTGGAGCCTCACCATCAGATTGTTTAGTGTCATACCTAGGACTAAAGTTACCCAGTTGGCTGGGGCTGTAGAATACATCAACTGAACCTCTGCAGAGGGATAAGAACCCCCAACAAGTGTCCTGGATATGACACAAAACAATCTGATGGTGAGGTTCCAGTAATGCTGGAGCTTTGGGGAATGCGGAGTACCCCTTCATTGCCATCACTCCCAGGTCCACTCTGGCCTGGTGTGGTAACACCTGGTAGGGACCTATCTATAGGTCAAATAGAACTAAACTGCGTACTTATGCTTAACTGAATTACTTGAAAAAGAACTGTTTTGACATTTAACTGTGTGTGAACAAAAACTATACTTATACTAAACTGAAGTGTTGGAATTAGAAATGTTTGACAAAACTGAATATCTTGAAATAGAAATGTTTTTGACAATCAAATTGTGTACTTATGCTAAACTGAATTGTTTGAAATAGAACTGATTATTTGTATGAAAATGGATTTGGTGTTACATAACCTACAAAGGTTGATATGCCATAAAACCCAACTAAACAATCCAGGACTAAAGTTTTTAATTTCTTTTAATTAAACTTGGATTAGATTCTTAAGTTTAGACTTTAGATTTTGTTAAATTACTAAAAATTTGATTGCTGATTTATTCAGAGAAAATAAAGTTTAATGTGAACTTTAAACAAGAAAAGGTCACTCACTTCTGCACTAGACCATAGAACATACAAGAACAATTGATAGTATTTAATAAACATAAGCATTAATCTGAAAAACATGACATCAAATATATCAAGGTGTTGACTTTGACACTAGGAGCAGAGTTAGAATGTGTGTCACCCGGAACAACCCTTGAGTTTGTTAACCTACCCTCCTGTTACCCAAAAATGCTACCTATTGAATAAAAATTATTTTTTGGTATTTAAGTTTGTTGAACTGACAATTTTATGATTTCTGCTATCATAAAACAGTTTGCTGTGAGCTCTACACTTAAAAGATATTTGTTTATATTTATATATAAATTTTTGGTCTAAAATCTATATTGGGTGGTGTACTGCTCTGTCAAACTCTATATGAGTACTGTACTTCTAAACTCTATCAGAGAATTCGATTCCCTGATAGAGTTTCTTCCACTTTTATTTCAATATAGGCTCATACAGCAGACTCAGAAGTGCCACCCTACTACCTGGGGTGGACTACATCCTGGCCCCACTCTGGCTACACTGCTGTTTGACACCTTGAGTGGTTTGGTATTTTTTTTTTAAATATGGATAAAGAGTTGAGTAGGGAAAACTTAAAATTTTGATTCTTAAGGATTTGAGGTAAATAGTACTCTTTTGCTAAACATGTAGATTGGTAGATACAATCGTTATTCCTTCAATTTTTATCTTGTAAACTTAACAGTGAATTTTTGTTGAGATGTACATCTTAATCCTTTTAAGGCACCTCTGGTGGTGTAATGGTTAGGAAGCTCGACTAGCAAACCTACACGAGTGAGTTTGAGTCTCCTTGGGTGCCCCTTTCATATGGCCTTGTGCTACATCTAAGCAAAAAAAGCTTAGTAAATTACTACATCTTAATCCTTTTATGATTACAGTTAGGCTGTACTTCCAATAATAACCTTATATTTTAAGAAAGGTACTCATGGCATAATGGTTTTTGTTATAGAAAATGGGCACAGCAACTTGTGTTCAAATCTTGGACAAGATTGTTTCCATTTTCCCTAGGAAGAGTTTAACACCAACTATTCTTCCTCCAAGTATAGGTAAGTAGTAGGGCTTTTTAACTATGAAATGGCAACCGGTCTAGGAGAAGGAAAGCTGAATTCAAACCTGTAGTTTTAGAATTATTAACCTCATACCCTATCCTGCTCATGGTGGAGAAGTTGGATAATTACTTATATTTTAATAAAGATCATAATTTTATTAATATTCTATGAATTATTTTCATATTTTAATTAACATACTTTTCATAAAGCAATCATTTGCAAATTAGTTGGATCTTCACTTAAACTCTTGGTAAATATCTATTTTATATGTTGAAAATTATTTTGAGCTTTTAAGTGTAACAAAGCTAACCGGTTTAATGTAACAAGGTTAACTTGTTTTTGAGAATATCACAGTTATGATTTTCTTCACAGCTGTCTGGATTGGGTTATTGTAAAAAATCAAATTTTTGTAATTTTCCCAGAGAACAAGTTGATTGTTTCTCAGCTTATCCCAGCTCTGACTCCATATAGTGATAGATCAACCTGTGTTTTAGAAGTGACAGTCAGATATTGGTAGATAATATTGGAAATATCGTTTTGGGTTAGTGAATATGACTTGGGTATGAAATGGAATTCTTCTTAACAAAGGAATTGATCCTTTGAAATTAACTTGAATAATTGCTGATTTGAGATCTATTTTCAGCATGGAATAGATTTGGATTATGATAAGATGTGTATATAATGGCTGGATTTTTGATGTCACAAGTTAGTTGTTGTTAGAGATGCAAAGCAAATTGAGCAATTTGTATAGAGAGAGAGACGCGGAACACAACTGTAACTTTGATGGCAGTTTGTTAAGATATAAGTTTTTATAAGCATATAAGTATCAGCCAGCCAACTTACATGCTTACAAGTGAATGACGTAAGCATTTCACTAAGTTGCCCAAGTTAACTTAAGACCAACGCATTATAACAAGTTCAGATGCTGTATTCTGTTTTGTATATCATTTGATTATATTTCACTTAATATTCTTTTATTAAACTGGCATTATTGTTTTTTTTGTTTGTTTCTTTGAGAAAAAGAACTGACTTATTCTGTTCAGTTGGTTTTATGGCACATTAACCTTTGTAGGTTATTTAATACCAAATCCATTTTTATACATATAATCTGTTCAATTTCAAACAATTCAGTTTAGCATGAGTACACAGTTTCAATGTCAAAAACAGTTCTATTGTAAACAATTCAGTTTAGTATAAGTATAGTTTTTGGTTTACACACAGTTAAATGTCAAAAACAATTCTTTCCCAAGCAATTCAGTACACAGTTTAGTTCTATTTGACCCATAGAGAGGACTCTATCAGGTGCTAACACTCTGGGTCAGAGTAGACTTGGGAGCAATGGCAATGAAGGGGTACTCCGCATTCCCCAAAGCTCCAGCATTACTGGAACCTCACCATCAGATTGTCTAGTGCTATATCCACTCATTGTTGGGGTCTTATCCCTCTGCAGAGAATCTGTTGGTGTATTCTACAGCCCCAACCAACTGGGCAATATTCTATTCAGATTATTTGTCACCAAAGAAGATTACCATGGCTTATTGGTTGAAGAAACAACCATAAATCAATAAGAATCACAACACTTCAGAAGTACCATGCTAGATGATCCATGACTGAAACCATAACAGCCTTGACAGTTTTGAATTATAAATACCCAACCATTCTGACAACTGTATAAAGATTGAGATATCAGAATAGGGTCTGAACAGAGCTGCATGTCAACAATGAATATAACTAAAACAGGGTGTCTTAACAAGTTTGAAGTAAGACAGTGACCAGTATATGTATCCCCACTTGAATTTAATTTATGTTTAGAAGTTGTAGTGGGTTCCAAAATCACTCGTAATGTAATCATATGAAGTGGATTTGGCTAAATGAGTACAAATCCTAAATGAGGCTTTTTTGCATTTCACATAGCACTAATATTCTTGGGAAAGGTATGAATCCAATTATTCTTCCCTCAGCTATGAGTAAATAGTAGGACAGACTGGGCTGTTTAATCTTATTATGGCAACCAGAATAGAAGGAAAAATCTGAATCCAAACCAGACCTGAAGAAAGATGAGCTTTGCCAGACTATTCCTGCCCAAGACACACTAAATAAGTAGCGCCTTCTTAACCACCTTCAGTCTAAGTCTTGTGAATTCTGTATCAAGAATTTTAAATATGTACCTATATCATTAGTAAAACATGCCTCCTAAAATTATTAAAATACATTCTAATTTTAGGATATTAAAACTTAATGCTAATGGAGGATGATAAAGTTTTTTAACACATTCAATGAATTTTCTCCCTTAAAAAACTTTTCCTACCAACGATTTGGGTCGGCAGATATTTTTAAGGTTGTTTTTCTGACAACATTGTAGTGGTCATGGTAGTCAAAGAAGAAGAAGAACCATTCTTGTAAAATTTTGTATGACTTTAAAAAAAGATGATGTCATGCAGTAGATTTTGTGATTAACTTTGAGGTAAAGAATTATTATTCTTTAACGTATGGACAATTGTACTGTTGGAAAGGGTGACATATTAAATTGTAATACGGAGAATGAATTTGTAAAAAAGAGTTTTTGTCCTAGTTAACTCAAATGGTTGACATCAAGTCCTGAAACAATAAAGGAAAAAAGTCAAAATTAATTTATAGAAAGACATGCAGGACACTGCTGGAAAAGTAAGGATGAACTCATTAGTGATGTTCTCTTATGGACCCCTTCACATGGACATCTCAGTGTTGGCCGACCAACAAGAACTTATCTACAACAACTTTGTATGGACACAGAATGTAATCTAGAATACCTGCTGGGAGCGATAGATGATAGAGACGAATAGTGAGAGAGAGAGTCAGGAAAATCCATGCTAGCAGTTTGATATGATGATGATGAATTTATAGTGGTCAGTTAAGATTAAGGACTAGGGTTAAGTTTTGTAGAAAAATATGCTTTGAATTCAAGTGAGATGTAAGTGATTTATGAAGTAAACACTTTTGTTTAAGATTTGTTTTTTTCCTATGATTTTTACCAGGATTCATTTTTTTTACTGGCAAATATAGTCATTGAAATTAGTAGAAGAAGAAAAAGAAGAATATGTTTTTATTTATTATAAAAAGTGAATGGGATTATCTCATTTTCACCAGATTGGAATGCTTAGAGCACAATTTTACTTGATTAAGACTTACTGTTGTAAAGCTGTAGTTTTCTTAAAGGTTTTTATGGCTCTGTTACTGTCTTCATTAATATTGCTCAGTTAAAAGCGTGACTAATATAAGTTAAAAGATTCTGTATCAGAAGAAGTACTTGTGTAGGCATTGATTTCAGGGATCTGTGGTCTCAAGCCTGCACCAAATTGACTTCTAGTTTCTTCTTTTCTTTGGAGCTTTACTTTTTGAAGTTTTCTGTTTGTAATCTCATCTTTGACTTTAATCTTCTTTGGTTAATACAATTGGGTCAGAGGTTGTTTGGGCAGTTTGTTTATTTGTCATATCCAAAAATAATCTAATAAGGCTTATCTTTGTATTGTCAATTAATAATATACTTTAAAAAATACACCTTTCATTATTATTTCTTCTTGCTCTTTCTCTTTTCATTATCTTTTTTCTTTTTCTTTTTTTTATCTCCAAAGACAAATTTTCTCATTTTTGTTATACCCAAATTTGACTATGAAATAGAAATATTTTCTGTACACAACTGATAAGTGACATGTTTTATCCTACTGTCTAAAAAGTACTAAACTCCCTTAAGACCTTTGAAACAGTCATCTTTTCACTACTGGGTTTTAAGAATAAAAAATTTTAACATTATATCCACTTTGCTTTATGAAAATATATTTATTTTGAAAGCCATATTCTTTTTGTTTTGTGAGAATTGCTTAGTTCATCTTATGTAGTACTGATCTACTTGCAAAAATCCAAATTTTAGTAATTTACAAAGCTCTTTGCTTCGATGTGGCACAAGGTCGAATGAATTGGGCACCCAATGAGATTCAAACTTAATCGTGTAGGTTTGCTAACCATTACACCACCAGAGATGCCCCCAAAATCCAAATTGGTCACTTTCATTAGTTCAACTACTTAAGAAAAATTTGTATACTTCTAAAATCTACATACATTATTGAGTTATATCTAAAAAAGATATTTCCACTGAATTCAAGAAAACTAATTTTACAGAACAACTAAATAAATAAAAGTTAAACTTTTACAAAATTTGAACTTATCTCAATTCTTTGATCATATGACCTAGAACCTTTTAAACCTTGAAAATGTTTCTCAGTGTTTACAACAATTATAATCATTTTTTTTTTAAATTTAAGAAACATAGTTAATATGATCATTAGGAGAGAGAGAAGAAAAAATCTTACTATCAGAATTTTATATCATTGGAAAGACAAGATTTTAAAAATGCAACAGGTAATTTTCTTTTACTCTAGATTAACTGTAGACTACTAAATCTGTACATTTACTATAATCCAAACAAAAACAACACATCATATCAAACTTTTTATCAAAGCAGTACAATTAAAAAGCTTTAACTTTGAGAATAAAGCAATTTCCACTTCAAATTGATGTTGATTTTGAGGGGTCTGTTCAATACAATACAAACAATTATATAATGCTAATTAGAACCTGTTGGGAACGAATAAATAAATAAAAAATTAAATTTAAAAAAAAAAAAAATAAATAGATAAAAAGAAAACTATTAAATTTGAAGAAACTCCCAGATGTCTCCAACGGAAAAGGAGATGACGCATACGTAAAAGAAAAAAGGCTTTCCTCTTGATAAAGGAAGCAAAGTATTCTTTTTCCTTCAGGCAGTGTCCGTTGAACCAACAACACCAATTCTGCTGTCTGGTGTTTTGGGCACCATGCTATGTCCCAAGACGTAGCATCGGTTAGTCCCTTCACCAAGTAAATAAAGGAAAGTATGAAAGAAATGTTTTCGTCTCTTATCTGTTTCTATCTTTTCTTTTTGTATATTTCTTTTGGGACTTTCTTTGGGCAAGGCATTGCGCCGGCCAGTCAACGTGGGGTGAAACAGTGTAACCAAAATATGGAGTCAGATATCTTACGGCAACACAGCCTTGCCCTTAGCCCCTGACCTTCAAATCCCACAAACCCTTCACTCCTTTCAAATAGAAGCATTAATATCATCATAGACCACTGTTAAGTATGAAATAATTAGAATCTTTCACTCTTTTCTAAACTGAAACCAAGTGGTTATTACTATTGCCTGTAATTAAATTCGACAGTCAAATCCAGAAAAAACCAACAAGTGCTCAGCAAAGCAAGCTACCCATCCCAGGTGAATGGGATTAAAGTGGAGTGTCTGTTCCAGCTTTTCCTGCTAACTCAATGTCAAGCAATACAACTGTTCTTTTCAGGACAAGAAAACCAACTTCCTTATGTAACATGAATTTTTAAGGAACAACACAACTACTCATTGTTCTTTTAAAAACAAACACTGATTTCTTTATGTGGCATGTCCTTTTACAAACAAACTCAAGCCAGCCTGCAGTTGTAGCCTAGCCAGTCAGATATCTGGATCAATGACGTAGCCATTTCAGCTGACTACTTACTGGCTCACAATGCTCATTGGCCAGTGACCAGCCTGTGACTGCTATTCCAGCTTACCACCAGCTCAAAATGCTCATCGGCCAGCAACCAATCTGTAACAGTTATTCTAGCCTACTACTGGCTTGCAATGCATATCAGCCAGCAACCTTGCCCAGTCAGCTGGGTCTGTAGAATATACCATCAGCTGGGCTGCGTTTATTGTTTGGTGCCTGAGATAAACAAGAATACTGAGGGGACCAAGCATTTTTGTAATGGCTACATATTAGTCTAGATTCATGTGTGACCCCCTCCCCACTCTAAAATGACTTCATGTCAAATCTGACTTGATAGGAATAGAATAAATCCATACTATATGTATTAGTGATTAATCCATACCTCCCGCCAGGTGGGATTTGACACTTGGTCATTTTTATAGTGAGGATTTAGAGGAGGGGGAGGTCAGGCACAAGCCAAAACTCTTGCCCTGCTAGACTATGCTGGACATAGTTCACATTGCACCAAGAAAACCTATGTTAGCCTTTGCTAAGTCTTCCAGCACATATTTCAGGTGACCTTGCTGGTCATAGTATCACCAGACTTGAAGATCTAGTGATATGCTACTACATACAACAGGTATTAATTCAAATTATCTTTTGAATCTTAATTTATAATGTATTCTTTTTCTTTTGTTTTAAACTACGTGCTTGTAATGTTTTCATGCACAAAAGTTTTAAAATTTAAGTTGATTATTTGTTTATTCTCAGAAAAGATTTTAAAAAATGTATGAAAAAATGTAAATATGTAGTTATCTAATTCCATGAAATCAACTTTAATTTATGTAATAAAAATTCAACTGTAAGGAGTCTAATGTAACTAATGTACTGGACTGCAATATCATTATGAGTGAGTTTAAACTTCAATCATGTTATTATGTTAACTTTTGGATTATTACCCTTGGGAAAGGTATGGACTTCCTTATCTCCCAGCTATTGGTTGAATAATGCCACCACTGTTCTTCTAGAAGGATGACTTTGACATTAAATAACCCTTTAAACAAAGAAACCAAACCAAACCAAACCAAAAATTCAACTTTAAAACTCAGCAAATTCAACAAGTATGTGTGCATGCACTGTGCAAAATAAACTTCATTAAAAAGAAGAATAATTCTTTTAGATATTTTAAATTTATTGTTTTAATTTTCATATTTCGAATATAATAGCTAAGGTGAATGAGTTAATAATATTGTGTAAAATGATGTTTGAAATCTTTTTAAAACTTAAAAACAAATTTCTTACAAGTGGTCTTTAATTTTTTTTTCTCAGACTGGCATGACTGAATGTTTTTGCCAAATTGAAAATAAAAAAATTTTTTTTAGATATGATTCTTTATGTTTTCTTTTTGTTAAGAATGATATACATTTTATTCATTGAAAATGAACAAAGTATATTGCAATATATGATTTATCAGTAAAAAAAATAATTTTGACACTTTATTTTTATTTAAGAATATCAATTTATATCAGCAAATTTATTACCAAATAAAAATAGATGTTAACAACATGGCTTCCATGAATTTTTTGTACAGTAACAAATCACCACCCCAATGGAAAAAAATTCACCAAAAATCAGGGAATTACCAAATTTTGATGAAAATTCATTTTTATTAAAGAATTTTATAATACATCATTTATTTTATAAGATTTTTATAGATTTTTTTCTAATCACTTAACTTTACTCCTCCTTGCCCATGTGTGAGGCACTATTTAATCTGTACGGATATATGATATTGCATATACTTTCTGTTTATAATAAAAAAAACAAAATTCTGAAGGTGTACATGAAATAAAGAAAAAAATTGTAATTTGGAGCTATTGGAATAGTACCTCTAATGTGAATATAAAGTTTGAAAAAAGGTTGTTTTTTTTTAATGTTTTGGTACATTTTTGATTATTAAGGAAATAATTGTGTATTGACATTTGTTATACTTAAAAAGTGATGGGACCTTCAGTTTGCATTAGATCTTGACTTACTTTTCTCCTCTTACAGGCTAAATCTATATATGTTATTAAATAAAGAATATTTTTACTGATCCAAAAATATAAATTTAAAAGCCACAAACTGGGAGCTGTTTTTTCTTTAATATTTTTAAGATATAAAAAAGTTAGACAAATAAAGTATGGAAACCTACAGTAATAAATGTTAAGCAATTTCGAGTTTTGTCCCTTGTATTCAGATTGATTACTCAAGTGAAAAATATAAGAAAAAATGTTATAAAAATTGGGAAATTTAAAAAAAAAAAAAGGTAAAAATTAGTGTTTTAAGGGTAATAGAAAATTTGATTTTTGCATTCAATCTTTTTCAAGATTAGATACAAAAAAATAAACGATTTTCTATACTTAAAAAAAATTATGATTTTTTTTTTGCGGTTGACCTTCTGTACTTAATTAAAACGCACCTAAATAGTTTATTGTAAAGTGACGCAGAATATTGTCGTTAATTTTGACTATTTGGATCTAAATACCATAGTAAGTGACATAGTTGTCATTGTGTAAGTAAATTTTTTATATAATTCGGTTCATTAATGTTTCTAGTTATTAATTTAATTCAAAAATTTTTTAAAAATTATTTAACAATTTTAATAACATATTTTGATAGTGTAACCTCGAGTTGGGTTAGGTCTTCACCGTTTGGTGAATTTGAATCTTTTAAATATATCAAAAATTAATTAGATATGTAATGTTATTTTGTTTTTAATACTGATAATTATAATGTTACAATTTTTAAAACAAAAACTAGGATTTAACCTTAAATAATAACGTAATTATTCTTTGTTCATTTTATAGAAAAAAAAGGGCGAAATTTTGTTAGTACCTACAATACAAGATTTGTCAGACAGAACTTTAAATAAGATTATTATATGCCTTGAATTTAAGTAAAATCCTGTCGAATATTAAAAGATCGTTTACATTTCACAGTACACGAAATTTTAATGTTCTTTATTTTATTTTCATATTAACTTAAATTGAAAGAAAATACGTACAAGGAGCGGTTTGAAACGAGAAAATACGACATAAGTGACTTCATAGTCTCGATACTAAAAAACAAAACAAAACAAAGATATTTATCGAATAATTTTGCTTGTTTTCAATTCGGAAGGGAATTAATTTATTAAATTTGAAATTAATTAATTAAAAAGATATTTAATTGAAACAGAAATTCTTTAAATCGCTTCTTTCTTCACGAAGCAGAGAAAGAAAATTTCTAGTTGGTGAGAGAAATAAGAGTAAAATTGTAAAATTTTCTAAGCTTAGGTGTGGCACAAGACCAGAAGTATGGGGGTACTTAATGAGACTCAACCTTTCTAGCAAGAGTCTAACTTATTTAACTTTCTACTCATTACACCACCTAAGTTGCCAAACCATGAAACTATCAAGTCTTTTATGATGCACGGCAGTTAATAAATAAATGTTGTTTTTTTTTATTTTATGGAAAAAAAAAAACTTTCTTTAAAAGAAATCAGGAATTTTATTTATGAATTTTTCTGGGAATTCCCCGATGGTATAATTAGATTTTGATTTATATATATTATTATATTTATTTATTTATTTATTTATTTATTTATTTATTTTTTTTTTTTTTTTTTTTTAAACGAAAACAATCCTGACAGAACTACTTCAGACAGTAAATATTTTAATTTCAATTTCACTAATGCAAATTTTAGTAGTCTATTTTTTTTCTTTCTTTCTTATTGGTTCATTAAAACATGCCACTCTGTTGATATTAAAATTTCCGTTCCTGTTTTATGGAGTTGTTTCTCATTTTTCTAATTTAAATATCACTTCCGTTGTTAAATCCTGAAAAGCCAAAAATAAATAAATAAATAAACAAGAATAAAAGAAAAAAAAAAAAAAAAAATTAAAAAACGCAAGAAAAACAACCAACCAAACAGGATGTATGTATTTATCCAAGGGCAGATAACTCACGAGTACTTCCTGATTTTCAATGTTTATCATTCATAGAGGAAGTAATTGGTGACGGTAACGAACGAATTTTTTTCAAAGCCTACATTTACTTCAGAAATACTCCCAAGAAAGATGCCGCCAAATAAGAAAGCCCAACAAAATGCGTTTTATTATTACATGATTGACTTGATGAACGAACTAAAAGCAACAGGATATAACTTTCCCAATGGCCTTGCCGATGTCGTTCCACTAGCTGGGCCGAAATGGAAACAACTGTCCATTTTTGATAAAGCCCCTTATGAAGAACTGGCTCAAAAAGCCAAGAACAAGAAAAATAATGGTTCTAATAAGGACACTCGTCTCGACTGCACAGGTATGAAGATATGCGAACGTCTAGAGCCAGTTGATGAACTAAGTTTAAGATTCCAGGAACAAGAACAAGTCGTTACTAGTAAGTGGTCTTTTCAAACCGAAACTGATTTACTGAAAACAAAATTTTGTTTTATAAACTTTCAGACTATGTGTAAGACAATTGACGATGAATATCCTCCGCTGGAAGTGGCTGCCATTGAATACTGTATGAATGACGGTATTACTAAAGAATTTCATCAATTTATAAATGCTGGGGAAATCCCGGTAGGCTATAGATACGAAGCACAATTACATAGCGATACAACGCATAAGATTCCAATTGTAAACTTTGAACTCGCCCAGTCGGACTACAGTGAATTATGGCTCAAACTGTCCGCCTTTGCTGAGGAGGCTGACCTATTTTGTCTTTCTAGAGACTTCAAGGAGATGGAATATTGCCTGAATTGGATCCGTTATAGAAGCGGTATTGACTGTAAACCTATAAAGTTATACGCTCTGGAGAAATTGGTTATGGACCTGTTCAAATTTGCTCGTCACCCAGTGGCAAAATATCAAATCCTAGACATGCTTACTACAACTGCTTTTGATTATGAACCACAAACCCGTTGCACTTGGCATGAGGAGAACGGCATTATACACTGTTCACTTGCTATCATACGTAGGTTTGCATATGCCATGTCCGATTCGTTGACTAATGTCTATGATTTTAATCTCACAGCTCATCATCTTCCAGTGAAAGATCAAAGAATTAAAGGGATTACTTTAAACCCTACTCAGTTCAGTTCTAGAAAATCCAACACCTTTCGCCAGAATCTTCAGAGATCGCTTGTTCCTCCCAAACAGGCTGCCCTTAGTCCTGAATCCTCCGATAATGATGAGAACCACTCTGAACCCGACTTGGAAGCATTACGAATGCCAGAATCTACGTCTCTAACCTTCGATACTTTGGAGAGGCGACCCGGAAAAGATTCTTACATTAGAAGTGAAGCCAACTTCCCCAGCTTGGGTCGAGGAAGCGCTCGTCCAGAGCAAAACATCAGACAATCTGTAAGAACCTCGGTGGCTCCGTGTTGGCAAAGACCCCGACAAGACCTTCAGACATCTATGAATCGTAATCCACCTGAAGCTCCGCGATCGCGGCCACAGCAGTCTACTTCTCTTGCTGCTGCGACCTTAAATACAATCTCAAAAAATTGTAAACCTGACTCCCCATCTCCTGGTGGGGTCTGGGCCCGGCCACAAAAAGCTCCAGAGTCTGAAGTTGTTCCTTCTCTTGAGAACTTCCCTGCTTTATCATCTACTATTGTGGAAGATAGGTCAAGGAAGTCTGGCCGTGGACCCCAAGGAGGTGGTTCGAGGGTTGGCTTAGGGGGTCACAGTAATTCAGCTCCTCTTTGTTTTGCTGCTATGGCTGGACGTGGACGTGGTAGAGGTATAAGAGCTGGCGTCAATCCACCAAGGATTTGATTTTCATTTTTCGATAATGTATTTACCTCCAAAAGATTGCGCCTGATTTAGAAATCTTAATAATTAGAATTTCTGAATAAGACACAACTTATTTGAAAAAACAAATTCTATTCTTTCTATGGGAGTGTGTATAATCTCGACACTAACATTAGTAATGACCACTATCATCTTGGATCACTATCAAATGTATTGTTTGTTTCTTACTCGACTTTTTTTTTTTTTTTTTTTTTTTTTTTTTGCTTATTTCGCTGTTCCGAAAGGTTAAGTTATTATCCAAACACTTGGCGATGGGTGATTTCTCATTTTCGTTGCAATTCCCATGTTTGTAAACTTTTATGCTCTTTCTTATTGCTGTCTAAATATCTGCTTCATTCTTTAATGTCAAATTCTTCCTATTAAGGGCTTGAATAATTTTCCTGTCCCCCCCCTCTAACTAGCGAAGTTTCGGAATAAGCACCCCTCTCTAAATTCTCGTTCTTTATTTTCTAAATGAGCCACAGGTTCTTTCGAAAAGTTATTTCAAGTTTTAAAAGGTGAGTCAATGTAATTTCATCTCAAAACGCAACAGCTTTTGTCAGGCTTGTAATCCTTTCATATACCACTCACACCACAATACTTTTTGAGAGGAAAAATAAGTACTTAAAAAAAAAAAAAAGTATGGAAAGGGGAAAAAAGGTGATGGCTGCTTATTTCTAAACTTTTTTTTTTTTTTTTATTTTTTTTTTATCTCTCATCATTGAAACGCCCTTTCCAGACTTGAGTTTTAATCAACTTTTCTCCCTTCAAGCTATTATTGTTTATATTGGCACTGTTCAGTTTTGATTCAAGAGTTAATACCGGTGCTAAAACTTGAAGAGTTATTGTACTTAACTAGAAGCGTGTGTATCAAAGAAAAATCATTTGAAACTTGAAAAATCTTACCTTCAGGACTGTCTACCTTTTTGAAGATTACTTGTCAAACTTTTTTCTTCATAAGCCATACTGAATGAGTTTCTGAAAAATAACTTGATATTTTAAAACTGATCATATTCGCCTATCACATCAGACTTTACTGGGGTTTTTTTTCTATTTAATAAGTCAATACTGGGGGGAAAAATGCATTAGTTGCCTCATTTCTCTTTGAAAATAATGTGGGGGATGGCTTGTATTAAATATAAAATCCATTATCATAATGATATTACAAAATCAAATTATTATTTTTTTTTTTTTTTTTTTTTTTTTTTAAACAAGCAAGTTAGTCATGAAGATCAATTACTGAGTATCATGTTTGGTCTTCTTAAGGTACCCCCCTCACACCTATACTTCTGGCTTTGTACCAAACAATGCTGAAAGCTGAGTAACTAGGTTTTATTTATAATTAACACTTTTATTTTGGAAAAACAACTTGTGGGCTTAAAAAATTTATTTGTATTAATGTATCTCTTTCAATGGCATATCTATGGCAAGTACAGGAATTGTTCTCCTGTCTAAACGTGACTTTTACCATAAATCAGCTCAAAAGTACAGGTTAATTTTCTAAGATTATGACTCTACTGAAAACTGCACTTTCCTTGCTTTCACTAATGCAAATTTGAGCCCCAGGCCATAACAAAGATATGCCACTGGATGAGATGTGGCACCATGTTCTTGTCTTTGAACAGGATACTATAAAGAACAAGGTCCAGGAATTTCAACCTTGAGGTAGAACCTCCCTCCATTACTGACAGTGGTCACTAGAGAGGGGAACCAGGGTTATTTTTGGCTTTGCTCATGTTTATTTGAATGGGACCACTCGTTAAGGCAATATGTCAAATATAATCTTTATTTCTTTTTAAATTAGCTCTAAACTTTACTAACAAGTTCTTCTGTTTTTGTTTAATGGTCTACTTCACTCTATTGACAAGTGTATTTAGGATATCACTTGCTAAGAGTTATCAAAAAGATAACACGTTACCAAATATAGCATTATTTTCATACCAACTATTTTGTATCCTCTCCTCCTCCTCCAAAAAAAAAAAACATACACTGTTTGAATAATTAATTAAAATGGTCACTTCTTTGATAACCTGTATATATTGTATTTAATTGTATATACTTGTCAAGTTGAGTACAACCATTGTCCTGGTTAAATTCCAGTTCTCAAATCTGTGTAAAAAAAAAAAATCTCTTGCTCTGAATTTGTTTTAAAGTATCAATCTTCATTTTTCCCCTCCCTTTAAAAATTGGAATACTCATTTAAACGAAGGGTTCATACCTTTTCTTCAGTTTACAAAATTGTATACAAAAAACTTTTTTCTTCCCCTTCCTCTCCCCAAATTGACAGATGAATTTTATTTTAATAGCAAACTTGACCTGTTTTTGAGGTTGATCTTTGCTTGCCTTTCATAATGTAGATATATTCTGTAATGTTAAAACAAGTTCATTGTGGTTGAAATCTCAAGTATTGAAATTTTGGCCATTATAATAAAACTTTTTATGCAATTTTTCTGACTTTCATTGACTATGTATGAAAGATTTACTCTAAACTCTTGGTATATTTGGGCATTAGATAACTAAAGTGAAATTTGAACTGTTGATGAATAAGAGTTAAAAAAAAAAAAAAATCTTAAACCAAAAGTATTTACTTGATAAATCTCTTGCATCTTACTAGAATTAAAAATATTTATCTACAAAACTTAACCCTAGATACCGTAAATATATTGAAAGATGTAATGTTATATTTCCTTGCCCCTCCATCTTTTTTGAAAATTGTTTGGAATAAGGTGGACTTTTTTTCTTTTTCTTTTTTTTTTTTTTTTCTCTTACTTTTGTTTTTTCATTTTTGTAAACACTTTTAAAAATAAAATATAACTAGTTTGTTTAGAAACCTTACTAAACTCTTTCATTTTGTAATTTTTTTCTCAAGTTTAAATACAAAAGTTTTCAGTATGTGAATAATTTCTGCAGTCCCGTAATAAACCAAGGGAGGTAAATCTTTCCTAACAGTATTTTGGCTTAATTTTTTTCTTGATTTGAAAGCATGAAATATGACTTGTTTTTGTGCTTGGTAATTGACTCTTAGAACCCTGGGCTCCTGACTGAAACATTATTGGTGGCAGGGGCTAGCTAAGGTTAAATTTGAACATTAATTACTCATGTTGGCTGAATCTTGAAAATCTAATTTTGTTTGGAGTGAATCAGTGTTTGATTGATACCTGAGTGATATGTAAGGTTGAAATTCAAACCTAAAGGGAAGTCACTCTTAGTTTTATGAATAATGAATCGACGGTCGTCCTATTCACAAGATAAATTTGTGATATGGCAATGTTAGTTGTTTGAGTGCTGTGCCTTTTGTTGAGGTAATAGGCTTTGTAAAGTGTTGGTTTTGTTTGTTTGTTTTTGTTTTTTTTTTCCCCTCCCCAAACTCGTATATCAATATCATCACATGAACTCAGGTTAAACCAAACTTAATATCTGAGTAGAACAATGATAAATTCAGTTAAACCAATTAAAACCTAATTGGGAAGAATTTTTCTGTATGATTAAATGGTTTGAGGTAGAGCTACCAAATTTTGATATGTATATTTATTGGAGCCAGAGAATGGTTTTAAGATTTAAAAAAGTAAAATAAAATTGTTCCTCATGGCTAAAAGTGGAAAACCTAACAGTACTGTAAGCTGACTTATACAGAATTTGTTTCCAAACTGCAATAGAAACTTTTTTTTTTTTTTTTTTTTTTTTTTTTTTTTAAGAAACTGATACTCTGTAGACTTATTTTATTTTACTTTTTTTATTTATTTTATTTTTAAAGCTGATTTACAAACAGTAAAGTCTTTAAACATCACCTGGCCAGTTCCAAACATCCTTTGAAAAATAAATTCAAGCTTAATCTTTTTTAACCAATCAGAAGTCTGAATTGCTGGGAGATTTTTCTGAGAGCCTATTTCTTGGCGTAAACAGGCATAAAAGAAAACGGTTTACTAGTGTCTTGTTCAGTGTTATACAAAACCAGGTCACTCAGATGTACAACTGCCTAAAAATAAAATGCCATTTTGTCTTTCACAACAGAACACACATAAAATTAACACTGAATTTTTATTAAAGTGATTCAAATAATATGAAAATACATTTTATATACATTATTACATTGACAAAAACAAAAACTCTAAAACATACAAAACGGTAAAATCTGCCTGAACAAGATAGAATTACTAACACTAATTCAAACCATGCTCAATTTTCCTATCAGCAGGGTTTAGAATATGCTGATTGCATTCCTTTTAGATAGATAAGAATCCCCACTAAAACAAAAGAAAACGGGGAGGGCTTCTTGATTATGACACTAAACTGTATCTGATGACGAGGCTCCAGTCATTACATCCAGGTTCACTGATATAATAGTATTACTTGTTATAGTCCTATCTATTAGTTCATAAAGAATTATTAATACTAAATTATTTATATTAAGAATAGTCACCTGTGTGACTATATGGATCTTTGTCATGGCAGTGTAGAGCTTATAACGAAATTAAGTTGCTGAATGTCTGTTTTAGTATAGTTGGGTTCTTGGTAAGTGTTCAAGGATAACTTCACTTATGTGCTATCCTTTGTGCATGTGTGAGATAATATGGCTTGGTCTTAAAGGGTGCCTGGCCATTTGAAGTGAGTATAGGAACTACTGCATGTAGAAGATATGGGGGAGGCTACAAGAATGGGAACTTCCTTGCTACCAAGCAATTAAGAATGGTGACTTCTCAATGGGCTTCACTACCAACCAAACAATAGTATTAACAAATGTCAAATTTTTCTTTGAATCTTCTTGAAAGTAGTAATTTGCAAAGCGTTTTATTCAGATGTGGCACATGGCTATATGAATAGGGCACCAAATAAAACTTGAACTCTCTCATGAAGGTTTGCTAGTCTACCTCAGTAACCATTACACCACTTGTGGTGCTCATCTTCTTGGAAGTAATACTAAAAATGTTCTGTCAGATTTCACAAGTGTTTTCTAATGATATTTCATGGAGATTAAACATTAGATTTTCTGTCTGCATCAGTGATTAATTTATTCATGCCACTCACCTGACAGGATTTGACAAGGTCTTTTTTATAGTGGGGATTGAGGGGAGTGGTAGTTTGGGCATGAGCTAAGACTTGTGCCCTGCTGGTCGTATGATCATCAGGTGCAAAGTGAACTATGCTAGCCTTTGCTAAGTCTCCTGGCATGCATGCCAGGTGACCTTGCTGGTCATAACTTCACCAGACCTGAAGATCTAGTGCTATGCTTGTCATTGATTCTTCGCCCAACCGAAGGTAGCCTGGCCAGAGCTGGAGGCCATTCGGTCTCAAAGCTATTAATATTTCACACTGCATTTGTCAGGTGGCCCAGCTGAAGCCAGGTAAGTATCTTTATCTTCATCAATGATGAGTGAAACATATTCATAAAAATCTTGTGACACTTGATTCTTCTATGTTTTTAACTTTTGATTTTATTTATTGATCATGTCTGTCATTGTAAAATGTGGCCAACTTTCCCTGTGTGGAGGTCATTAAAGATGACATAGATATCAGGCAAATAAACTATCTTGACTAGCCAATCTATATCTCCAAATAATTATGACCATTTGAGTTATTGTCAGGAAAAAAACTTCCTTAACTTGCTTTGTAGTTCAAATACTCTTGTAGAGGAATGGTGATTAGTTAAACAGTATTTCCACATACAGAATAAATACAAGAATAATTCATAACTTTATTGCCTGAGCAAACCTAATAGATTGAATACAAGGATGACAGATACAAAAGTTGTACATAGAGAGTGTGTAAATAGATTTCCTCAGTGTACGTTAAAAAGATTTTAGTGTACGTATATACTTGTCAGAGGAAGAGAAATTTTGCGGAAAGACTTAAATATTTGAGAAGTGCCATTGGTGTCATGCTCAATGCAACACATGGCTGTTGGGTGTGCTTAGTTGACCACTGTTATGAGCAGAATAATGGTGTACCCGGGTTGAGGGCCTAGATGTATGCACACTGTGCCATGAGAAAAAGAGACGAGCTTTTGTGTGCTTACATTATTTAGAGGTTTGACAACACTCCCTAGTGGCAATTAAATGGATTTTTTTAAGGTTACAAGGGAGATAATCCCACAATATGCCAGTGTCAGGTAAGGGAGGTAATCCAACATTCTTGATATGACTACATCTTGATAACCAATCCCTACAATGCCATTGAAAAATATCTTAGGTGTTACTGTGAGGGATTAATTATTGGAATTATCTGCTGACAAAGGATTGAAGAGTTTCAAAATTGTAACATCAGCTTACTGAAATTAATTTGAAAACTTTTCTCTCATTTCCTTCAACATAACTTTTTGAGAAAAAGTTCAGGCAGACTGTGGATATGTGGGGATTTAGGAATTAACAGTAAAACTCCCAACCGGATATTGACTCGTCGGCTGCCAGATACAAAATGTATAAACGCGTCGCCACGCATAAGGCTCCACGCATCCATCCGGTTAAAAATCAGAAAAAAGAAAAGTAATAAAAAGTAAAGTAGCCAATGGGAAGCAGTCGCGCCAAAATTAGAAGGATTTTGGAGTAGCGAATTTGGAGCCCGTGGAGAGATAAATACCCAGGTTTTCTGTGAACCAAATGAGTAAGAACAAAAGGAGACACAAGAAAGAACGAAGACACGATAACCAGGAGAGAAGTGACGTCCGCCCTCGAGTTAAGAGCCGAAACTACCTCTCTGCTAGTTCCACTACCTGACCATAAAAGAAAGAAAGAAAGAAAAGAAAAAAGGAATAAGTACTCTTTAAAAACATTCTCTTCCTTTACCCTGTTTCTTGATATCTGACTTTCCACCACTTCGAAAATTTACTACTCACAAAGGAGAACTTTTGAACATTCAAATCCAAGTTGACGTTTTTGTTTTATAAAAATTGTTTAATTATTAGATGTTCCTCGTTTGTCTTGTGTTAAATGAAGCTTTTTCTCATTGTATGTTGTAACACTCCAAACCCAACCAACAAGGCCATAAATGGTGACACACCGACGTTTTTTTACCGTGCCTAACATAAAAAAAAAAAATTTAAATTTCACGTGCTTCTCTTCAAATAATTTGAGCAACTAAAAAGCTAATAACGAAGCCGTGTTTTGTTTTGTTTTTTTTGTCCTTTTTCTTCTAAAAAGAAAACATTATTTCTACGAACTTCCTTTTCCCTGAAAATAATTGCACCTTTTTCTTCTTCTTCTAAAAAAAAAACCAAAAAAAAACCAAAAACACACACACACAAAATGGAGGATACTATATCGACAGTTTCAGTAAAGATTCCACAGTTTATGCATGCCCGAGTTGACGGGTGGTTTGCTATATGCGAGGCTCAGTTCGAGTTGAGGAACATATCAAACAAAACCACGAGATTTTATCATGTCCTATCTAACCTTCCTCCTGACTTAATCTCAAACCTGCCGACCACCACCATTACCTCAAAGAGCTACACAAAACTGAGAGATGGCGTTATAAGCATGCATGAACAATCAAAGCCCGAATTGTTCAACAGACTCATTGGTGCCACAACTATGACAGGAAAACCCTCAACATACCTACACGAACTGATGGCGACGGCCAGTAAAATAGGTGTGGGAGAGGAACTCGTACGGCACAAATTTATCCAGGCGCTGCCTACTGAAATAACCCCAGTTATAGCGGTGGTTAAAAACGCCTCTGTATATGAATTGGGTACCTTAGCGGACGAAATAGTACCATTTTTAAATCAAAAATATGTACATAACGTTACCGCACTACCACCATCAAAATCCAATAGACACACAGTCTCCACGAGCGCTGTCCCGAGGATGAGTTACAACTTAAGGCCCTTCTATGAGAACCAAAAACCCCAAATATGTCGTGGACACCTATACTTTGCCGATAAATCAAAGACCCTTGGACTGTTGTAATTGCGGACACCCTTTTAGGTGCAGACTTTCTTCGCCACTATGGCCTCATTCTGAACTGCAGTGATGGCAGACTGATAGATGAGACAACACGCCGTTATGTGCAAGGTGGACGGGTCACAGCCCGCATTCAAAATATAACGGTGAACAACCATAGTGATCTACCTGAAAGAATACAGTCCCTTCTTCAAAAATTCCCCAAACTTACCAGACCACGCACGGAACAACCTCTAGCATCTAACACGAGAGTAACTCACGTCATAGACACTGGAGATAATGCCCCGACCTATGCCAAAGTTCGACAACTGTCTGAAGAAAAATATGAAGCAGCAAAACGGGAGTTCGCAGAACTTTTAAAAGCTGGCATAGTAAGACCTTCAAAATCTCCATGGTCTTCACCAATCCATCTTGTCCCAAAACCAACTACAGGAAAATGGAGAGTATGTGGTGACTTCAGACACCTCAACCACCTGACAAAACCAGACAGATACCCGATCCCAAACATCAACAGCCTCAGATCCAAGCTTTTTAAGAAGAAAATATTTTCAAAGATCGACCTACTACAGGCCTATCACCAAATTCCTATCCAAAAGGCTGATATTGAAAAATCTGCCGTGATAACGCCGTTTGGCCTCTTTGAATATTTATTTATGCCATTTGGATTGCGAAATAGCAGTTCAACCTTCCAAAGATTTATGGACAGCATATTCATGGATGTTGGCTGCGTTTTCGTATATATTGATGATATTTTAGTGTTTTCCGAGTCAGAAGAACAACACCACAGTGACCTCGAAAAGGTCCTCTCACTTCTGGAAGAAAACAATCTTAAAATCTCCATCGACAAATGCCAATTCTATAAAAGCAATATTGAATTTTTGGGCTATAATGAAAGTGCTGAAGGACTTAAGCCAACGGCACAAAAAGTTAAAGACATAAAAAACTTCCCAGAACCAACGGACTCCAAATCGCTCCGACGATTCCTGGGAATGATAAATTTTTACAGGAAATTAATCCCACAGGCTACAGATGTGCTACTGCCTTTGACTGAAGCCATTAAACACAATCCTGCAGCTAAAACACTAGAATTAGGCCCACCTGAAAAAGAAGCATTTGTCAAAATAAAAGACATCCTTGCTGAAGTATCTGCATTAACACACCCTGATCCAAATGCCACACAATACCACCTTGTCACAGATAGCTCCAACTATGCTGTAGGTGCAGCACTACACCAAATGATAAATGGTGAATCAATCCCTATCGGATTCTACTCCCGAAAGTTGTCGGAGAGCCAAAAGAAGTACTCCACCTTTAACAGAGAACTATTAGCGGCATACCAGGCAGTGTTGCATTTTAAACCACAAATAGAAGGTAGAAATGTTACTCTGTTCTCGGATCATAAACCACTGTCCCTAGCTTTTAAAAAAAAGACACCAATGAAATCTGATATACAACAGCGATATCTATCGATCATTACTGAATATGTGGTAGATGTGTCTTACATCAGAGGAGAAGACAACATTGTTGCTGACTGTCTATCTCGACCAGTGTGCGCAGTAACCATAGATCCCTGTGATTTACCAGCTATAAGCGAATCACAGAAAATGGATGAGGAACTTAAAACATGCGAAAGCCAGTTAAAAACGTATGAAATACAAGGATCATCAATCTGGTGTGACTTATCAACATCCACTCCCAGACCCTACATACCCGAACCACTACGCAAGAGGATCTTTGATATGTTCCACAACATCTCACATCCAGGACCTACACCAACAACCAAAATAATAAAATCGAGATACTTTTGGCCAGATATGGACAGGATTATACGAACTTGGGCAAAAGACTGTCTTCAATGTCAACAACACAAAATTTCCAGACACACTAAAACAGAAACCACACCATTCTCCTTACCATCTGGAAGATTTGAGACAGTCCACATTGACATCATTGGCCCACTACCACCCACCACTACATACGATGGTGTATACACATCTCCAGCTAGATATGTACTCACATGCATTGACAGAGCAACAAGATGGGTGGAAGCCACCCCTTTACAGAACACATCCGCTTCCACCATCGCATTAGCCTTCCTAAACACATGGATCTCCCGCTTTGGGGTTCCATTACACGTAGTGACAGATCGAGGGAGCCAGTTTGAAAGCAAACTATTCAAAGACCTATCCACTATTATTGGATTCCATAGGCTCCGCACAACGGCATATCACCCTCAAACCAACGGGATTATTGAAAGGGTACACCGAACCCTAAAGACTGCAATCATGGCACGAAAGCAGAGCTGGCTAGATGCACTACCAATCGTACTACTTGGAATTAGGAATATGCCCAATGACCAAGGTTTTTCCCCAGCTGCTGCAGTTACAGGAACCCAACTACTACTGCCAAAACTCATAATGGACAAAGAAGATCCGGATCTACATGGAGATGACATAAGAAAAATTGCCAAAGAAATGCGAAAGTTGGACATGGCTCTACTCTCAGAAGGACAGCTACATACAACACAGAAAGCATTCATACCGGAAGATTTGAAATCAGCAACCTATGTGTGGCTCCGAACAGATAGAATTCGAAAACCGCTGGAAGCTCCATACTCGGGCCCACATAGGGTTATCCAAAAACAAAACAAATACTTCCAAATAGAAACACCATCCGGAGAGAAGCAAACAGTCTCAATAGAAAGGCTGAAAGCAGTTAAGTTCCGTGGTGCTAACAACAATGGTAACACTGGCAGCAAAAACACCAAATGGTGGACAGCAAACAACAATACATCAGGAGACACGGCATTTCAAACACAGGACACACCCGAAGAACCTACTGTCACACGCTCAGGCAGACGTGTTCGCTTTGCGAAGCACAATGACCATATTTACTACACATAAAAGAGGTAATAACAAAATAACTCACCTTCCTACATAGGTCATAACAATATTAAGAAACCTAAACACACTCCACGAATTACCAACACACTCAAAAGAGATTCTTGCAATAGCTCCGCTATTTCGGGTGGCGATGTATTGTGGGGATTTAGGAATTAACAGTAAAACTCCCAACCGGATATTGACTCGTCGGCTGCCAGATACAAAATGTATAAACGCGTCGCCACGCATAAGGCTCCAAGCATCCATCCGGTTAAAAATCAGAAAAAAGAATAATAAAAAGTAAAGTAGCCAATGGGAAGCAGTCGCGCCAAAATTAGAAGGATTTTGGAGTAGCGAATTTGGAGCCCGTGGAGAGAGATAAATACCCAGGTTTTCTGTGAACCAAATGAGTGAGAACAAAAGGAGATACAAGAAAGAACGAAGACGCGATAACCAGGAGAGAAGTGACGTCCGCCCTCGAGTTAAGAGCCGAAACTACCTCTCTGCTATTTACACTACCTGACCATAAAAGAAAGAAAGAAAGAAAAGAAAAAAGGAATAAGTACTCTTTAAAAACATTCTCTTCCTTTACCCTGTTTCTTGATATCTGACTTTCCACCACTTCGAAAATTTACTACTCACAAAGGAGAACTTTTGAACATTCAAATCCAAGTTGACGTTTTTGTTTTATAAAAATTGTTTAATTATTAGATGTTCCTCGTTTGTCTTGTGTTAAATGAAGCTTTTTCTCATTGTATGTTGTAACACTCCAAACCCAACCAACAAGGCCATAGATATTCATTCACCATTACACTAATTAGGTAAGTTGACAAAAAAGAAGCAGGCCTATCTTTCATAAGAGTTGAGGGTAAAGTGTTCACCAATAGTTCAGGAGACCGGAGTTCAGTCCCAGGTTGAGTCAAGATTCAAAAAATGGTACTTGATACCTCCTTGCTTAACACTCTGAATTATGGGGTATGGATCAAGGGTAAAGTGGAGCAATCCAGGGAAAGAAGTAACGCCCTCTTCTACACCTTGGTGTATTAGCTATTAAAAGGGAGCCTTTGGGTCACCCTTGACTACAGTTATGTTATATCATCAGTATTATATTTTTACATGAAATTTTTTAATTTGTTGTCTTCAATAAACTTGCAGGGACACAATAAATAATCATCTTTTTTAAATAAATTATGTCTAGTAGGAGCCCTGTAAAGGTTCACATTCTCAACCTCTTTTCTTGTCTTTGAAGAGTAGAGATGTTACATATAACTCCTACCAGGGAATGGTAAAGCTACATATCTCCCCTACCACCAAGTGTTCCAATAGAAGTAACTTTGCCAAATTTATAAATGATAAAAAAAATATCCCTTCCTTAACAAGATGAAAATAGATCTTCTGAACATCTGATTTGGTGAAGGTTACTCAAATGATTGTAATAAAAAATAAAGAATGTTTGTAAACAATAGATTTGCATATTATTGGAATGCTTGGTGTTAGGGAGGATATTCAGTCGAGTCTCCCTTCCCTAAGGACCAATATTAACATTGTTATATTTATTGATATACTTACACTGAATACAACAGAAAAAAGACAAGATACTCATACATACCAGAACATTTAACCTTTTATATACATAATATACATACCAGTGGTAGTAAAAGAAAGATCATACAAATGTGTCCCTACAACTAAAACTATACACATATTGTTCCATGAACAAGCAGGAGATGAAAGAGGACAAAATTGCAAAGGGCTTACCTGATAAGGGTAGGTAAAAGATAGTCATATGACTTTATTGGTAAAAACAGAGGCAATGTCTCTAATATTCAAAGAACAGAGGAAAAAAGAGGTTAATAATGGGTTTCTGCTACTGTCATGTGACATTGGAGATGTAAGATATCTAAAAGAAATACTTTATTGTATCCCTACAATATCAATAATTAGTTTTTATTTACAAACTCTCTCACTCATCGTGACATAGGGTTGAGTGTGTCAGATGATTGGCAATAGGTTTGAAGAAGTTTTGCATTTTGGCTTTTAATATATAGGATCCACACATTTTTTATTTTTAGTTAAATTAGCTAAGAACATGTAAATCAGAATATTCTAGAAAAAAAGGATCCAAACCTCTCTTAGAATATTTTTAAGCCAATCAGGAAACACATGGATTAAAACATTCTCAAAAAAACGGATCAAAGATTTTTCATAGAACCAAAAAATAGGCCCCTCAAAAAATAAGTAATTTCTACGATTCTGATCCTATTTACCCAACCCCTCCGCTCGGGCAGGATATGACACAAGGTCAGTTTTTAAGCGAAGTTTAACAGGTTTGAATTCAGAGTTTTCCTTCTCGTAGACTAGTTGCCTCACCAAGGCTGAAGAACCTAGTCTGCCCTACTATTTATCCATAGCTGGAGGGAGAATTATTGGATTCATACCTTTCTCAAGGGTATTAGTGCTATGTGAAATGCAGTCAGTCTTGTCCAGGAATTGAACTCGTGTCGCCGTGTCCATATCCTGTGACGATAACCATTACACCACGGGCACCTCCTTATTACACCACAGGCACCTCCTACGATTCTGATAGGTTAGTTGTGTTTACTCATATGTCCATACATTTGAACTTTAGTTGACCCAAAATAAAATCTACTTGCATAAACTTAAAATATCTTATTTCAATCCACTCAAAGAGTATAAGAACCCAGAATTTTTTAGTTCAAAGGAAAAGGAGACACACAAGCGGACATAGACGACACAAATATGATACACGTGGAAGGAAAAGGTCAGACGCACTCAAATACATTGACACACCAACAGTGGGCTTGAATGACCAATAGATTAAGTGACTTAGACATACCAAGAGTCACACATACAGCACACATACACATGTATATAAGTACGAGTTGACCTCTCTCTCACTGTTATCCTTGACTAAAAATGTTTTTACTTTGACATACAAACACACACCTCTATACATAGCAAAATTTATTAACATTACTGCCTTTTTATTTGTTTTTTATCCAGTTGTGATAAAATGAAATTGTTTGTTTTTAACATTCTTGTTTTTGTCAATTTTCTTTTGTCTACATTTGTTTGTACAAATTGTGTTGTATATGGTGAAACTGGCACTCAGATTTACATCTTAGAGAAATTCTTATTGCTCTACAAATAGAGTGCAATCAGCAATAAGTGCTGGGGCTGTTGATGTTGGATTGTTGCAAAGTTAGGAATATAGTAGTAGAATTCATTTGGCCTTATTCATAGAGAGAATGGATAAAATTCAGCCGTTTGCCTGCTGACCAAGTAGAAAGTATAAGAGAAATGAACGAACAAAGAACTAGAAAGGGCATGCGAGTAACACGATCCTGATAACACAGAATAAAGTTGAAAACAAGTTTTGTGCAACTATAGAATACACATTTTTTAGCCTTTAAAATAACCAACCCCAAAAACATAGATAAGAACATTCTAGAAGTTTCAGATCAAGATCACATTAACTGATTGGTTGAAAAATATAAAAGTGTAACTTCAAGTTACACTTTTATATTTTTCAACCAATCAGCTCAAAAACACAGAATAAGAACATTCTAGAAAATTCGTCTCAGAAACTAATTAACAGAAAAATATTTAGGCTTCAAAATAAATAAGTAAATATATGAATCTGATTGGTCAAGAAATGTCTGTGCGCTTGAATTTTAGGACCCACAATAAAATTTAACAAAATCCTATTTTTGATTCACTTTAATGCCCCCCAAAATATAAATAACGAAGAATTTAATTAACTAGCGCATTCCACCAAAAGACATTCCACTACCAAAGTGCATTCCACTATTAGAGGCAAGGACAGACAGCAGAAGGCATTGAACAAAGGACACAACAAAGAAACATGCGACGTTCTTTTGCCGACTACCAAGATGCGACACGTTGTCGCCAAAGGTCATAAAAAACGCATGTATGGACAAAAGGCCCATACTTACGGTCCATCACTTATATACACACATGCATATACATATACATGTAAGTAAAGTCAATATTTTTATCCTCTTTACTTCGGCCAACTATGAACACATTGGGTCAATAGACTTTCCTAACATGCACACACACACACGGGTGAACAAATCATATTTTTATTCAACTGACTATAGCTGTATTTTCTAAACACACACACACGCACATAAAATGAAGATTGTACTTTTTATTTTTATCCTGTTTGTTATGGTTATTAAATTGCTTGTTTCTTAATGTTCATTGTTGTCACATTCCATTTGTTTACGTGCTTGTAAAATTTGTGTTGTATTTGTGGAAACTGAACCTGAAAGTAACTCCCATAAATTACGGAAGATACTTAGTACACCACACAACAATAAAACAAAAAATTATTATCCGAGAGAGAATATCCTGAAAAAGGAAAAATCTTTGATAGAAATTTTGTATGTGAGCATGCAGTATGTTTTTCTGGCGATATTATTGGGTTACTTAGTGAGAATCTTGACTTTTGAGTTCTGCTGTGAGGTCTATATGCGAGTGAGTATGCATCTGTCGGTATTCTTGTGTGTGCTAGCAAATTGCAGTTGACCTATCGGCTGTGTTGATATGTTGGGTATCTTCATCTTTTGGTTGACTGCCAATTGCTGTGTCGTGGCTGTTGTGTCTTCTTGGTATCTGCTGTGGAAGATTTTGATATCTGTTTTTATAGTAAGTAAGTAAAGTTGGCGACCTTAGTCGAGGGTGACCCTTAGGCTCCCTTTTCAATAGCTAATACACCGAGGTGTAGGGGAGGGCACTACTCCATTCCCTGGATTGCTCCACTTTACCCTTGATCCTCACCTTATAGTGCTGAGTGCTAGGCAAGGCGGCATCAAGTACCATTTTTTGAGTCTTTGGTATGACTCGACCTGGGATTGAACCCCGATCTCTCGGACCATTGGCGAACACTCTACTCACTGGCTGAAACATGGTTTTTGAAATCACATTGTTTTGTAAGGAGACAATAAATAACTGTTTTTTCTTGGATTTGGGTATGTGTGATTGGATGCCTCATGGTCGCATGTCAATAATTCAAATCGGTCTCTTTCAAGTTTTAGTGATAAAAATAGCTAATCTATTCCATCTACCGGTCAGTGCCAAAAGTGTCTAACAAAGGAGGTAAAAATGAATCTCCATTATCCTGAACTTTTGATCAGTATTACCACACACATACATGCCTTGGCCTCAATATATATATATATATATATATATATACCTACGTCCACCAATATGTCTACTATGATATATATATACACACATGCATCCACACCCACAACAAACATACTTAATGTATATCAACAGACCAGCATGTGTATGTCTAGGTTCTCACATACACATATATATACACACCTACATTCACCCATATATCTACGGTTACGTACATATATACACATGGAAGTAAATAATGGTAAAGAATCCAACAGTATGGAGAAAAATTGAAAAACAAAAAAATCCAAAATGATGAATTTATTGTGAAAGAAAGTCGACACGATAACGTTTCGGTTTTAATAAACCATCATCAGGACTTTAAAAATGATGATACCAAGCGTTAATAGATCAACAATGAATGTTTAATAAAATGCAAAAAACAAGGGTGGAAATTATATATATGAAGAAAGAGCATACAACCGTTCAATCATTAAATCAGTGTTCACATTTTAAAAATATCAAGTGATTGTGTAAGGCAATGATGTAAAACAAATAGAACCATCAGGAGGTATAACGGATTAGAAAGAAAGACAAAAATAAAATAAAATAAAAGGAATATGAATGCTGATTTAATAAATATTTTAGGTATCAACATGCTGAAAGCTGTCTGGTTTATTTGAGTGGGATTAACTGGATCAAGAGTTTCTACAATTCTGATAAAAAGTTGCTTTGTACTGTCCAAAGAACTTTGGAGGTCTTGAACTTGGTTACTTCTTTCGTCAGAGTTTTCTTCTAGTGCAAGGTCTTCTAACGAAAGTTTCAGAGGGTTGTCTTCTTCCTTGGTCTCTTCTCTGGTTAAAACAGTCTCGAAGTCCATATTCTACAGAAGAGATTTGTTGACCTCACAACCCTGATTAGTCAGTCAATTACAGATTACGTCATATCACATTTCGTTGACTAGCCAATAAGGACCTAGCTTTCATTCGCAGAGATCGTGAGGACGGAGCAAAACAATAAATCCTCGATCGTATATTTGACTGATCCTGACATTTTGACCTTTCGGTTTCGCTGGCCCATAGATCGAGTGCAATTTTAAAGAGGTCAGGCAGTGCCATTTGCTTGCACTTGCAGGTAGCACATTGAACTTTTGACTTTAAACTTATCAATTTAGTATCTCCTGTGACATTTACTTGAATTTGCTGACTTAGAAGAATTAATCTTTAAGAAACGACTTTTCTTTTCATTTCAATAAATTTAAAACGCTGGTGGAAATCATCGTTGTGTCATAGTACCACCATTTTCAAATTTTACAAGATAATTTTTTGGCGTTACTCGCCATTCGTCTTTTCGTCTCTGCAAACCACTTCTTTTAAGCAGGTAGACGCCCTCGCTTGCAAATCAGTATTATCTCTGAAAAAGACGAGCACTGTTCAAGAGCTCCTAACGAATCTCAAATGGCAGCCTGGCAAGTAAGACAGCATAGACATTTTGAGTTGGGTGAATTTATAGGACTTACACTCCTATATTTTAGAATGGCCGTTATACAACTTTTTCCCGAAACAAAGATGGCGGACGCACGTAAACAATCAGTCTTGGGAACCCATTGTCCAGGAGAACCACGTAGTCAGTGCTCAAAACTACATCCGCCACTTCAATTTCGTCCTGCGTTTTTGGAGCCAACTCCATGGCAAGAATTCTCGATAAATACGCTCATCTTCCAACACTCACTCTCTTTTTCACATTTCCACTTACAGGGCCAACACACTCTCTCCAGTGTGACTTCCAGAGAGAACACTATCACTCTCTCATTTCAATCAACAGCAGTATACCGCCACAAAAATGTATATGCCACGCAACCATTCTCTTACTTATTACACCTTTTCGGTGAGATTTTTTTTCAGCTTCAAAAACAACAGAAATTTCGTCAAACCACCGAAAGAAAGAAAGAAACAACATGGGAGAAGACACGTTCCTCCTAATATACACTATTAAGATTCTATAGAAAATACTTAGTCAACACGCATTGGACACTTTTGTTATTTAGTTCCTTTTTTGTAGTATTAGTGTTAGTTACACACACACAAACACATTCAGGAATACTTAACAAACAGTCTTACAACACTAATGTTTTGAAATATTTAATTGCATGTATTGTTGAAATTTGAATTTGTTTGTATCGCTTTGTCTTGAATGTTCTTTTTGTCTGCGCCGTTTCACATCTTCCATATTGTTTACACATCTTTACTTCATTTGCCTCCTTTGCCTTTTTACAAATATAAACGCAAACAACATTTGCCACTTATTAAACAAATATAAACCATATTCCTACAAGTTCAAATACTTCACGTCTCAACTTGGAAATTTACCTGTTACATATTCAAAAAGATCTTTATCATTAATCTTTTACAGAATTTTGAACACATATTTTGTAAATCTACTTTGTGTTTTATATGCACATCAAATGAATTATAAAATTTGTTGTTTATTGATCAACATTTTCTTCACCATTTTATTTTTATTTTGATAATTTTGTTGATATGGTGGATGTTAAACGAAATAACCATATATTAAATGCATATAAGTACTTATCGAAAATTTACTGGATTACCAAACTTATTTCCCAAGAGATTTCTACTAATGACAGCTAGAAGAGGTTGTCAAAGCATATATCGAGGATGTTGCGAGATGTGTCGGATGTATAAAACAAAATTTTGAGGTCGTGCATGTTCCTCGCAAAAATAAACCAAAACCAAAACATGAATAACTTTAAAATAAAGATTTATTATTCAGATTGAATAATATAAAAAGAAACTCAAATGTAGTTGTTGTTGTTTTCGCTTGCTTGTCTAATGTTTAATTTCTGTAGTAGTAAACTCTTTTTTTCTTTGGTGGAAGAAGAAAGGGTAATATGTCTTTGCTTGACAGCTTGTCGCCTCTCAGGTTTTGGTGGAGTTAGGGAACAGTTCAGTAGCGTAGCTTCTTTTAGTCAGCAGCGGCGATGTGTCTAGAATTGGTTCATCGCTTTCTTTTATAACCCATAAGTGGATCAAAACGGGTATGAATGTTGTAGAATTGGTCTGGTTACGTAGGGCAATTAGTTGCGATAGCCGAGAGTAATTAATTGCGTTAGCAAAGAGCGATCAGTTGTGAAGACAGGAAACTCTCTCTTCCCGATTGAGGAAGGGGAACTATTTATGGTGCCTTGGGTCATTCCATTGTGCACACGTGGACTATTCCATTGCATAGATCGTCATTGGCTATTTGGAAGTAAGTGGAAGTATTTTATTATATAAACCAGCATTGTAAGGAGGACGGCACTGAGCTACGATCTGCTGGCCATGCTTTTGTCAGTCTGGCGACAGATTGCTCTTGGTCTGGACCTCTCCAGGTGCTGAGTAGCACTTTGGCCGGCCGTGCTGTCAGGGCGCGGATCTGGCCGAGTGTGTCTCGGTGCCTGGGGAGTATTTCCTACGGCCTCAGGGGGCCTTCCCCCCAGGCTTTTACTCCCTTCGGGGAGGTTTGGTTTATCGCCCGGCGCCTGAGGCGCCCCTAATAAGGGGAATGCCGAAGGGGCCGTAGGCATTTTTGGGAACTCCGGGCGCGTGTGGGCTACGGCCCTGCGCCCGGTCCCACCTAAAAAAAGGCCTTGTGCCATACTTGCCCGTAAGGTGGGGCGGTCGACAAATACCCTGAGCTACGATCTGCTTTATTTTGTCTGCCAGCTGGATGCTTTACGGAGGTATGTGTTATTGTTATTCTACAAATGTGTCTTTTTTTTGGAGGGGAATACTTGATTGGTTTAAAAATATGTGGGCGCGAATTTTGTGTAGGAAAATTTGATCCTTTTTTCTAGAATGTTCTTAGTTGTTTCTTTAGTGAATTGGTTTTAAAATATGTGTATATAAATAAAATTTATGCTACACATATATAAGAAACAGGAGTGAAAATATCACTCTTATTACCCACGAAATACTCTAAAGACAAGGCTTGCTCTGTTCTTCAGGAAATGGACTTTTCATCCACAGCTAACTTCGTGTCACATTGAACACATCACAGAATAGTACACAGGGAACAATATCCTAAGTTTATTTGCTTACACGCAGGTAAATTTAATTCTACATAACCAAAAACAAAAGAACACTTCTCAAAAATGAAAGTCTCTTACAAATTTGTATATCTCTAGGGAATTTTCCATGCCTGTACATACGATAAGGACATTTCTACATAAACATCTCCATTCATTCCTTTTGTATTCTCTGTGTTTAGTTTGCTTAGACAACAAACCATGTTGGTGTTAATTGTATGTGATTTGTCTGATTAGAATTAAAGATACCTACTTTAGGTATATTTTACTAGTATCAGAATGATACCGGTTATTTAGTACTAGGGAGGTTGTTTAGTTGTTTCTTATTCATTAGGTTCCAACATTCGCATTGGTATATCCATTGATACACTAACAATCTGTAGCGTAATGGTTAGAGTGATGGACTGTGGTCTCGTAGTAAGCAAGTTCAAAGTCCAGTCATGCTATTATGTTCACTTTCGGACTAATACCTTTGGGAAAGGTATGAACTTCTTTATCTTGCCAGCTATGGGTTAAATAGTACCACTACTGTTCTTCTACATTAAATAACCCACGAAGGTTGATATGCCATTAATCAAAGAAATCAAATCAAACCAAACCAACTAAAATTGAATAAACGGAAAAGAAAGATAAAAGTAATTCATAACAACATATATATATATATATATATATATATATATATATATATATATATATATATATATGACATTTAACACACATATATAACAAGTATTATAATAAGTAACGTGTTCTAAACAGAAAATTACACAGATATTCCACGAACAAGCGGTGTATGAAAGGGGATCCAAAAATGAGAATATAAATGTCTTGCTTTCCTCGTTGGTTTTCATTTCAATGACGAGGTGAAATAATGTACATCATCAGAGTTGGAGACAAAAGTCTCTATTCTGTCCAACGAACAGAAGTGGAAAGCATGTTCACTCCGCTCCACGAGGAAAGACTGAAAAAAGCGTCTTGTCCTGTTGAAGACGAGAACCAAAAAAAGAAAGAATGAGGAGGTTCAATTCTCACATAATTTAAGTGACCACGCATATAAATATAATTTTAAAAAAAATATTGTTACGTACTTCTCAGTTAACGATTCGCCTCAGTTCAATTAAAGAAGAAAACTCAACGTTTATTTTATGAAAATAATTATATTTCTAGAGTGGATCTCGCGAGAAAACCCCGAGATTGAATACAAATAGATCTATGTGTTACTCTCGCCAGAGGAAGAATGTCACAATTTCAACTCGCCTATGATGTCATCTCTTGAGATTTTCCCAGTGCATGTATTTTTAGTGCATTCACGTGCAATCATTTTTGATTGTCAAATTTGTCAAATTTATCCGACTATGACCTTGCCATCTGCATACTTTGAATCTGCACTCCGTCGCCTCATTTCGCCTGTGTCCAGGTCGGCCCGCTGGTTTAAGTTTGGTACAAGGCCCTCCACTCCGAACGCTTCTCTCACTGCATGTTATACAACACATGAAAATGAAATTTTTAACATATTCCCCCCACCATATTTTTTTACATAGACAATAATTTTAAGTAATTTTCAATCCATTTTTTTTCTTTTATAAAAAAAGCTTTCTTGGAATATTTTCTTGTTGGAGGCTCTCATGTCATAATGGTTATCGTCGTAGGAAATGAGTGCGGCAACCTGAGTTCAAATCCTGGACAAGGGTATTCCTATTTCACATAACGAAAGACATGAACCCCACCAAAGGTATGAGTAAATAGTAGGACAGGTTTAGGAGAAAAAAATCCTCTGAGTTCAAACCAGATTTACTGTTGTATATTGATCTTCGACCCGGCCAAACATGCCATTCCAAAGTGATGCACCGGAAGGAAGTGACACATTCCGATTGCAGTTATGAGAAGAAATCGCGTAAGCGGGCTTGGCTGAAAAAATGGGACTAGGTAAAATACCATGGTACACTCATAGACTGATGCACCAGAAGAGAGTGACCTGTGAACTGGATGACAGTTATTTCCGCTTGATGACGATCAAACATGCCATTCCAAAGATTGAGTGGGCGATTGAACTATTATATAACTCAGTGAAGACAGGAAGTCAGTGAGTTGGAGACAAGAGGTGGTAGGGAAAGCCACTACCCAGCAGAAGGGGCCCTCGGGACCCCCGATTGAGTTTGGAGATCAGACCATTTGGTGAGAAGATGCTGGAATGAGAACATGTCCCAAGATGCTGGGCCACCAGGCCCCCGGTTGAGCAGCCCAGAGGAACGAGAACGACACACGGCGATATCCGGAGGGGCTGGGGAGGTCAATATGTTGCAGTCTTTGTTCGGTCTCCAACTCCCTCTCACACACACAACCCTTTTAAATAAAGTGAGAGGTATATTTTTTTAAAAGAAGTCTTCGCTCGTCTTTATTCATTGCGTCAATATGTATTCTGCATGTATATGTGTATAGTTGCATATGTATTACGTGGCTATACAACAGTACTCCGCTTGAACATTGACCTTGTGTCGCATCTTGCTCGTTGTGTAAAATATATACATTTTCTTGTTAAATTGATTTTAAATGGTCGTAAAAAATGATCTTTTCACCTTGTCGTGAAAATTTAACGCACCAACATGGAATGAATTCATCGTTCGCGTAAAATTTCCCCTATAAGTCTGTTCTCAGTGACCATTTAATGTCATAAATGTTCATCGGTTGAGAGATCTTCACCATTGTTTAGGAATCATAAAAAGCAGTTAATTTATTCTCTTAGTGTTCCATGATATAGCCAAAAGTTGTTAAATGTTTATAAAACAAAAGGAAATCTAAAATTAATCAAAGATTAGCCCTTTCTTTCCAATTCTATTTTTCCTGCAGAAGAGTGTCCCCTCCTTGTTAAAGAGTGTTATGAAGATGATACTTAACTGCATCTGATGGTGAGTCTGGACAGAGTGGAGTTCTTCTTCATTTCCATTACTCCCAAGTCCACTCTATCCCGGTGTGGAAATACTTGTTACGCATGTCTCGATTTTATAAAAACTTATTTCTAAGAAAAAATCAAGCTGACCACGTGCAGCACTTGATTTTGCCAGAATGGAAAAGAGAGAAGTAATCCCAGACAATACGGCACCAAAAAGCTACCTCCCTTTTTTGTCGAGAACTACTATTCAGACCCTCAGTACGAATTCGGGGACCAAACTGAAGGCACGAAAACTTAAGCCAGCAGATGGATTTCGTCACTCGATTCTTGAATGGAGCTTCCCAAGAAATAAAAGTAAAATTAAACAAAAGTCAACTACTGAAATTCTACCAAGTTAAACAACTGAAAGAAAATTCAACCGAAAATTCTGCTGAAAAGAACTTTAAAGAAGACTTGCAATTTAATGAACTCTGAAACATTTCTACAAAACAGAAAAGAAAAGAAAAATACTCAAATTCAAAGAACTCTGAAGCATTTCTACAAAACAAACAAAAAAAAAAAAAAGAAAAGAAAAATACTCAAATTCAAAGAACTTTGTTTCCCGGACACTCTCTCAGATAAGTTCCAGCAAATTGCACAAAAATTTGCAACATTTTATTTTTTTTATCCCTTTCTTTCTTGTTTCTTTGTATAAAATTCCTTTTAAAAAACTTTATTGTCAGTGTTATCTTTTCGAATGAGTATCCGAACTAAAAAGCTGCGGAACTTACTATTTAAACTGTTTGAACTTACCGTTTAACATTGCACATTAAAGCCCCCTAAAAACATTACCCAGTTAAATACTAAATTTAGCTTTAGTGTCACTCACATTCCTACAAATGCTATTCCCTCAAAATTTCTTTATATTGCAAGTTTTATTTCATCCCTTCAAAATTCTTTTAATTTATGTGTGACCCTCCACAAAAATTACTTCATGTCAATTCTGGTTTGGTAGGAATTCGAAAAAAAAAAGTCCTTCTATGCTGCAAATATAATCACATAGCCGAGGAAAGGTGGCAGACAAGATGGTGAGGGCTTAGATAACTGCAGGCCTAAAACTCTGCTAAACACAGTTAAAGGTTTTGACCTGGGTTTAGGTAAACCGTTTGCGAATTGTTGCCGGCGATCTGATCGGAACTGAGCAGACCAATACTATGAAAAAAGATCGATCCAAAACAACCGGCACTTGGTTCACGGAATCCTTGAAGGAATAGAAGACGACACTGAAACCACGCTGATCAATTTGGATCTATATGGCATATCAAGGGTTATTCGTAGTTGTTAATACTTGTTATCGTTGGGAAATTCTGAGGTTCGTATCTGATTCTTTTTTTTTTTCCTTCTTACCCTATTCACTTGTCTTATTTTCGTCTGTGAAAGCTGTAAGAGAATTAAGGACCAAAGAAAGGGACAAGGATAACGTTAGACTCAAACTTTATTTTAAGTTTTACGTCTATTCTGTGGTGTGGAATGTTTTCCTGTACTAGTAGAAATAGCTGCATTTCCCAGACAAGGCGTTGAAGTATATTATAGAATCATTTTCGACAATCACAAGTTTGAGAGTACGTCGGGTGTTCAGCGCGTATGCTTTAGTAGAAGCTTCTACTTGTAGAAGACGCAGCGTACTGCTAAGTTCTGGACTCGGCATGCCCGTGCTCTTCCCACCACCACCACCAGCAGCAGCAGAGAGAAACAGATCCTTTCAGTCGAAACGCTTAACGAGGAAGAATTTCTTTATGGCGCCAGGAACCCCCTCTTTTTTGGCATGCGCCGATTTCGCATCCTGTCAGAGGCCCCCTAGAAAACTTTTCCTTTTTGCATTTAAAAAAAAAAATCTTTTCTGTCTCCACAGATCAGTCTAAATCATTTGATAGGATAGACCATCAGAGATTCAGCGTGAAGAGGAAAGATTAAGGCTACCTTCCCTAACTTCAACTCCCGGATTCAAGCTAAAGTTCCGCAAGTGGATAAGCATTCTATGCCGATCCCCTATGGTAGTGGTGTAGGTGAACGGAAAGCGCTCGAGGTTCTTCGCGATCGAACGATCTGTACAACAGGGCTGCTCCCTGTCCTCTCTTTTTTCTATGTCCTCGGTTTGGAGCCCCTGTTCCGTAGGTTGAGATGGGAGGACTCATCCGGTCCTGCGCAGATTCTCACTTGCCATCTGTCACGAGGCAAAGGTGTCCGCTTACACCGATGACGTCACCATATTCGTGTTGTGTCGTGGTGATAAAGCAGCTGTGAAACAGGCGTTTGCTGAGTACGCAAAGGTCTCAAGGGTCAAGGTCCTATTTACCCAACACCTCCGCTCGGGCAGGATATGACACAAGGTCAATTTTTAAGCGGAGTTTAACAGGTTTCAATTCAGAGTTTTCCTTCTCCTAAACAAGTTGCCTTACCAAGGCTGAAGAACCAAGTCTGTCCTGCTATTTACCCATAGCTGGAGGGAGAATAATTGGATTCATACCTTTCGCAAGGGTATTAGTGCTATGTGAAATGCAATCAGCCTCGTCCAGGACTTGAACTCGTGTCGCCGTGTTCATTTCCTACGACGATAACGATAACAATTACACCACGGGCACCTCCAGGGGTCAAGGTAAACATGGAAAAAACATGGAAAAAGCGAGGAGCTACGGTGAAGTCTGGAGATGTGGGGTTTCTCTTCCTGGTCCTTTCCACAGGAGTGACGAACTGATTCGCAGCCTTGGAATGTGGTTCGGTCCTGATCTTTAAATGGATCAAAATTGGTCCGAAGTACAGGCAAAAATAGAGACCCAGGTGTAAACCTGAACTCGAAGGCGGTTGTTTTTAAAGAGCAGGGTGAAGGTGTGCGCTGTGTACATTTTCCCTCTGATCCTTTACCAGTTGTCGGTACTTCCTCAGCTGACGACTCAGTTATTCGCGCTAGAACATTCACTGTTCTCTCTTCTTTCAATTTTTCAATGGTTCGCAGGTAGATATGTTTCCGGCGGTCTTGCAGTGGAGGCTAAGGAATGCCTGACTCGACATGTCACTGGCTTGCTGAGAGATTGGTATTCTCGAATTGTTCGTTGACAGGAAATTCAGCGTGGAGAGTAAAGATTAAGGCCATCTACCCCAACTTCAACTCCTAGCTGGAGGCCAAAGACCGACTTAGGCTGAAGAATGAATCGCTGTTTTTCCAGGAGTGCAGAAGAGCTCTTCGCTAGCTTCCTCGGTCCAGTGATCCTTCACGGTCGCGAAAGGTACTATATCGGGTGTAAGTGGAAGGGATCGCTTCGGATCCGCTTGAGAGACGACTCGGCTTGTCGTTGGGGGAGATCCACTCCGAAAGAAGATGGGTGCCAGGATTAAGCTTTGTCAATAACACAGTCCCCTCAGCGACTTGCTCGGAAAACATTGCCTCTCGCCGATGTAGACTTCAAAGCGTGCATAGCAGATATGCCCAATTGCGTCTGTTGCAGCAGAGCATGTCTTCTCTTCTTCCACTGCGAACGTATCCGCTTGCTTTGGGACTACGTCGGAGAGGTGATGGCTCGCACCAGTCCCAAACAGTTCATACAGTTCGACGTAGCTAACATTGTCAACAATATCAATCCTCCGTGGACAGATGTAAAACGAGAGGTGCTTCTGGTGATCTTAGCCGTGACTCGAATGGTGATCAGGACAACGTGGCTGAAAGGATTTTATAACGATCTAAACTTTTCTTATTACAGTGTGATATGATAGAAAACGCTTAGATCGTATAAAATTCAACGAAAGGTGGGTAAAAGTAGCTAGCCTAGTCGTACGAAAGAAGGTTAGGTTGAAGCCTGCATTCTTTCCTGTTTATGGCCATAGCAGTACGGGATCCTCTTCGGACCTCCACACTGAGTAAGTAGTACTTTCTTTCCTACATCTTTGACAACGGTATGTTTGCGTCATATAACGTTAGGTCTACAGGATCTCCCTAGCCCCTTTTTCTTTTCAAATTTCCTCTTCTTTCATCCCCGTAATCATTTTGGCAACCCTTTTTTCCTCATCGAGAGCTATAATAATTATTTTTGCCGGAAAACTATCTTCGTGTACCCCTGTTGGCCGATTTTTCTTATCCACTCTAGATTTTAGTTTCACCCTCCTGTCGACTATTCAGCTTATTTTCAACGTTAGTCGGAAAAAAGTCGGAGGTCCAGATTTATTTGGACGGAACGCGGGGGAGGCAACCAAATTCCGTTAGCCTTTTGTTTAGTTCTATATATGCTTCTTTTTCTTTTCTTTTTTTTAATGTCCCAGCCTCAGTAAATTTTTGTTTGGCGCGTAAATTAATTTGACCGTTATGGTCGACGCATATTTTCCCATATTTACCCAATCCCTCCGCTTGGGCAGGATATGACACAAGGTCAATTTTTAAGCGAAGTTTAACAGGTTTGAATTCAGAGTTTTCCTTCTCCAAGACTAGTTGCCTCACCAAGGCTGAAGAACCCAGTCTGCCCTACTATTTACCCATAGCTGGAGGGAGAATAATTGGATTCATACCTTTCCCAAGGGTATTGGTGCTATGGTCGACGCATATTTTCATCCAATGAGGATGACTTATCTTATTCATCCCGGACCATCTTTCCGGGCAGCACCAAATTGGGAAAGGCCTGCCAAACACTCTCTTCCTCGGAACTTTTCGAAAAGGACAGACGTACTCACTGTCCGCTCTCTTCATTAGCAGCAGCATCACGATACCATGAGGAAAGCCATCTAATTTATGGACCAAGGGTTCCCAGTTGAATAGGAATTAGATGAATTCAATCCGCCTCACACAAGAACAACTTTACGTCCCCTCCAACTTTGGCTATGTCGACTGCGAAACAAAATTCTGCTCAGACATCCAGCTACTTCATCCCTGAGTAACATTTTCTGGAGACATTCACGCTTCTCCCCCAAACAGCCAGGACCACACATTCATGGGTGACTACATCATTGCTGTCCTTAACCAGTAAACACGACTTTTGCTACACCTATGGCAACCATATCTCACTCACACATTCAACAATGCCTTAACCTAGCGACGCACATTTCACTCAGGCAAATAGCTGCAAAAATTCCTTCTCAACTCCATAACTCCTTCCTTCCTTCCTTCCTTCCTTCCTTCCTACGAGACTTGCAGCATAAACGTAAACCCATTATTCCACGCTGCCATTAAAACCTTAATATAAAAACCTTACGGTATCTTCGTCTTCTCTCTCCTTTATTTTCCCACAACATTTAGCGAGGAAATAACAACTTAACATGTAACAATATTTCATCGCTAAACTGTCCTAGTTTGATGTCTCGTTGGTTATTAATAATTTTTGTGATATGTTTATCTGTGACTATAGGGAACTTTCCAAGCAGATTCGCGAAATATTCTTTCCACACGAATTCTTTCTTCTTAGCTGGCAGCTTTTAGTTAAGCTTTAGAGGCGCTCTTCCTTTTACTCACTTTATTTATTGTCTGTCATTTTCAAAATTTTCTATCGTCAGCCGATCTGGCCTTGCATGTATTCTATTTGTTCTTTTTGGTATGCGTTTTTTTCTGTTTGTTTTTTTTTTTTTTTTTTGTATTAGTTCTCTTTGTGCCTTCTTAAGTTTTTGAGCGTTGGCATTAGTTGAGTTTCTTTTATTACATAAATATGCTGTTCTCACGTGTCTCAATTTTTCCTTACTACTAATATCTCCCATGGAACTCTATGTTTAGCTCTTAGTTTGGTTCGTATGCATTCTGTTGCTGCTTCCATGTGGACGTTGACGAAGTTTTCATATTCGTCATTCTGACAATCCGTCGAGTCATAGAAGGAGTTCGTGCAAAAAACCTCGAATCGACACTCTTGTTCGTAGAGGCATTTGACTTCATATACTGAAGAAAGATGGAGCAAATTCTACGAGCATATGGTCTCCCCAGAGAAACTGTCACAGCCATAATGATGCTCTATAAAAACATGAAAGTAAAGGTTCGTTCACCGGATGGAGACATACTTCTTTGACATTGTTGATGGTGTTCTGCAAGAGGATACCTTAGCCCCATGGCTGTTTATAATCTGTCTAGACTACGTACTTCGATCTAATGAAAGATAATGGCTTTACACTAAAAAAGGCAAGAAGCAGACGATACCTTGTACAAACTATTACAGACGCAGACTACGCAGATGACATCGCGCTTTTTGCAAATACACCTAACCAAATCGAATTCCTGCTGCATAGTCCTGAACAGGCACCAGGACGTATTGGCCTGCATGTGAATGTAGACAGAACAGAGAACTTGTGTTTTAATCAAGAAGGAGACATCTCCACACTAAATGGTGGGTCTCTGAAATTAATGGACAAATTCACGTACTCCGGTAGCAGCGTCTCATCTTCTGAAAGTGACACCAAAACGCTCTGAGCAAAGGCATCGACTGCTATTGACAGGTTATGTAGGATGAGTTGACCGGTTATTTCTCTCGAGATTTTATTAGAAACAAAACTTCGAATATAATGTAAATGTAAGTGTATGTTGTTTGAACATGGCTGTGTGTAAGTGCGTTGAGAAACTAAAAAGTACACAGCAGCGAAGTATTCGTCTGCCCGCTAGCTAAACGTGTATATCTGTATGGTGAAGTGATTTCGAGGTCCATGTGAAGTTTAGAATCTTGAAGTGTGGCAAATATACCAGTTTCATTACGGCAATGAATGTATTTTATTCTGGTTCCCGTTTTAGATTGCATATCTGAAATAGTGCGTGGCGAAATATCTGAGGCTGAGTGCATGAGAGAGTGAGAACTGTCAAGTTGTTCGGAACTAGGTGTCCCTAGCTAGGAGGGTGAAGAATGAGAGAGTGAGCTATCGAAAGTGTAGAATATATAGGTACCATGTCACGTGACCGGCTGCAAACGCGAGATTTATTTTCAAAATTCGCGTACGTAGTTGAAAGCAACGGTATTTGACTACTCTGTCCAACCAGGTTCCCAAAACTGTTTAATTTACCATCACCATTGTTTTGGAAACAAGCGAATCTTGCATCCTATTTTTCCAGAATTTTTCAACTCCAAGTGGTCCTTGCTGACATGTTTAAAATATTCGAGTGTAAGTCTTACGTTGGAATTTTGTAAATTCGCGAGTTAATAAATGCTCGAATGCTATTGGCTTATTTCGAAGTAGGACCGCTATTGGCTACGTCGCGGCTACATAAACCAGCCACCTGAGGCAGACTGCCCTTTTTTTTTTGTTTGCTTTTTGCTGCTAGCATCTTGCCTTGAGCCTCGTTTTGGCTCTCTTTGGTTTCCGGCAGTTTGGTCTTAGCTGAGAACTAACTAGAACACTCCTATTTGGCCAGTTTGTTTGGCAGAAAATTCGACCATTCGGCCGAGGCAAAGTACACCGTCGTGCCGGGTCGTTATTCTAGAAATAGTTACCCGAAGATCATAAAAACCCAAAAGGAATTTGAAAATTGTGGAGAAACCCAATGAGGTTTTTCTCTATGCAAAAAAGCAACGAACGTTTTGGAATCACGTGTTTACTCAGAGAGAGAGAGAGAGAGAGAGAGAGAGAATAAGCATCTTTCAACATCGTAAAATAGAAGAGTTGAAAAGGATATCTATAAATAAATAAATTCAAATTGAATTAAAAAAAAAAGGAAAACTTAAATTTGCAGAAACTCCCAGAGGTCCCTGACGGGAAAAAGGGATGACGCATGCGTAAAGAAAAAAGGCAACTTCTTGACAAAGAGGAACAGGCTTTCTTTCTCTTTCAGGAGGTGACCAGCGATTTGACAACACTATTTTGCTGTCTGGTGTTTGGGCACCACGCATACGTCTTTGGACGTGGCGTTGGTTAGTCCCTTTCACCCAGTAGCATATCTCTCTCGGTCAACAGTATGCTGAAGTATAAAAAAACCCACAAATGAACTACAAACTAACCCTTACCAGACTTTGACAAACTTCCAAAAGAAAACTAACCCTTATGGAAGCCCGAAATACCAAATGAGGACAAACACATGCATGAAACGATTAACGTATTTTTGACACCTTAACTGGGGGATTCAACCATTTCAGTGTATTCAGGAAAAACTCCCTCATCTATGGAATGGTTGTTGAACCCAGTAAATAAAGGAAAGTATAAAAGAAACGTCTTCGTCTCTTATCTGTTGCATGTCTTTTCTTTTGTATAATTCTTTTTGGGACTTTCTTGGGCAAGGCGTTACACCGACTAGCCAACGTGGGGATAAAATAAAATAACCAAAATATAGAGTCAGATATCAAACGGCAACACAGCCTTGCCCTTCGCCCGTGACCTTCAGCCTCATACCCCACATACCCGAAGCGAAGTTTTAAAAACATGCTTGGACCCATCTACCGAATTGTTGAGAAAGGCTGCAGAAAGGTGGAATTTTTCCGTTCTAAATACTAAGTGTTTTCCCGGTATATTAGCAGACTTTCAGTGGGCAGAAGTAGCCCAAAAGAGAAAATGAAAAAGAACATTTGAAAAAGAAAAAGAAAAGGAACTTTTGAATTGTAATACCAAGTGATGGTATTTACTTGAAAAATGGTTAAATTACTTTTAGCAAGTTAGCGGTTCGATGAGGAGTGAGTCGCGGTATAATTCCAATTGCTCTTTCGTTTTTTTACCTTAAATTTACATTCCTTTGTATTATTTAATTTCATTCATATTTTTAGTTGTTTTGTGTTCAAAAAGAGTTGTGTCCGTAACTCAGCCAGCATGTGGAAACATATGCAACTGCAGGTGTTAGCATTTATTTCTTCGGGAATAAATTCTTTTTTGTGGGAAAACTGTTGTTTTGTTGTTAGAAACATAGTCGTCATTTTTACAGGTTAATAGAAGTGCTAGTATTGTCCTTACATTTTGCCTCACCATTTTTTTTTCTTGCCTTTCTCTCTCCTACTCCCTCAGACTTGGTCGGCTGCAGGGCCCGTTTTCTGCGACTATAGCTTAGACGAAGTTAACACTTAAAAGTTACTTTTTGAACACCTGGTAATTTGGGGAATAATTGTATACGAACAACGACTAGCATACGTCAACTCTTTTGTTAACTTTGCGAATGTTGGGCTAAATCAACGTTTTCCCCAAATCTATAAGGTTATCGATAATATGGAAGTCTGACCAATCTGATAAAATAAAACGCAATTATTTCCAAGCAGTAGTTGTGGCAATTCTACTATATGGATGCTAAAAGGATTGTTTTTATAAAAAAATACCAAAACGAATACTTTCACGGAAAATAAAACAGTACTTGGAAAAAAATGAAAGGAAAAAATAAGACAAACGTGCCTCGTGCGTACAACTAAGAACTATTAATTACCAAGTAAATTAAACAAATGAAAAGGAGTCACAAAGTTTTGAAGAAAAACACTAGTTGCTAAAATTAATTGCTATTTTAGCCACCAGTCAAAAAAACTGAATCAAGTAACAACGATACAAACTGCTTCGAAAAAACACTGGGTCACTCATGAATTACAAGTAACTGATATCTCTTCAACGAACAAAGGAGCTGGTCTTTACATCTCAAAAAAGGAGTGTTGTGTGAACCGAAAAAAAGATTTGGAAGAGTCTCTTAGGCGAAAAATATCTATTGGAAAAACCTGTTCACTTTTCCGTTAAGAATACAGCGAATAATGTAGACACATGGGGTTCATTCTGCAATTCTTTCAGCACTTGTATAAGACAGAAAATTCAAATGGACGCCTCGTGATTAAGGTCGAGACAGCACAAATTCTCAGATATAGGCAACAGCACATTTCGCCAGGAAGAATACAGCTCAGCAGAGCAGTTCTGGAACACCTCGTGAACAAAGACAAGACTGCACAAATTCACAGATATAGGTAACAGTATATTTCTCCATGAGATGTCTTGCACATCAGCAAAATTCTCTGAGGAATTTACTCCCTATTCACTATTTTCCCCTAACAGTTGCGAACAGGTAGGTTTTAAAACCAACACATCTAGCGAAAATTCACAGGACTACTAAATGACGTCTTCACAGCATCATGGCTCGAACCGAAAAGGCTATTCTCTCAGCAGGTAGTGTCAGTTCCAAAACATCCCGTCACGTTCGTCCAGCAGTGACAACCATAAAAGTCTCTTCCAAGAAGATGTTCCCATTACAATAAAATAATTCCAATATTCTCCCATCACACGAGAAGTGGGGAAGTTGAAGAATTCGTCGCGTCCAATATCAGTTCCAAACACAGTACAAGTCGACCCAATCAATTTCGATTTGTAAACATCCTCTTAGTCACAGGATGAAAACAATTTTCAGTTAACAATATTTGGACAAAATGAAAAGGATGGTATTGCAGAGAAAAAAAATTAATTTCTATGCCTCTTAAAAACAACCAAACTGAGGCATGTAATCACGAAAAAAATATGATTATCTTTCACTCAGATATTTTTTTTCAAGTCGAAGTGTTCAAATGCACAATACGGTTAGGGTCGAGTGTAAATCAGTTCCTTTGTTCTTGTAATCACACACAAGGTGATATTTATCCGTTCCACTTTCATATACATACAAAACTATAATGCAAAGTTCTGTTCACCCGCAAAATGGAAATATCCTAATAATTCCATTTGCTGTGTCATTAAAAATGGTAACAACTCTGCAACTTCAGTTCATACTTAGCTCCAGAGAGTTCACACAATTTTTTGACAAATCAGTTCAATGTTGACCCATCATCATTTCATAATTTCACAAACCAATTAATGTTTAAACACGCAATTTCTCAAAGTAAGTGCACCATACAACAAAAAAAACCCCTACTTGGTGAAAATAATTTGACTGTCAAAAAGTTACGTCAAAAGTTTTTTTAAAGAGAGGTAAATCTTCACCATCACTAGTTACAGAAAAAAATTAGCAAATTGTAACAAAAATATTCAATTTATTTCCAACAAACTAATACCAAATATATGGGTCATTTGGATTCCTTTGCTTCTTTTTTGTGCATGGCCTTTTACTTCTGCGCCTATCAAAATCCTCAATGTCAGATATGACCGAAGAGTCAACTTTTGCATTCCTAGTTGGACCGTTGTGTGTAACGGATAATTACATAGGGTAAAGGTGTTTAATTGAAAGGGTGAGGTTACTTACGTCTCCCTTTTTTTTAGGTTCATGGACCTTACATTCACATCATCTCCAATGTTTAAGCTAAAAACTATACCTAAAGGCCTATACAGACGGGTTTTTGCGGGATTTTTAATTAACACCATGTCACCTACTTTCATTTTATTTTCAAAATCACATTGATAGAGGTCTTTACATTGTTCCCGCAGGCTCAAAAGATATTCGACATAAAAAAGGCGATGAAACCTCTGTTGCATATCATCTCTAATTCGAAGAGAACTTTTATTTGTCTTCCGGCCCACCAACCGGACGAGTATAGCACAAGGCCTTTTTAAGGTGGGTCCAGACGCCGGGCTGTAGCCCACACGCGCCCAGCATTTTCAAAAATGCCTCGGGCCCCATCGGCATTCCCCTAAAGAGGAGCGCCTCAGGTGCCTGGTGATACCCCCCGAAGAGGGTTAAAGCCTGGGAGACGGCCCCCTGGAGCCAGAGATATCTCCAGTGATAAGGCACACCCGACCAGAACCGTGCACCTCACAATACGGCCGGCCGAAGTGTGATCCAACAATTGAATAGGCGCACTAATCATGCTGATCGGTGAACTTACAATTTGTGAATTACTGGAAGGATTAAAAAAATGTGGGACTTTCATCCTCAGCCATCCTAAGAATTATTCCCCTTTGATGTATGGACTGATAAAATTGCCTGGAGCAATGATGTCTATCCCCATGACAGAAGAACACCTATAGGTCAGAGGACGAGAGTTTATTGTATTTTGTATATCTGAAAGCAGCGTTAGCAGATCATAAAATTCAACTGTCTTTCTCTCGACAGCTTTATAAAGACACAGCTTTATTGTCTTAATCATTCGTTCTCAGACACTTTCCATCCATGGAGCATATAGGGAGATAGTGAAGTGTTTGATTTCAAAGGTTCCAAATCTGTCTCAAAATTCAACAGGGTCAGGTATTTCTTAACTATATTGCATCCAGCAACAAAAGATCTTGCATAGTCACTATAAATACACTCAGGGATGCCCAAAAGATTTGTAAACCTGATAAGGGTCAACACACAGGATTTGGCACTCATATCTTGCAGCAATTTTATATGAATAGCGCGGATGCTCAAACATGTAAACACTAATAGGTATACCTTCTTATCTGCCCCTCCCTCGTTTGTATCCACAGATGACCTGTGAAATCAACACATGTGTGTAAAAAAGGTCAAATCAAATTCACTCTATTCTGGGGCAGGTTGGTTAGTCTCGGGTACATAAAGAACAATGCTTTGTATTTTCTGCATATAAAACAATCAGCAATATAATGTTTGATAGAAAGTCTGACGCGGGGAAGCCAATATCCAAACAATCTCAGTTTACACAGAGTAGCTGCAATAACCAGGTGCTTGCAATCGTTATGACATTCCTTGACAATCAATTTAGTAAGGGCACTGTATAGGGTATTTAACCTCAGATGGGCATTCTATTGTCTTGTCTATTCTGGCCCTCGACCGAACTATCCCACTTTGATCACAAAAGAGGTTTAAATTCTGAACAAGTTTCGGAGATCCTCTTCTACTCGGATTTTCCAAAAATTCAATTTCGTGCCCTGTACAACTTAGCAAAACCATACGCAGATTTAGAGACATAACAAAAAACGTAGAAGTCGGCAGGACAACAGTCATTGAAGACCTGTCTGGGAAATTCCAAGCTATTTAACAGTAAAAGTTCTTGATATAAAACTTTCCACCTTGTACACAGATCCTCCGAAATGGCATCATCCCATCCTAACTTATGCTTCCATAAATCGCGCAAGAGTAACCTTCCTTTAATGGTAACAGGTAAGCAAAGGGAAAGCAGACCAAATACAGCTGAGGATTGCGCCAAGATTTTGCGCTTCGGGTTGGCTTCAGGCACAGAAAGTCTTGGATTTAATTTCAAGGAGTCCCTGAGCATGTTGTACTTATAGCCCAATAGCTTTTCTTCACTACCGTCATGTTCTACAAAGAAACCATGAGGCTTCATTTGATCCCTTTGCGGGGCATAATTTTTGGTACAAGACCTTAAACAGAAATTGCCTTCAGCCATAATACTTACAGCACTTTCATAAGTATTCACTAATTCTGATGTATTCTCACTGGTAACCAACAAATAGTCTACATAAAATTTGTTTTTCAGATCCCCTGCACACTCATTGCCTTTGTATTTATCCAAGTGGAATTGGATCAAAAAATTTAAAATGAATGGATTAGTCACAATTCCAAAAAGTGTTGTGTATGGAAAGCACACAAAATTTTCTCCCTCTATAACAAAAAAAAAAAAAACAAAAAAAAAAAAACGGTTCTTATCGACCTCCGATTTTAATTTTATCATTAAAAATGCCTTGCAGATATCAGCCATAAAAACATGAGAATTGCTTCTGAAGTACAACAGAAGATCCAGCAAGTCATTTAAAAGGTTGATGCCAGGATAAACAGCTTCATTTAGCGATGGGGCATTCCTAACTTTCAATGAACAATTGAATACTGGCCTGATTTTAGTGGTGGTCGGGTCGTCATCCTCAATTACAAGGCGGTGAGTGATCCAAATATAATTGCCATATTGTTCAGGAGAGACATTGAATCTCTCAATGATTCCCTCCCTTACCTGTTCCAGAAAAGCCTCTGTGTATTGGTTAAGGATCCCCTTTTTAGTTAGAGAGTCACTTACTCTATCCAACACCTTCAGAGAAATCGCACGGTTAGAGGGGACCAAATTCACTTTTCCCTCATGTTAATATAGTAAGATATACCCTGAAATGAAATGGAATTTTTAAACTCCTGGATTTTCTGGTAAACATAGGAGTTCAAGTTGTTCTCTGTAATTCCTACGGCTTCAAAGGAAAACATGCGATCAATGTTTCTTTCGACCACCGGGTCTTCAAAAACACTTTCTAACGGGTCAGCATAGTGAGGTTTTGGGTTTAAAACAAAATTCACTTGAGTATGGAGAGAGGGTTCCGTATCGAAAGCCCTAAAGCTGCATTCTGGTATTCGGGTTACTACAGCACATTCAGGAGGACGGAAGTCTAAAAAATGGGAGATATCTCCGAATGGAACGATGCCAGAAGAAAGCTTCCAGGCACAACCTCGCATACAATTTATTTTTGGAAACTCTCTATATGCTGAATGCCATCTATACCAATGAGTCCCTCTACCTGAATTTCTCCATTAACCGTTTTATCAAAGTCGGCAGCAAGCTTAAATATTGCTAACATTAAATTTCTTGTCAAATCATTCAGTCTAGAAATAGGTAAATTTAAATTGATATTACGGTCAAACAACATCTTAATCGGCAAAGAGTTTTTTACGAGGAAGAGTTGTTACGTTGTTACTTTAGTATCTCGCTATGTTGTTGTAAATAAAGGAGATGGAACGAGATATCGAAAAGTTTTTAAGAAGGTTAAATGGCAGCTAAAATAAAGGGGACCTTTATGCTGCAAGTCTCGTAGGAAGGAAGGATGGAAAGAAGGAAGGAAGGAAATAGTTATTGAGTTGAGAAGGAATTATAGCAGCTAAATGCCTGAGCGGAATGTGCGTCGCGACAGTCAAGGCATTGTTGAAAGTCTGAGCGGAATATACGTTGCCATAGATGTAGTAAAAGTCGTGTTTGCTGGTTAAGGACAGGAATGATTTAGTCACCCATAAATGTGTGGTCCTGGTTGTTGTAGGAGAGAGGCATGAAAGTCTCCAGAAAATGTTGCCCAGGAATGAGGTAGCTGGATGTCTGAGCGTGATTACGCGTCGCTGTAGACATAGCAAAAGTTAGAGGCGACATAAAGGTGTTCCTGTAAGTGTTTGATTAAATGCATCTAATTCATGTTCAACTGGGAACCCTTGGTCTAAGAGGGTAGACTCAAAAGGTCCATAAATTAGACGGCTTTCCTCATGGTGTTGTAATTCTGCTGCTATGAAGAGAGCGGGCTTTCACCATTTTTATGTTGTCCGGGAAAATGGTCCGGGCTGAATAAGATAAGTCATCCTCATTGGGTGAAAATATGTGACGACCATAACGGTCAAATTAATTTAGGCGCAAAAAAAAAAAAAAAAATACGAAGTTCTTTCTGCTACAAGTTATCATCTACAGCAATATTGATGGGAGCTTTCTTCAGACACTGCATATCTTCCCCTAAAATCGTCTTCATATTGAGCTGCGGGGCCGGTAAGGACTCAATTCTTATACCTAGCCCTTTAGCCACCTCATCAGACAAGTCAGATCGTTGGCTGCTTGAATCCAACAAGCAATTCAGCAAGTATTTATATCCATTTTTCGACACTGTGACCTTGAAAAGGAGAAGCAGCAATTCCTTGTCATTACAAGCTGAACTAACCGAAAGACTTGGTAAAGATGCCTTGTTTTTATCAGGACACAGGAACCAGTAGTGGGCACCCTTCTTACAAATTTTGCAGGGTTTAAACTCTCCCCTATTTCCCCTGCAGTCAGCACTCAAATGCCGGGGACTGGCACATAAACAGCACAACTTTTTTTTACTTTGCACTGCTGTAACGTTACGCCCTCACCCCCACCACATTAGATCAGTCTTCTAACCATTCCACTTCTTAGCCGGCCGGTGATCAACTAGTGGTTCGAGGGGGGTAACGCACATTTCTTGCCACCACAAGAATACGATCGGGGGGATAGGAGAAAATAAAACAGACGAACAAACACGAACAAAGCTTGGGGTTAACCAAAAGCAGAAGGAGGTATGCAACACTTCATTTCCGTTAGCATATATGGACTAACGCTAGCGTGGATTACTAGCGAAAATTCCACAAAGCTACTGGAGTGCAGACATCTTGAGTCGATCTTCTTCGCCGTGGCTGGACCCTCTCTTCTCTGCTACTGTCTCCGGAGTCTGGTGTTGACTGCCCCTGTCCGTGGTTCCGCGCCAACTCTCTCTGCTGTCCCGTCGCCAACTGCCTGCCAGCTCCTTTGTCCAGCCAACTCTTTTTCGCGTCCCCTTACCACTTCCGGATACGGCGAGATTTCAGATCCAAAAATCCTTTGTCTGGTTTCGCGCCAAAACAGACAAAGGTATCGTCTGCTTGGCGGGCCACCCACATAGTGATACACTGCTTTAACTTGCTTTCCGCGGTTGGAAACCTCGGGCACATAGAAAGAAAGTATGCATTTGAACCATATAAGTTACATTTGAAAACTTCCCGGTGAGGGACAGAATTAGTATTAAAATTTTGTAAGCAAGTTTTATTTCTGCGAGGAGGGGGATTGGCCTTACATACTGTGTGTTTTGGCCTATCCACGGGCTTATTTGGGTAGTACTACTGACCCTGGCAAATTCACACTATTACTAGTAGTAATATCACGGCGGGATGGATATGAATTTTTGATCCAACATCCTAAGCTTACTTCTCTAGCGTCGAACTCCCGCGAAATTTTTTGCTTAAATAAAATATTTTCGTCCTGAACTGATCAATTTCTTCTGGATTTAATTCTTTCTCTATATAATACTGCCCTAGTTCTTCGGCCCTTATATCAAAATCACTGATAATTAGGCTAATTTAATTTTTAAATCAATAAAAACTCCGTTTATTCAGACCACTTGCTATCAAGAGTCTATTTAACCTTCTTTTAGGAAGTCTAAAGCCTTGGTCAACTTCAACACAGTTTTGTCAGCCATGTAGAGAAGAGGAAAATCTCATTTTTGTTTCGGCGCGCTATTTAATTCAACACTGAATTTCACCCAATCAGGATGACTTATCCCATTCAGCCCGGACCTTCATTTCCGGCTGGCAAAACGGGTGAGCGGCCAAACACACTCTCTTCGGCTGGAGGCGGCGACCAGAACAGACGTGTCTCTGGTCGCCCCTGCTTAGCGATGCCTTATAGCTAAACAAGCCACCCGGTGTGGACATATCACCGTGGCTTTAACCCTAGCAGCAGCAACATGGACATTCAACGAGGGAACCTTCTAATTTATGGATTCTTTGCGTCTAATATTTTAGACCAAGGAATCCCAGTTGAATATGAATTAGATACGTTCAACATGCCTTCCACAAGCACCACAGAAATTTACTATGTCGATTCGAGCGCCACTCCGCTCTCGACAAGTTCCCATTTCACCTCTGGTCCACTGTAATGGAGACAACGCACGCCTCTCCCCGAAACACCAGACACACGAAGCTACACGGTGGCCTTGAATACTTCCCTCACACATCCAACGACACGCTGCCATTTCGAACATCCCGCTAAGCTATCGCGTCTCCAAAACCAACAAGCCTAAAGACCACGAGTTTTGCAGCGCCAAGAACAAACCTCCTCAAAGCTGCAAATAAAAACTTTCGTTCTTGTGTGTTGTTATAAAGCAAAGTCTTGTAATTCATTTCTTGTGCCCATAAAATCTATAGTGTTAGGGAAAATAACTAATTCCCACAAAACACGCTATAGCCATGATAAAAGCTCGAAACTCACAAAAAACAACAAAATAAAACGAATAAATAGCCCAATAATTGCACGCACCAGTTTATGAAAGCTTCAGCCTAACTAACGCTGAAAGTTACGGCCACAAAAAATTTAATTTTAGCAAAATAAATAAATTAATTTTTATAAAAAAAAAAACAAATCCTTTCACGGAAAATAAAACAGTACTTAGGAAAAAAAATGAAAGGAAAAAATTAAAAGATAAGCACGCCACGTGCGTACAACTAAGAACTATTTATTACCAAGTAAATAAAAATAAATGAACAGGAGTTTCAACGTTTTGAAGAAAAACACTAATTGCTGAAATTAATTGCTACTGTAGGGTGTTAATGTTAATGAATGAAAAGACAATATTAACAATAGTGCTACAAAAAATAAAGAAATTTATTTCTTTGTTGGGAGCTGAAATGTAGAAGGGTATACAGCGATTTGTGTATCAAGTCACGACCGTAAATGCCAGTTCTGGTACCAGCGTGGATGAAATCTTTATCCAACTTAAAATTGTAACATGACACCGTTGTTTGAAGATCAAACGAACACGGCGCCGCTGAAGAAACAGTTAGTACGTATCACTCCGGGTTGGCGTGAGTAACTGATCTGTGTTGTCAGGAATATTGTGTTTTTATAGCATCAAGGTGGATCCCGTGCGTACACGTTAACTTTCGAAAATTCTTTGAGCGCGTACTTTAGAGACCTCCTATTGGCCCTAAAAACCATTTTCAATTGTTTATTTTTTAAACATCTGCGTGGGCGTTAGTTGGAGATCTTTGCGCCAACTTTGATCCGTTTTTCCTGAAAATTCTTTTGACAAGGAAATTGCATCATTTCCTGTAGCTATTTTAGCGACCTGTCAAAAAAAAAATGTATCGAGTAACAATTCATGAATGAAACAGTTTGTATTAACAAACTGTTTCGAAAAACAAACAAAGGAGCTGGTATTTACAACTCAAAAAGGAGTATTGTATGAATCGAAAAAAAGATTTGGAAGAGTCTCTTAGGCGAAAAATATCTATTGAAAAAACCTGTTCACTTTTCCGTCAAGAATACAGCGAATAATGTAGACACATGGGGGTCCATTCTGCAATTCTTTCAGCACTTGTATAGGACAGCAAATTCAAATGGACACCTCGTGATTAAGGTCAAGACAGCACAAATTCTCAGATATAGGCAGCAGCACATTTCGCCAGGAAGAATACGGCTCAGCAGAGCAGTTCTAGAATACCTCGTGGACAAAGTCAAGACTGCACAAATTCTCAGATATAGGTAACAGCATATTTCTCCATGAGAGGTCTAGCACAGCAGCAAAATTCTCTGAGGAATTTACTTCCTATTCACTATTTTCCCCTAACAGTAGCGAACAGAAAGGTTTTAAAACCAGCACATCTAGCGAAAATTCACAGGACTACAAAATGACCTCTTCACAGCATCATGGCTCGAACCGAAAAGGCTATTCTCTCAGCAGGCAGTGTCAGTTCCAAAAAATCCCGTCACTTCCTTCCGGTGGTGACAACCTTAAAAGTCTCTTCCAAGAAGATGTTCCCATTACAATAAAACAATTCCAACAATGCACCACATAGACGCTGACTAAGTGTGTAGAGACAAAGCTAGACGGGAACTGCATAAGAATGCTATGTGCTAAATTGAACAAATTCTGGAAGCAACATTGCATGAAACAGCAGCTGTACGGCATCCTACCTCCTATTTCTAAAACCATTCAAATAAGACGGAAAAGGCATGCTGGACATTGTTGGAGAAGCAAGGACGAACTCCTAAGTGACGTTGTCCAATTGACCCCTGTACATGGACGTGCAAGAACTTATATACAACAGCTTTGTATTGACACAGGATGTAATCTAGAAGACCAGCTGGAAACGATGAATGATAGAGATGAATGAAGACAGAGAGACAGAGAGACAGATGGAATCCGTGATGGCAGCGTGACTAGGTGATGATGATGATGATGATTCTTCTATACTGCAAATATGACTTGATTTTACTCTTCGTGGACAAACTTTTAAGAAGGAATTTTTTGTGAAGCACACCGGTTATAAGTTTACAAAGTAGTAGCTTATGCATTCTGAATCGTCAGATGTAGTATTACGAACACGATAAAGAATATTTTAGATCATTTTCAAATCATTAGTGATGAAAACGAAACAGATTTTTTTTTAAAGAAATGGTAAATTATATCCGGCATTAAATACAAGTGGGAATTTTTACTACAACGCCGGTTTACTGACTATACTTTGGATATAATTTGACGAAGATGATTTTTTGATATTGCTTAAATGTCCAACAACGTTGAACAACGTGAAAGCACTGTGTCGTGTTTTGGGAGGCAAGTATTTACAAAAACTAAAGTCTGAGGTTGTCAAAAAATGACATCAGATTTTTTTTATCGAGTTAAAAAAAAGCAAAAAAAAACATCTTTCTTCTCTACATTTTTGGTTGTAAAAAATGTCGTCTATGTAGGATGACTTTATTTCGTTTTTCTTCGTAGTTAATAACATTTAAAAAACATCACCTTTCCCAACTTAAAAAAAAAAGAAAGAAAATCTTTTAAATTTATTTATTACAAATTTTCTTTTTTAAATCAAAATGTAATGAAAAGTAATGAACTTTGAAATGTTCGTTAAATTTTTGCGTGCTTCAGTTGTTGAAGATCGAAGAAATTAATTGCAAAATTGAAAATTATTGATTGAAAAACTTTTTTAACTACAAGATTATTTATGAAATAAAGTTATTTATTTTTTTGTTCGTAACTTTTTCCTTTACAAGTGACTTTCCAATTTGAATTTTTTAACGTTTAAAAAAATACAACTATTAAGACGTATTAAATTCTCCGATAAATCAACAATCGTTTAAAGTTGGTTTGAAGGTAATTTGTCATTTTTTGTTTAGTGTTCATAGCAAGAAGACCTTAAAATTTGTTTAATCTCGTGTTTACCGTTAAGGAAAAAAAAAAGGGATGAGTATTTAAGTTGTCTTATTTGTGTAGAATTTTTTTATCATTAGTTTTTATATTTTCAGTCATAATATTTTCCCCATGAAACCTCGGATCTTTTTAGGTTAACACCTTAGTTAAAACTGCTCTGAAATATTTATTTCTTTGAAACAAAAGTGAGCTAATCTCCAAAATACAGACTTGACCGATTTTTAAAAAGATTTTACGTACTTATTTTTTAAATGTCATTTTAGGAAGTCACGAGTAGTAAAAACCTTGTTTTTAGTCACGTCACTTCACACTTTGAACTGCTCCTCTTCTTCTTCTTCTACGTTAGAAAACATTTTTTAAACTCATGAGTCAAAGAAAAAAAAAACAAAATCTGTAAAAGTTCTTGTATGATGACTGCAATTATTATTCATTCAAATTCTTGATTAATTTCTGTTCGTTAATTACATTAACCTTTTTTCTCCGACAATATGGCCTAATTCTTTTTTTCTCAACTTGAAAAATTTCACCTCCTACACGCCCCCCCCCCGGCAAGATCGAATTTTATTTGATGTTGTTTACTTTGTTTTAATCTTATAAATAATCATCATTAACATTGTAACTTTTTTAAATAACAGAAAAGCAAAACGTTAGATTTTTTATAAGTACTGGCAAAAGTGATTTTTTTTAAAACAAGGGATGGAGATACTCTCTATTTTCCTCTTTTTAAAACTATGTCAGTAAGTTAAGAAAAGATGAAGCATTAAAGTTTATTTTCTTTAATTAATGTGGTGCAATGTTTAGTAAATACCGTAACTTACTAGTTTTTTTTAATTTTAGATTGAAAAAAATAAAGGATAGACATTTTATTAAATAATTACGGTTCGTGTTCTGTAACAAGGGTCTCGGCTTCTGATGATGATTGGTTTATCGGATAACTTAGGATAATTATATTATTTTGACTTTATCAAATCAATTAATTCTGTAGTATATGTATTGCCGAAGCGAGTCCAGATCTTATTCTTTTCTTTATTCATGCAGGATGTATTAGGAATGTAGTTGTATAGTAAAGTTTTTAGATTAAATCCGTATGTCTTCATTGCTTTAAGTTAAAATTAATTTTGATTTTCAAACTATTTCTCTGTTGGCTAAATAGTCGTTAATGGTAGTTTATTTAAAAAAAAATGTTTTCAGTTGAAAAAATAAAAAGGTTTTGTCGTAGGAAAATATTTAATAGAGTCTTGGTCCAAGGACCAATATTAGCAGTAGTATATTCGTGATATTCTAAAACTGCAGGAAAAACACGTACAAGAGTATTTGATATATGCAATATACAAACCAATAATATTAAAAGAAAAAATACACAAATGTGTCCCAACAGATGAATATGTACACACATTGTTTAGTGAATAAGCAGTATGTGGAAGGGGTACAAAAATGGAAAAAGCTTATTTGATGAGTGTAGGTAATATTGCTTTATCATTCCCGGGTTGGGTCAGAGACACTGTGTTTGTTGTTCTTTGAACAGAGGCAGGAAAGGGGTAAGAAGGGTTTTTTGGGTTTCCATTCTGCAAACATGAACCAATCCTTTTAGTCAGGGAAAAAGAACTGGATTCTCGCTGTTGGAGCCTTTTAATTATGTCAGAGCAATTCAACTAGGATAAGGTTACACAGATATAGGTGTCCTTAGTATTATAGTTATCATCATAGGAAATGGTTTGGTGACTAGAGTTCAAATCCTAGACAAAGTTGTTTGTATTTCATTTTGTGTTAATGCCTTTGGGAAAGAGATGAATTCATTTGTTCTTTCTTCAGCTACAGATAAGTAGTTGAACAGCTCTGGTTCTTAGCTTTGGTTAGGCAACCAGTCTAGGAAAAGGAAAACTCTGAATTCAAACCAGCTGTACTCTGCTTAAAAATTGACCTTGTGTCAAATCCTGTTCATGATGGAGAGGTTGGGTAAATACATACTCTGATAGATTTTTCCAAACTATAAAACGAGTAAAACTTTTGACTGAATGAAGGGATGACTGGAGAGTTAGTTACTTTCACAACATCCATTAGGAGTGTATAGAAACCAATGATGATGAATTTTGTTTATAAGATGCATATTCCACTTTATCCATCAAAGTCAGTGTACGTATACACTTCAAGAAATTCATCATCTACAAAAAAAGCATTAATCTTATACATTAATTACGTATTGTAGGGAGACAATTTTGTTTTTTTGAATTGTGGACATGACTTTGGACATCACATGTCTATTAGTAAATGAAGAGTTTGGAGCTCTTCCTCTTTTTGTCTGCATTTTTTGAATGGATATGTCTGGGCTTTTCAGTTATGTTCATTGAACAGAAGAGCGCCTTTCTTTCCAAACCTGGCAATAGACTTTTGTCTTGCCTTGGTCTTGAATGGTAAGCTCATATAGCAATGAATACCCAAAGAAAACAAGTAAGACTTTTCTCCATTTTTGTATTCCTTTTTGTATATTGCTCCATTTTTTTTTTTTTTTTTTTTTTAATTTTTTTTTTAACAATGTGTTCATTTTATCTGTTAGGATTATGTATATTCTTGTCGTACTACTTATATGTTTTGTGTACATGTAATAAACGTCTAGTAAAATTCTACACATGCACCTCTTCAAGTTCACTCAAAAAAAAAAAATTCTTGTATTTTTCCCCCTGATTTGAATTAATTAGATCCTCGAACTCACTGTAGATTTTATTTTTTCAAGGGGGGGGGGAATTACATTTTATAAAAGGGGGTTGACTTTTCTATTTTAATTAAACGTAGAATGATCACCCATTTCCTGGGTAGTTTAAAAAGACAAATAAGAGACCAGTTAAATTATTTTTAATTTTTTTTTTTTAATACTCTGTTGGAGGGGTCTTTTTTTAATACTTGTTCCAGAAATGGCTGATCATTTTACATTGAATTAGAATGGGAAAGTGACCCCCTTGCACACACACACACACACTCACCTTTTAAAAATGTTTTGTTTTTTATTTTTAGAAAAATTTAAAAAAAAAATTGCAAGTATATCTCACAAGATGCAAAATTTTTTTATGTGGACTAAGATTGGATCTTGCTCTCTCACATTAATAATATTTGGGTGACTCGAGTTGCTCTCTGTACCAGAAGGATTAAAGTAGTTTTTTTTTTCCCCTGAAATTTGTTTGCTTTTTGGTATAAAAAAAATCAAAAGAATTAAGAGCCCTTTATAATTTATGTTTAAAATATAGTCTGTTGAAAGTTTTTTTTTTTTTTTTTTCATTCCTTATATATGAAGAAGCTCTCACTAAATATTTTTGTCTTGTTGTACATTTATAAATGATTGTGATACATGTGTAAGCACATGCACTTATATATATATATATATATATATATATATATATAAGAAAAGAATAGAATCCTTGTGTCTGATGTTATAAACTTAAAGCTTTTGGCAATGTAGGATTATTTACATCTGACTCAGTGCATCATGTGATTAAGTCAGTTGTTATCCTTCCCTCCAATTATTTATTTTTATTTTAAATGTTTTTTACGTATTTTCAAATATTGTTCAACTCGGCCTTAAAGGTTTTTTATTTTGAATTTTCATTGCTGTTACAGTTTTTGTCTTGTGTAGAAGTAATTTTCTCTCTCTCTTTTTTTTGTAGTGGATAATGTAATGTTGGAAATTAAAATGATCTTATGATATTTACCATCAGTATTTTATAAGCAGGTCATTTTACTTGGAACTTTGCTCTTATATACATATACTATCTATTCTTATTACTTAAAGGCCGCTTTTGGCAGTCATTAAGTTAGTGTTAACTTGCATCCTATTCATAGAATTTATAATTAATTGTAAGTAAACAAACATGAGGAAATACTTTATTTAGTAGAAATTGAGAAATTATATTTATTTAGATAAACATAAATACAGATCCCACACTTATCAAGTGGCAAAGTTTATATGGTTTTATTTTTTAAGAGCATTTATTGCTATTTTACCTACTAAAACTATGACATGTCAATTTTATTGTGTTATTGAAATATACTCTAGATCTTTCTCATTGTTATTTAACTAATTGTGAGTTTTACAAACCACTTTTAACTATTGGTTTTTCACTGGAGTCTGAGTGACAATAAGTCTTCTTAAATTTCTTCTGTGTTCTATCTGATCTAACAGTGCTGCGATTTGGATGGTTTTGATTCCTTTAGTCTCCTTTCCAGGCTTTTGAGGACTGTTCTCAGGGCACCAACTACAACTTAGTCCAGTCAGCTGGGGCTGTAGAATATACCAACTGCATCTCTGCAGAGGGGTAAGACCCACTCCCAGGAGTATCCCAGATATGACATGAAACAATCTGTGGGTGAGGCTGCTGTAATGCTGGAGCTTTGGGGAATACAGAGTACTCCTTCATTGCCATTGCTCTCAGGTTTGCTCTGGCCCAGAGTGGTAGCACTTGATAGGGTCTTATTGACAGTTTGTTTGACTGTGTACAAACAAATAATTTAAAGTGAATAGAATGATTCATATTGTATGGAGATACATAAAATCATTTAGGTGTGAAGAAAAATAAGCTCAGGGTTGTTGAAAAATGTTATTAGCAAAATGTTTACAAATCATATGTATAACCATTTAACTTAGTACAAACAAATTGCTGATGTTTGGTTGAATTATTGGTGCTGCGTAGCAGCAGTGCTTGGAGCCATTGGATTGTGTGAAAGCAGTTGGGCTTTGGTTCATTTGGAATATTATCTACTAAGTATTTGTTTAGAAATCTTAGGTTTGATATGTATATAAACAAAGTTTGGCATTGAGTAGCCTGCAGGGATTGATATGCCATAAAGCCAAACAAACCAATCAACCTAACTTGAGAACATCTTGAGTCTTCCAAAAAGAAAACCCATCTTTTCACCAAAAGTTGATATGCTGTTGAATGAAATTCAAACTCTATAGTCTATAAAATTCATTTGCTGACAAGTTCTTTTCTTGTTAATTAACATTAAGTTAGATCTTCTGGCCAGAAGTGGATGATCTGTTTGTCAAGTTTCAGAAGGTTTTATGCATCTTGTTTTCTTGGACAGATTCTGGTTTGTGCATATATCTTTTGTTAATCTCTTGCACAATTCCCAGTGGATCACCTTTCCCACTTAGTTATGCCTACTCTTGTATTTCTTTTATGCCTGTTTGCTGTATTTGCTTATAATGTGATTAACCATCTCATTGCTGTTGCCACCTAACCTACACTTGCCATTCTGTTGCAGATTATCAATTTTCACTTTGATGTAATTGGTGCTTATGGCATTAAAAGTGATTAATGTTTTTCCGTTTAGGTTTCCCCTTCTTAGCCATGTCATTTTGTGCACAATCTTTCCAATTTGTTGCTTGATGAATCTATAAAGTTGTTTTTCTTTTCCATTTTTGTTCTCTAGATTTAGTTGTTTCACTGTTTGTCCTTACCTTGACATTGCTGTTATTGGTTGCTGTAGTCTTTCTTTACTCATTTCTCCTCTTATGTTTGCAGTCATTTTAAAAAAACAAAACATTTTTTCCCTTCTATTTTTCTCTTTGAATTATTGAAATAATTTGTCCAGCACAACATTGAGGATATGACATTTTCATTGACTTGTTAATGTTTGGTGAAAAGACACGATAAAACTAGTTTTATTAGTGAGTTTTTTTTTTATATTGAGGTTATAGAACTTTAAATCAAAAAAACATTTTGTTTTAAATATAAGTAATGATAATCATCAAAGGGAGATATATATATATATATATATATATATATATATATACACACACACAGATGTAAAACAGAATTACAACACCCTTTAAGAGGATTCCAAATTTATTTTTTAACACTTAGAATCTTGATCTTCATATGACCATAGGCATCTCCACCCTGGGCTCCTGGCTTGTAAAAATAACTGAAAATTTTTAATGTTATTTTGCTGCTTTACAGGCTGTGAAATAACAGGTTACAACATTCTATTGACAATTTAGAATATATTTAAAAAGAATAATAAAATTATATATAATATATAAAATTGCAACATTTCATTGGCAATAGTGATGTAGAAGTGGAGAATCTGCTGGTGAAATTCCAGCCTCCCAGATATATGTACTTCTAATTAGTAGTACAAATACTGACCATTCAGCTTGATAAGCATTAAGAAAAAACTTATCTAGTAATTCTTTACTATTATTTATTCCTTGACCAAAAATTAACTTTCAGATTGATAAAATAAAATTTTAGAAGTATTAAAATGAATAGTTTTCAAAATTATTGTATTTCATTTTCCAAATGCTGCTTATGTTAATAACAATGATTGTATAAATTGTTTTTATAAACTGTTGTCACAATTTCTGTAATCCTCTTATTATTTATTTTCCCACCATTTTAGAAATGTTTTATCAAGGCAAATAATTCTTAAATCTATGTTTGTCATTTTTTTCTTCCTTGTGACCCATTTTTGTTATCAACAAAATTTCAGGCCCATATAGGCACAAATAGAAATTCCATATAACAAAAATACATTTTATTTACAAAAGTAAAAGGTAGTAGAAAATATAAATCCTGAGCAGTGACTACATTACTCCTGGTATTTATCTATCAGTTTAAGTTGAACTTCCAAATTTTCGTTCAACTTCATAATTTGTCTAGCAAAACATTGAGGATATGGCATTTTCATTGACTTGTTAATGTTTGGTGAAAAGACATTATGAAACATGAATGACATGATGCATAAATTTCCCCCTTTTTTTTTCAATCTGCAATAAATGAATGTTTCATTTGCTGCAAAAAATCTCACCTCAATTAATCAAGTTGTGAGAAAACAAAGTAAGAATGGAACAACCTTTTCAAACCCATTATTTTCTTCAATACTTTGTTTGCTTTCAGTTCATAAAGTTCTACAACTATTTGTCTTGGCCCAACTCCAGGTCCATTTAAAAAATTTCTCAGGCCCACTTTGAGAATTATTGTTTTAAATATCTGCTTATCTTGCTGAAGTGAAAGCACAAAAATAGGCTATTGGTGAAATTTTGTGGCTTTTTGATCATTATGCAATTGGCATATTTCCTATTTTAATGTTAATATATATTACATATTGAGCATGATACATAAATCCTAGTGACTGAAATTGGAAAGTTTTTTTGATTTGAAAACTTAACATTGAATGAACAAATTAAAAATACTAATTTTTCTGTTGTGTATTTGTATGTGGTTTTTGAAATTTGCTTTTTACTACTTTAAAAATACTTTTTACAACAAGATTTGAGATTTGATCAGTGAATTTGCTGTTTATTCACTTATTTTACTGTTTTAAATCTCTTGCTCATCTCTAACAATCTGTTGCTGTTTGCTTACCCTCCCTTTCTCTCGATTTCATTTTTAGTTGTTCCTCTGTCTTTCTTTTTCTCTATTTCTTTCTTCCTTATCTCTCTATTTCTTTAACCTTTTTGTTATCTCTTTCCATCTCTTTCTCTCACTTTTAGTTGTTTCTCTACCTCTCTCTGTCTCATCTCACTATTTCTCTTTCTCTCACCATCTCTCTGATTTTTCCCTTGCTTTCCTCTCTTTCTCTAACTTGTAGTTGTACTCCTCCCTCTGACTTATAGTTGCCCTCTCCCTCTCTGTATCATAACTGTCCCCTCATCTCTGTTTTGTAACTGTTCCCCGTCTCTCTCTCTCTCTCTCTCACTTGGATATGATTTGTTTCTGAATTAATTTTTTAGGAAAATCTTGCATGCAACTCAGAAGAATCTATGTAAGTATTTGCATCTATTATTGCAGTTTTGTAATTTGATGTGAGATTAACAACCCAAAATGTTATTAATTTGCATCTATTAATTTATCTTCATTAAACAATATCTTTTTTATTTGCTGTTTGCTTTTTTTTTGTCTTTTTCTTCAAAGTTTGGCTTTTTTCGCGATTGCTTTTCTCTTTCCTGTTATATAGTCCAGATAAAAAGCACAATAAGGGTAACCTGAAGCCAAACTTTTTTGACTCTTTGCAGTTATCATTGGAGAACAAGAAAAGTTTTGGTGAACGAGCTAAATTTTGCACTGATACCTGCATCAGAAATATAAAGTCTAAAAATGTTTGTTTTCCAGTTACCCTAACTGTGCTTTTAATCTGGACTAATATCTTATGTATGCTTTGTTTTTCCTTTTTTTTTCTTTCTTCATTTAATAGCTTTTATTTAATATCAATTTTGATGTCTTTTTTTTTTCTTTTCTGTTCTTGATTTTTTGATTCTTCAAAATAAGATTTATATTTACAATTGCTTTGTTTTTATTCATTATTTGCTCTTTTTATCAAGTGCTTCTTCCTCTTTGCTTGCTTTGTAATTGATCCTGAGAAAAATGGTTGAGGAACTTGTATATAGTCTTGATTCTTGTCTGAAAACTTTCTCTCTCTTGTGTGTCTGCCTTTTTTTTTTTTTTTTTTTTTTTTTTTTTATTGTCTTACTTAATAGTTTTTCACTAGCATGACAATGTTGTACAGCACATTGCATCTGAGATTCAATGACATTAAAATATTTCATTTCTGCTTGGTCATAATCATATTAATACCAAAGAAAAATTGATCCAAGGAGCAACATAAAAGATTGAACTCCAAATTAAATCCCCTGGACTGAGGATATATTCATTGTATCCACTGCAGAGAGGCAAGACCCTCTAAAAAGAGGTGTCTTAGATATGACACTAAATTGCATCTAATGGTGACGCTCAAGGTCTGGGGAGTGTGGTGACGCTGGAGGTCTGGGGAGTGTGGAGTACTCCTTTATTGTTATCACTCCCAGGTCCACTCTGACCCAGAGTGTTAGTACCTGTCTATGTTTGCAAATTATTTATATTAGATAGGAATACTTGATATCATGTAACTGTTTTAGCCTAATGAGTAGAATGTTTGCCAATGGTCTGGGAGACTTGGGATCAATCCCAGGTCGTCTCATACCAAAGACTCAAAAAATGGTACTTGATGCCGCTTTGCTTAACACTCAGCATTATAAAGTACGGATCGAGGGTAAATTGGAGCAATCGAGGGAATGGAGTAGCACCTTCCCCTACACCTCTGTGTTGTAGCTATTGAAAAGAGAGCTTTTGGGTCACACTTGACCATGGTCACCAACTTTTTTTTATATAACTGTGTGCTAAAAAACTTGAAAGAACAGTTACATAAAAAATATGAATGTACAATGAATACATTTCCCAAACCTGTTGGCATAAAATAGCCCCTGACAGGTTAACATACCATTAAAATCAATCAATCCAAATTGAAGCATTTGAAACTTTGTCCTGAAGACTAGGATCTTATTCATACCAGGGCTGAAATCCTGTCTTAAGAACTCCTACCATGTGTCCAAACAAATTTATTCCCAATAACTAAATCCTCCTGTGATTTTGGTGTAGTAATCTTGTACATTGAATCATCTTTTTAAAATTCTCTATAGGTATTGTAGTAGAAGCACCTATTTGTTTGTTTTGTTTGTCTGTGATGACATTCTTTGCAATATGATCAGGACTGTTACAGCAACGTGTGACATTATTGCATGACTGACCATCTTGCATTGTTTGTGCCACTGTTACCAACTGGCTCTCTTTCCTCACCTTGTCTTTTATAATTGCCTGAGCTTAAGCTGCAGCTAGTCAATTGCTAATGCATCCATCTGAGATGAAGAATCAAATGGTTTTCTTGCCTGGTCTGACAGCCTCCCTAATTGTCACATGATCTCATGATCACACCTGGGGACTGGTTTTTAGTCTGGTACTCCTCCACAGTGGGGTGGTTGCAACCTCTTCTCAGGTAGATTTGTTGGAGGTGTTCAGTCCAAATCCTATTGCAAAGAACTGCTTGAATTGACAGTGGAGAATGGATGGTTGGATGCCTCACATATGATGCTACTAATGCATGTAAGTCATCACATGGTCATTGTAATTGATATTCCTATATTTAACCATGATGGTTATTTAAGTCCATAGTTTAAACAAACAATCTGAATATTTTACTTTCAGTTTTACCATTAAAATCTTAATATATGTAACTCATGAGACAACTTTGATATATGCTTTTGAACCTTCCTCACAAAATCCCCTCTACCCCCAAAAAACAAATGTCTTATTAAAACAGGTTAAGGATTTGATTTCAACATTTATTTATCTGAGAAATAAGTCATAAGACTAAGAGTTTACTTTTTGAAAAAATGGTCACAATGTTTTTTATGCAGTTTTAAGCGTTAATTCATTTTTTTTTTGAACTCTTATGTCAAAGATGCTTTTCACTAAAGTTCTATTTTGAATTTGAAAGTACCGTATTTGATGGTATCAAGACCTCTCCCCAGTTTACTAGGGCGAGTCAAAGATTTTGCAATATTTTAGTAATATTTAGTGGCTCTGGATTCTTCCCCCTCCCCCCGAAAGTCTTAAAGACAAACCACACTGGACTGTGAAATGCTGAGTTTACCTAATGTATTCTGAAAAAGCTACTCGTTGGATTTGCACAACATTGTAATCTATTGTTTTAGGTCTACCTGACCTTGCTTGATTGTTGAGGTTTTCATGACCTGAGTAAAATTACTTTAACAAATAGTTTTGCTTTCTTCTGTTGTGTTATGTTCCTCTTCAAACACATTAAGCATAAGTTCCTGAATTAGACTACATTGCATGTTCATCTGTGCAGTTTTCAAATCACACATGAAGTGAAGCAATGCACAACATGTCAGCACACCAACTAGCACAATACTACTAACCACCCCACCCATGACTTGAACTGTTTCAGTCATGTAATATACATGCCACAAACTAGCATATAGCCAAATATTACAAACTTTTTTTTTTAGTGGACAATATTTGTATGTTGTCACTAACCAAATATTGAATCAAATAAATGAACATCATTTCTTCCATTCAGTCTGTTCATGATTTTCTTCTATTTATAAGATTAGGGTTTCATTTCTTGTCTGCATTTTGTTAGTACTTTTCTTCATTTATATGATATAACCAGACTGTTGCTCATAATTTTCACAATTCTGCTACTCTCCAGACGTCTTGTTTTTTTTGGGGGGGATATGACTGTTCAAACATTTTGTTAATATGAGATAATTTTAATTTCTTTAAATTTACAACTGAAAACAGTATGAAGTGAGGTAATGCACAATACTACCAACCACAGCAGTTACTTTTCTATGACTTGAACTATTTTAGTCATGTGATATCATCATCATCATCATAGTGTGCTGCTGGCATGGATTTCCCTGACCCTCCCTCGCTACTCATCCCTATTGTCCATCACTTTTGGCAGGTCTTCCTTGTTACATCCTGTATCAGTACAGAGCTGTTGTAGATAGGTTTTAGCTGGTCGCCCTACCCTTGATCATCCATGTGAAGGGGTCCACAGGAGTACATTACTTATGAACTCACTCTTACATGCCACAAACTAGCATGTACCAAAATATTGCAAAATTTTTTACTCACCCTTGTACAAGTCTGGAGTTTGGTTCGTTCAGTGGTTAGCTTCAAATACTAGCTATGTGTCTTAGTAAACATTAATCTACTACAAGGGATCTCAACATTGCATAGATCCTAAGAGATATTTTAGAGACATTTTTCTAGAAAACCTCAGATACTTTCCCATTCTCTCAACAAAATTATATAGACTTAAATATAGGTATTGTGTATTTGAGGTTTTTTGCTATGATAGTTATTATAGATTGTGCTGTCAAAGTTGTTTGATCTTTAATGTCAGAAACTACTTCCAACATCCTACCCTATTGGTGAAGCATAGAATGTGTGTTTACTGTATACCTTGTAAAGGAGTAAAAAAAAAAGTCCAACCCTCCCCACACAAAGGAATGTCCAAGATATGATTCTAAAATACATCTGGTCAGCTTCCAGTTTGGGACATCTGAGGAGTATGGAGTCACTTCTTCATTACTATTACTCCCAGGTCCACCCGGGGTTAAAGTGAACCTGTTAGGGTCTCATCTATGAGTCAAATAGATCTGTTTAAAAATTATTTGTATTTGATAGGAATACTTGATACCTTATATCTGTAAATTATTTGTTTTAATAAGTTACTTGAAGCTATAATTGTTTATTAAGGATTATTTGAAACTATATAACTGTATGCAAATAACTGACTCTTATCAAATAGAAATAATTACTTGAAATTATATAATTATTAGTATTAGGTATGAATATTTGAAACCATACAACTGTGCTTAAATCATTTGTATTAAATAGGAATACTTGATATATAACTGTGTGCAAAAAACAAACTCTTAAACAATTGCAAAAAATGTAAATATAAACTTACAATGAATACACTTCTGTAACCTCTAGGCATAAAATAACCCTAGACAGGTTAACATGTCATTAAAATCAATTATATCTTTTTCCTTTTGTTAAGCCAATCAGCTAATTAAGTCTAATAATGTAAGGGTTTTGTATATCCATCAAAAAAAAAAAAAATGATTAGATTCTGTAAAATGTTTTAGCAAGAATTTTTTTTCCTCTAATAATCTGTTTCATATTTCTTTAGAGGCACTGAGAGAAAGTTTTGTTGTAATTAAAAAAACAAAGAATAAACAAATGAAAATTAAATCTGGCAATATTTAATAATTGATGTGCATCAGCTAGAACCTTTAAAAAAGTTTTCAGTCATTCAGCTGAGTGAAAAAGACTGGAAAATATTCATTATACCGTTGTATTCTTAGAGAAACTAGTGTCTGTATTTATCTCTCCTCAGGATGTGACACAAGGTCAATTTTTAAGTTGAGTACTGCTGGTTTGAATTTAGTTTTCTTTCTCCTAGACTGGTTGTTTAACCAATGCTAAAGAACCCAGTTTGTTCTGCTGCTGTAATTATTTCTGTATAACATGCACCCCTAATTTTGGCCCATGAAAATCTGGGGGAAAAATTTCTCATGTATATTATACACTGACTTTTAAAAATTTGTAGCAGCTAAATTTAACCTTTTGTTCAGCTTTCTATTGGTTTGTACTAAAAATTAAAAAAAAAATGATGTAGTTTACATTAAGTCCGAAAACACAAAATTTACACAGAATTTGAGCCAAATTCACAAGTATGTTCATACAAAAATGCAATCTGCTGGCTGTGAAAATAAGCTCATATTAGGAGAAATGAAATTATGAACAGACACCAATTCCAGTGGATATTTCTCTATAACAGCATAGACAAACATTAGTTTGAACTTGGCCCAGTTAGCTGGGGATATAGAATACACCAACTGCATCTCTGCAGAGGGGTAAGATACCTCCAATGAGTGTTCTGGATATGACACTAAACAATCTGTTGGTGAGGCTCCAGTAATGCTGGCGCTTTATGGAATGTAGAGTACCCCTTTATCTCTGGGTCAAATAGAAGTAAATTGCATGCTTATGTTAAACTGAATTGTTTGAAATAGAACTGTTTATATGTATAAGAATGGATTTAGCATTAAATAACCTACAATGGTTGATGGGCCATAAAACCAAACCAAAATTAGTTTGAACTATAGATATAACTTACTTTTAGTCATTCCATCTCAAATGTGAGATTATATAGTTTTGTGTATGATATGCACTTTGATCTTTTGGGCTGAAAAATCTGGAAAAATAATGTGTTTTATTCACAAATGATTATTGTATTTAGCTGGAGCAAGAACAGATGGAAACATGCCTTTAGTGTGAATTGAAATAGCCTCTTCCAGGTTTTGAACTTTGGATGCTGATTCTATTTCTTATGATCATAACTATTATGCTTAGAAAAAAAACACTATTTGTATATATTGAATAGATTTACCTCTTATGTCTTGGACTACGTTCTTGGAATCCATGGTTTTACGCCTTGCCTGATCATTGAGGTTCTTGCAACTTGAATGAAATTTCTTGAACCATCTGGTTACTATATTTTAATTAACTGCACCTTTGAGCCCACTCAGATAGGATTGTAGAATATACCAACTGTGTTTTTGCAGAGAGGTAAGACCCCTCCCCCAAACAAGTGTGCTGAATATGACATTAAACAAACTTAGAGATTTGGGGAATGTTGAGTACCTCTTAATTGCCATTACTCTCAGGTCCACTCTGACCTGGAGTGGTAGCACCCAGTAGGGTCCTATCTATGGGTTAAATAGTACAAACTGTAAGCAAATAAATGACTGATCTTAAATTGTGAGCAAAAAAAAGCTCGGGTTCATTTTACAATGTTTACAAATCATAAATATATATTTAATATATATGTATAAAGAGGATTTGGCTTTAAATAGTCTACAATGGTTGATATGCCATAAAACCCAATCAAACTAAATCATATATATTTAATCTGTATGTATAAAGAAGATTTGGCTTTAAATAACCTACAATGGTTGATATGCCATAAAACTAAACCTCATCAAGTGCACCTTCACTTTTTGCATAACAAATGTTTTTTTATTGTATCTGCAGTGTTATGGCTCAGTTTGAGCTCATAAAGCATAACTTTCCAAATTAAACTATGTTGAAACATTCATCTGTGCAGCTTTCAAATTACACACAGTGAAGTAATGTGCAATTTGATGGTGCACCAACTACCACAATATTACCAACCACAGCAGGTACCTTTCAATGGCTTGAACTATGGTCATGTGATAAATGTGCCAAAAACTAGCACATACAAAAATATTACAATACTTTTGACTTACTTTAGTATTTTTATACATTTTTAGTTTTACTGACCTATTTATTTTTATTTTTAGATGAAGATTTTTCAACCATTATTAATTTTGACTGATATTTTTCTTCATCTTAATTTTGGTTGTTTTTTTTTATTGCAGCTCACTTAGGGTGTTATGTCTATAATAACAAGGAACAGTAGATATTAGGAACAACAATCTTGAGTACTGAACAGACTTATTGTTGTTTAACTTCAGTCACCTAACCAGAATTGGTGCTTTCAATATCAGTCTAAAAAAAAAAAAAAACTAAGCATAGCTTAGATTTGGCTCAAATTACTATGAGATCCTAAGTTTCTTAAACACCTCCCGCGTTTAGTGTTTTTAAAACTTATTTTGTACTTACAACTAATATACATGACAAAAATTTCTTCTCAGATTATTAATAAATGTTATATAACATATGACATGGATTTTCGGCAGTTCCTAATGACCACGTGTGCTTTGAAAAGCTGTGATGTTGTGATTAGTAAACAGGGTGATGGCAGTGGTCGGGGTAGGCGGTCCAACAGGTGTGTAACCGGAAGGAGACCACATGATAACTACGCAGTCAGATTTAGACAGAGTGCAGAGAATCGGGAGTCGAGCCAGGGGACCTGCAGCCAATCAGAATGTTAGGTCTTCTGACGATATGGCTTGTGAGGGGGTGCAAGCGTTGGCACCCCCTGGCTCCTGGAAGAAGATATGGGACAAGAAGAAGTCTCCTTTCTGAGTATATGTCTCTCCATCTATCTCTCAAACCACCAACAACAAACAGTGGGCCCCTTTTGAGAATAAAATGATTGATATATTTTTATAAAGAAGTGTTTCGTTTGTTCATTATCTTTGATTATGTTCCTCATTGTTCATTGATTACTATACAACAATAAATACCTATAAACAACTGTATATGGTAATAGCTTTATTTATCCATGTCGGTATTCATCATGGAACAAAAAGTAATTATTCCTTTTTAGTAAAGATTCTTAGAAACTTTAGTATTGAATGATAATAATTACAACTGTTCAATACAAACTGTTTTACATTGAAGTCAATTTTCTACACTCATCTTTTATTAAAAGATTTTGAGTTCAAATCTCACTGAGAGCTTTATTAAAATGGAATTTCAAAGCATTTGTAATTTGTTTATGTTCCCAATGTGAATGTAAAAGAATGCTCAATGTGCGATGATTTTCACTTATTTGAAGCAAAAAGATTGCACGGTTTTGCATGTTTTTTTTGTGTAAGTGGCCATTTGTAATATGATTTGTACACATGTATGCATTTGAATCCTTAATACTACCATTGCTTATAAATGTACATGAGTTGTTTTGTTTATAAGGATTCCAAAATGACATATGAGAGTCTTTAGTCAATGACCATTGGAAGGAAACCATAACAAGAGTAACATTTGGATGGAGTGCAAAGAATGAAACTTTGTGACAGAAAGTGATAAAAACAAACCTTGAAGGGACTAAACTTCATTGTAAAGAAGAAAAATTGGATAGATTTGCTTCTTATGTCTTGGAGTATGATCCATGGTTCCATCCACCTTTATCAGAGGACATGTGAAATGAATCTCTTGACATTGCTCAGTACACAGTAACAAGCGTTGGGGCCTTGTTTGCTGCACAGTAACAAGCGTTAGGGCCTCGTTTGCTGCACAGTAACAAGCGTTGGGACCTCGTTTGCTGCACAGTAACAAGCGTTGGGGCCTTGTTTGCTTCACAGTAACAAGCGTTGAGGCCTCGTTTACTGCACAGTAACAAGCGTTGGGACCTCGTTTGCTGCACAGTAACAAGCGTTGGGACCTCGTTTGCTGCACAGTAACAAGCGATGGGGCCTCGTTTGCTACACAGTAACAAGCATTGGGACCTTGTTTGCTACTCAGAATAAAAAAAAAATGTATATGTGCATAAGATCAATTTCCTGAAAAAATATTCCCAATTTATAAACTACTTATTTTTATCTTATTGTGTCTGTTAATAGGAAAAAGAAAAAAAGGGATGAATTTTTGCTTGCTTTATTTATATGCTAATTCATGATGTCATTAATTTACTTTTATCAGTAAAAACTTTATGGATGAATTTTTTTTTTTAATAAAATATGCTAACTAGACAGACCATTGAAAGATTTGGGGTACAACACTTGGTCTATCTACAGTATCTTTATATATCTGTTTTTATAATTATATCCTACTCTACATTATTTCTTACTTGGCAATGTCTATTTCTTTATCTGTCACACCTGTAAAATAGATGTCTTTCTTGCTTTTCTTATATATAAATTTATTGTAATAAGTTTTTGCTTTGCTGCTGATATTTGTTATGTTGTTATTTATATTCTTAACAGCAAAACTTTATAAACTTAAAATGATTGAAAATGAAATGTTTAAATAGTTCAAATGAAATAAAATAATTTCTATTAATTGAAATAATATTGCTAATTTTTTTTAAGTATATCATAACAAAAAACATGTTTATTTAAAATTACTTTTTATTCTATTATAGTATTCAAATTCTTTTGTTGATGCACCTCTTGTAACCAATTGCCCAGTTGGCTGGGGCTGTAGAATACACCAACTACATCTCTACCCCCTTACTCACCCAACGAGTGTCCTGTTAATGATGCTAAACAATCTGATGGTGAGGTTCCAGTGATTCTGGAGCTTTGGAGAATGCAGAGCACCCCTTCACTGTTATCACTTCCAGGTCCACTCTGGTCTGCAGTGGTAGCACCTGATAGGGTCCTATCTATGGGTTAAATAGAACTAAACTGTGTACTTATGCCAAACTGAATTGTTTGAAATGGAACTGTTTTTGTATGCTAGACTGAATTGTTTGAAATGGAACTGCTTTTGACATTGAAACTGTACTTATGTTAAACTGAATTTTTTGAAATAGAACTGTTTTGACATTTAACTGTGTGTAAACAAAATTTATATTGAACTGAATTGGTTAAATTAGAACTGTTTGACTAAACTGAATAGCTTTAAATAGAAATGTTTTTTGACAATTAAACTGTGTATTCATGCTAAACTGAATTGTTTGAAATAGGACTGATTATTTGTATAAAAATGGATTTGGCATTAAATAACCTACAAATGTTGATATGCTATAAAACCTAAACAACCAACCAACCAACCAAATCTTGTAACCAAATTTAATTTCCATTCACCTCCCAGTAAATTAATTGAATATTGCCTACATGGCGAGAGGGGCCAATGTTTTTAAAAATGTTTGTGGTTTCAAGATTAGTTTTTATAAAATACAGGAAAGTTATTATAACTGAAATACTGAATCATATAATTACTCACATCAACAAATATCTCATAATATTGAAACTGATTTAACAAAATCTGGATCTCTTTGGTCAGAGCAGGACTTTTCATTTAATAATTTAATTTGATTTTATTCATCTGTTGCCATGGATAAGAATTAAAATCTTAGACATTGTTATGTAATTCAATTTTACTTTTTCATTATTTTTCTTTTTTCTGTATTTTTATTTGTATTGAATAAAGTTTTTTTTTTTTTCTAAAAATATCTCATAACCTATTATAAAAACTCTATTTTAGAGTTTAGTATTTTTATGAAATAAAAACTATTTTAGAGTTTAGTATTTTTATGAAATAATTTATTTGAAATATAATTGTTTTAAAATGTTTTCTTTTGTGAAAATAATTATCATATTTGCATTGATGATGATGTCAAAGATCTGGATCCTTTAAGTCAGTGTTAGATCATTCATTCATTTAAATGACCAGATGAACCGTTCAAAACATGTTTTGAACGGTTCATCTGGGAACAACAAATCACTAGTGGCCATAAAGCCTTATCAGGTATTCTGCTAGTTGTACAATATCTGGCAACTAATCTACATGATCCAGTAATTTTTCTCTTGTTATAAAGGGATTTATAAATGCAAAAAAATAAATTCAACTCCTGTGGGCCCCTATTACCCTTCCCCTTTTCAGGGGTTTATATGGACCACTTTGAGAAGCTCTGATCTTGATATTTCATATAACATTGGCACTTTCCAAATGCCAGCAATCCTTGGAAGTGCACACCTTTTAAGAAAAATACTTAATATCTAAATGTTATTGATGTGATACTGAATTAAGAAAAATAAGATCAATTGTTGAGATTAACAATGTGAAATAGGTAAAATTTAAAAAAAAAATTACTTTTCAAAAATACACTGTTTGGAATTTTTATTTTATTTTTCTATCTCCCTAAAAAGCATGGAAAAAAACCCAACAATGTATTGTTTGTTCCTTTTTTATTTAATGTCTAAAGAAAAATATTGTTGATTTTAAAGTTAATTTAAAGGTTCTCCAAATGAGCTTGATGTAAGTGTCCAGCAGTCCAGTTGAAGATGTAAACTGTTAGACTGCTTACATAGGTAATTATTTATTTCTTGTGATGAAGGCTTGTGTAGGAGGGCAGTCATCTTTTTTTGGATGAGCTTATAACAAGAATGGTGTCTCATTTTGTCTGCCACAGAATCTCTGAACAATATGCCATGATTTTTTTAATTCAGAATTTTTCTCTTCCTCTAGACTGTTGGTCTTTCAAAGTTAGATAGCTCAGTACACCAAACTGTTACCTTTAGTTGATGGATTGATTTTAATGGTATGTCAACTTGTCTGGAGTTATTTCATGCCTAGAGGTTTGGGAATTGCATACATTGTATGTTTATATTTTTTGTGTATTTGTTTCTTTGGAATTTTTTTGGTACACAGTTATGATACCAGGTATTCTTAATACAAATAATTTTGAAACAAATCTATTTGTCCCACAGGTAGGACCCAAACTGATACTACCACTCCAGGTCAAAGTGACCTGGGAATAATAACATTGAAGGAGTACTTGTCAATCCTCTGATGTCCAGAATTGGAATTATGCCATTAGATAGGATTTAGAGTCATATTCGGGACTCTTTCTTCAATGATTACAATCTTGATTTAATTAATTTATAATTTAATGTGATACACTTATAAATATCAATATTTCTAATATTGCTGTGGTTTTCTGACAAAAATGTTTGTAAATAAAGTAAAAAGGAAAAGATACTAATAAGGTTGATATTAATGTTTGATCTATAGTAAGAAAAAAAAAAACCTCGTTTTATTTTTTTAAAGCTTAACTATAATTACTAAACAATGCCTTACAAGTTTTGTGTATCTGAGTAGCACTCGTAACTGTTCAAATAATCTCCTCCTTCTCCTCCAAGAATAACGCCAGGAAAGATTCATTGTATACTTAAGGATGCTATAAGGTCACAAGTGTCAACAATGACAAGAAAATTAGTGTCTATTCATATAAGCAGTTACAACCCCACTGGCATATTACCATGCATTGCAGTCCCTGTCATTTAGAGTTTCTGATTCAGGCTAATTTAAAACCATTTCTGTTTGATTTTAAGAATATTTTAGTTTTTTTTGTTTTTTTTTCTTGGAGATACCTGTATGCACTATAATGATTTTAGCAGGGGTGCACAATTCTTGTTCTAAATTTTGACTGATTTATTTTAACATCATAACAACCCATCTAGGGTTATTTTATGCCTAGAGGTTAGGGAATCATGTTCATTGAAGGTTCATATTTACATTTTTTTATGTAGTTGTTTCTAAAGTTTTTTTTTTTTGCACATGGCCATTAAACACTTCAGGTCTGAGTAGATTGAAGAGTAATGGTAATGAAGGGGTACTCCGCACTCCCCAGATCTCCAGAACTGTAGCCTCACCACCAAATGAAATTTAGTGTCATATCATAGACATTTCTTTTAAGGGTAAGTATTACCTCTCTACAAGGGATACATTCAGTATGTTCTAAGCCCTACTGACTGGAGAAATTTTGATATACTCTTTAGATTTATAATAGGAACATGTATCTATATATTACTGAAGTTCTCATGTTTGTATTGATGTATTTGGCCATTTCCAAGCAAAAATAGCACATTATCATATTTACCAACCCCTCCGCTCGGGCAGAATATGAAACAAGGTCAATTTTTATGTGGAGTTTAACAGGTTTGAATTCAGAGTATTCCTTCTCCTAGACTAGATGCCTCACCAAGGCTGAAGAACCTAGTCTGCCCTACTATTTACCCTTAGCTGGAGGGAGAATAATTGGATTCATACCTTTCCCAAGGGTATTAGTGCTATGTGAAATGCAATCACTCTCGTCCAGGATTTGAACTCGTGTTGCTGTGTCTATTTCCTGCGACAATAACCATTACATCACAGGCACCTCCATATAAAAATAGCACATTATAATTAGATTTTTTATTAGAGCAATGCACTAGTTTCCAGTCTGTTGTAAGTGAATAAGAATATTGTGGGGCTCTGTATATTTACATTTAGAACTCATAAAGTATAAGTTCCCTTATTAGATTGGTTGGTTGGTTTGTTGGGTTTTATGGCATATCAACCTTTGTAGGTTTTTTAACGCCAAATCCATTTTTATGTAAATAATCTGTTCTATTTAAAACAATTCAGTTTAGCATAAGTACACAGTTTAATTGTCAAAAACATTTCGATTTCAAACTATTCAAGCAGTTATATGTAACAATTCAGTTAAGTGTAAATACAGTTTAATGTTGAAAAACAGTTCTATTTCAAATAATTCAGTTAAGCATAAGCACACAGTTTAAATGTAAGTACAGTTTAATTGTCAAAAACATTTCTATTTCAAGCTATTCAGTTTACTCAAACAATTCACTTTAGCATAGGTATGCTGTTAGTTCTATTTAACCCATAGTAGGGCCCTATCAGGTGCTACCACGCCGGGCCATAGTGGACCTGGGAGTGATGGCAATGAAGGGGTACTCCGCATTCCCCAAAGCTCCAGCACTGCTGGAACCTCACCATCAGATTGTTTAGTGTCATATCCAGGACACTCATTAGGGGGGATGTCTTACCTCTGCAGAGGCGCAGTCAGTGTATTCTACAGCCCCATCTCATATTAGACTGTTGAAATATTCATCTGTGTACTTTCAAATCACACACTGAGTGAAGCAATGTATAATGTGTCAGAGCACCAATTACCGCAATACTACCAACTACAGTGGTTACTTTCCATGGCTTGAACTTTGTTAATATGATAGATATTTATGACAAATGGAGATGCCGGTGGTGTAATGGTTATCGTCGTAGGAAATGGACACGGCGACAAAAGTTCAAATCCTGGACCAGGCTAATTGCATTTCACATAGCACTAATACCCTTGGGAAAGGTATGAATCCAATTATTCTCCCTCCAGCTATGGGTAAATAGTAGGACAGACTAGGTTCTTCAGCCTTGGTTAGGCAACTAGTCTAGGAGAAGGAAAACTCTGAATTCGAACCTGTTAAACTCCACTTAAAAATTGACCTTGAGTCATATCCTGCCCGAGCGAAGGGGTTGGTAAATATGGATATTTATGACAAATGATTGTACTCATTTACAACAAATAAATTCATGTCTCATGACCGAATTTTATTTGTCACAAACTAGTGCTCATTTACAATTGAACACAAGGCTCTGATGTTTATGGAGGAATGGAAGAGGAGTGGTCATCTAAGCAACTGATGTTATTCTATGCTAATTTTATCTAAACACACTCACTGACCCATTCGCTCTAATGATATTGACAAACATTCATCACATCCATACCTCAAACATCAAAATATCTCAATAACTCTATTCAAGAAATCCCTACTCAAAAATATTACCTCAGTTAAAATGAAGAAATGGTATAAATAATTATACAAAGAAATGAAAGATGAAAGAATGTTCAAAGTTCATGAAAAATGACACACATATATATATATATATATATATATAATGACAATACAATACAAATGAATCTAAGAATTTGTCAAGAAAAACCAGTAGGGCTGGAAGTCCTGAAAAAATCCCAAAAGAAAAAAACATCGCAACAAAACAAAATGTTAAGATTTGGTTGGTGCTGTACCCCACCCATGATAAATTCTTTGCAAAACTTTTGACTCAACCTCATATGTATTTTTATTTCTCTTTAAATCAACAATTCTCATAGAAATAAACACATACATTGTTTTATTGTTTATTTTTATTCTGACTTTTTAACTTGAACTTTAGAACTTGTTCAGTTTTCTCCCATAAGCACCTGTTCAGTGTTCAATCATTTGTTTGGAACTCAACAAATTGGTATCAGTAAGTGAAATATCTTCAATTTCTAACTTGACCATGTTCTCTTATGATTATGTTGTATTAGAAATCAAAGGTTGCAACATTCTAAAACTTTCCCCAATTATTAGGATGAGATATAAAAAGATAGGCATTTATTTTGGTTAGAATTTTGGCTTATATATCTAGAGGAAGGAGTTGTCTTTTAAACCAGGGCTGAGAATTGCAGTTGAAGATTTTTATTTTCAGGTAAGCTATTGTAATTATCTTGAAAAATGTAAAAAAAAAAAATTTTCTGTAGATATTATTTTATCCAATTTCTTCAAAAATGGTCTGTGTTTTACAGATGTTTACTAAATTCAGTTTAGTCAGGCATACAGTCACATGGATGAAAGAAGGTAGGAAGATTGTATAGTGTAAATTTTTCAAGTTGTCTTGTGCTTTTATTGAATAATCCACCCACAGAGGTTTTGTATATATTTGCCTAAATCCCTCTGCTATGAGCAGGATGTGACATAGTCAATTGTTAAGTAGAATACAAATGGCTTGAATTCAAAGTTTTCCTTCTCCTAGACTGGTTTACATATCAAGACCAAAGAGCTCTGGCTGCCCTACTATTAACCCATAGTTGGGAGGAGAAATAGTTGAATTCACACCTTTTCTATGAGTATTAGTGCTATGTAAAATGCAAACGGCCTTGTCCAGGATTTGAACTCTGATCGAAATGTCCATTTCCTATGATGATAATCATTATGCTACTAGCACATCCATGAAAGTTAAACAGGATACAAATGAGAAATTGGTTCAACTGAGTTACTAACCCTCTAACAGTACTTTTAGATATAAATTATCTTTTAATATAAAGCTTTTAAAAGAATCTAAATCAGTTAACAAAATTAGTGGACTATTCTTTGAAGCACTGAAAATTTTAACTATGGATTTGAATGCTCATGACCAGAGCCAGTTTTAAACCCATTTGACAGATCTATTCAAATTACCCCTGAGCCCACATGAAAGAAGTTGGCTAGGGCTGTAGAATACACAGAATGCACCTCTACAGAGGAGTAAGACATCCCCACTCACCCTAACCAGTGTCCTGGATATGTCACTAAACAGTATGATGGTAAGGTTTCAGTGATGCTGACGCTTTGGGGAATGTGGAGCACCCCTTCATTGCCATTGCTCCCAGGTCCACTGGCCCAGAATGGTAACACCTGATAGGGTTCTATCTATGGGTTAAATAGAACTAAACTGCATACTAATGCTTAACTGAATTGTTTGAATTAGAACTATTTGATTAAACTGAATAACTTGAAATAGAAATGTTTTTGACAATTAAACTGTGTACTCATGTTAAAGTGAATTGTTTGAAATAGAACTGATTATTTTATTTAAAAATGGATTTGGCATTAAATAACCTACAAAGGTTGATATGCCATAAAACCCAAACAACCAATCAAAACTTAGACTGATTAAAACATAACTACGATCACCAATTTCACTCAAGAGATTAAATAATTTGGCAATGCTCTCTATAGAAAATGACATTACAAAAAAACCGTTGACTTGGAAATGATTTTGTAGGGTAGAGAGTCCCACTTACAACTTTTCTAATTGGGCCATACACATTTTTGTAAAATAGAGGAGGCCCACTAACAACTTTTTAATTGGGCCCTTCATTTCTTTGTACTGACCCTGCTCATGACTAGTGCAAGTGGTTAAATATTCCTATTATCTCTTTCACTTTGTCAAAGGTTATGTATTGTGTAATATAAGAATATCATTTCATTCAAATACATCCTTTGAAAGTATTTAATCTTAATTGATATCTGCAGAACTGAATTTAGACTTGTAGTAATCACTAGTTTTGGAATGGGTCAACTTTTGACCGTCTAAACTATCATGTACAACTTTCAACAGCCTTGTTAAAAAGACCAATTAAAATTGAACACCGCCATTTTAGAAGCTGATATTGTTAGTAATATTACTTTTAATCGTTCCAAGAAAGCCAAATATATATTTTTTTTTTTTTTTACTGTAAAGGAGGAAAGTGGGGATTACTTATTTATTCATCTATTTATTTACTTATTCTTTGTTCATCTATCAAATTGTATACACATTACATGTTTGAATTATATTCAGGTTTATGTTTGATATTTATTTATGATTTAGAAATTGCTTTGTTCGGGAGTGTAAGTTGAATAAGCATATCTACTTTGTATTTAACTTATTTGTAGATTCGATACAAGAGACAGAGATTTTTATTTATTTATTCATTTTTTAATTGAAAAAAATTTTTTTTGAGGATTATATATAGAAAGATACTTGGCCTTTGTACATAGCTATCTGCTTTTTTTTTTTTCTTTCTAATTTGCACAGAAGTAATTTTGAAACAGTTACAGTACACAGTAATTGGAGGTGCCCGGGGTGTAATGGTTATTGTCGTAGGAAATGGACACGGCGACACGAGTTCAAATCCTAGACGAGACTGATTGCATTTCACATAGCACTAATACCCTTGGGAAAGGTATGAATCCAATTATTCTCCCTCCAGCTATGGGTAAATAGTAGGCCAGACTGAGTTCTTCAGCATGGGTGAGGCAACTAGTCTAGGAGAAGAAAAACTCTGAATTCAAACCTGTTAAACTCTGCTTAAAAATTGACCTTGTGTTATATCCTGCCTGAGCGGAGGGGTTGGTAAATATGGTTAGAGTACACAACTTTATAGTATATTAGAATATTAAACTAAGTGATGCTAAAACTTAAGATTAATAAACTATTGGCAACTTATATATATATATATATAGAGAGAGAGAGTTATTTCTTTTTATTCATTGTTATCATAAATTAATAAGTTGCTTTAATATATTTGTAGGAGTAATGTCTCATATTCTAACATTTTTACCATTTATTCATTATGGCAAATTATTTCATCATTTAAACAGTTTAAAATAATTTAGTATATTATAATAATAATAATAGATCTTATATATCTGATTATGATTTGTTTGTTTTGATAGCCAATGATGAGTAGTGTGTGTGTGTGTGCATGCATATATATATTTTTATATATATTTAACCCATTGGTGAGACCCTGTCAGGTACAACCAACCCAGACCAAAATAGATCTGGAAGAAGTAACTCCTTACTCCCCCAAATCACCAAACTGGAGCCTCACTACTGGATACATTTTAGTGTCATAATCATAGTTTTAGTGGAAAGGTATGCTGCAGTCTTGTAGCATACAGTAGCCGAGGTAACTGTTCTCAAATCTCTGTTCTACTTTTTGTCTGTCAACCGGATGCTAGCTGGGGCCACTGAGCTGGTAAGTGTTGTTATTCTTATTTATTCTGCACACTAGAGCAGTGATTTCTACAAGAAGCAGGGCATTATAAAACGTAGCAGTAAATGTTATGCCTCTGTAGTTCTTCGTGATTCTGAGATTGCCTTTGTTTGGGAAGAGATGAATCCAGCCTTTGATCCATTTTTGTGTATTGTGTATATATACACAGTATCACATAATTAAAGAAATATGTCATCAAATTTCCTTATCTTCCATACTTTGGAAAGTGTTTTACCAAGCCCTGTAGGTTTTCTGCATATATATATATATATATATATATATATATATATATATATATATATATATATATGGCACATGATAGATATGAACAGAATGAGATATGCAAATTGTTTAAAAAGTTCTAAGTCTAACCTAGAAAGAAGCAACTTCAGTCACACTATTATGTTCACTTTCAGATGAGTACTCTTGAGAAAGGCATGACACACACTATGGGTAAAATAGTACCACTATTGTCCTTCTACAAGGATGGCTTTGGCATTAAATAACCCACAAAGGTTAATATGCCATTAAACAAAGAAACCAAACCAAAACCCAATATATGCATACACTTGATATTACTAAGGAAAGTCCCCATGGTGTAGCGGCTATTGTGCTGAACTGTGACATGATAGGAACCAAGTTGGAACTCTAGTCGCACTATTATGTTCAGTTTCAGATTTACACACTTGGAAATATGAACCCTCTTGCCCTCCCAACTATGGGTTAAATATTACCACTAATATAACCCCTGCAATGAATGTCCTGAGTCTGATGCTAGAGTTCCTTAGCAATTATATAGCAATACTTGATGAATAGAATTACTAATGTTAAGTAGCAATACTTGAACCCATTTAACTGTTTGTAAACAAGTGAGCTCTGATAACTCATTTATTATAATAGTTACCTACAAACTATTCACTAACAGGGAGAATCCCTGTGGCTTAGTGGTTAATGTGCTGGACTGCAACATTATAGTAAGCAAGTTCAATCTTCAGTTGTGCTATTATGTTCATTTTCAGACTTATACTCTTGGGAAATATATAAACCATTTATCCTTCCAGCTATGGGTTAAATAGTATTGTTATTCTACAGGGATAGCTTTGGTATTAAATAACCCACAAAGGATGATATGCCAATAAACAAAGAAACAAAACTAAATCAATATTACTAAGAAGTAGTAATTTACTAAGCTTTTTTTTTCTGAGATGTAGCCTAAGGGCATATGAATGGGGCACCCAATGAGACTTGAACTCATCAGTAAAAGTTTGTTAGTCTAGCTATCTGAAGTGACTTTATTCTAAGAAGTATTGCACACTTACTGTTACTTTGTGTGTTTTGAATTCTGGTTGATTGATTTGGTTTTTATCTTACTTTTTGGAGATCCCCTTATGTAAATGAGATTATTCATCTAAACCGGCTCATTGGCCTAGTGGGTAGAGTGTTCGCCAATGGCCTGGGAGACCTGGGTTCAATCCCAGGTCACGTCATACCAAAGACTTTAAAAATAATGCTTGATACCTCCTTGCTTAACACTCAGCAATATAAGGTACATATCTTGAGTAAGGTGGAGCAATCCAGGGAAAGGAGTAGCGCCCTCCCCTACATCTCGATGTAGTAGCTATTGAAAAGGGAGCCTTCGGGTCGCCAACTCTACTTTTTACTTTATATATAATCAGGTGCAAAGCCTTTCTGAGCTCAAAATTCTTCATATCCTACACAATTTTGTAAATATTTTCATCAAAAGAAAGCTTTTTTTCTTACTCAGATTGTCAAATCAATATATGTAGTTTGGTGCGAAAATCACTTGATATCTAAAAATGAATTTTTTTTTTTTTTTTTTATTTTTATATATTTTATTTGGGGGATATTATATTCCACAATTAGTTCAAACTAATATTCAAGTTTTAAAATAAAAACAATTAAAAGAAAAATTTCTCCTCCACCCAAAGACGGTCGCCAGCTTTTATTCATCTAAAACTTGTGAAATATTGATTATTGTAGTTTGCATTGTTTTTTTTGTTTTTTTCTGTCTTGATTTGAGTTGACTCTAATAGTGTTTAAGTATTTCTATGAATTCTTCTAATTGGTTAAATTTTGCTAACTCTATTAGAAATTGGTATTTGTTTTTTTTTTTGTTTTTTTTAAATTGTCATTTATTATTTTTAAAACTCTTCTACACTTGTTACTATCCATTAGCAATAATTATAGTAATATGTAACATGTTGATAATTATAGTAATATGTAACGTGTTAATAAATATAGTATATTTGGAATAGAAGTTGAGATTTAATTCTTTGTTGAATTACATGGAGGGGTTGCTCTTTATCCATTGCAGAGGGGTAAAAACCTCACAAAATAAGGTGTCTTGTTTATGACACTGAACTGCATCTAGTGGTGAGACTCCAGTTTTGGAGCTCTGCAGAGTGTCCGCTCTGATCGAGAGTGGGGAGGGTCGTATCTATGGATCAAACAGATCTGTTTGAAAATTGTGTTAGATAAGAATACTTTAATCTATATAAATGTGCAAACAAATTATTAGTATTTTTATCAGTAAGAGTTTTTGGACTATTTTCTTCGTCCTTATTGTTTTGTTTTTTTTCGCAACGTTTTGGCCGCTGTATCCTCCGGCCTTCCTCAGGTGTCCCCCTGTTTATCTAGGCATAAAAATGATAAACTGGGGACACCTTTGGAAGGCTGGAGGATACAGCAGCTGAAACATTGTGAAAAAATGATAAAGATGAAGGCAATAGTCCGAAAACTCTTACTGATAAAAATCATCTAGCTTTGTCTCAGAAATTTAGACTAGTTACTTTGAAGCTGTTGTGGTTTACAAATGATTATCATCAGTTATTTAAAAACCATATAATTGCTTGAAACCCCCCCACTAATTATGCATTAAATAACCCAAGAAGGATTGATATCCCATAAAATCAGCTCTCTCACCAACCATATATTTGGAGGTGGGGGACAAAAAAAACCCCCACAAAAAACACCTTTTTGTTTGCTACAAAGAGATTTTTTTAGCTATTTTTGTTTCATACTTTTTATGCTTTTATATACCAAACATATGTATACTTTTATTACTTTTATGTGCTTTTCTTGCTTTTTTTTTTTTTTTGTTTTGTTGTACTTGATTGATATGACTATAAACAGTTCTCAGAATTGTCCTAGCATGTCAATGCTTTTTTTTTTTTTTTCTCCCCCTTTTTCCTTTTTCTTTTTTTTTTTTTTTTGAAGATTGAATAGTAGGAGGCCAAGTTTGATTTGAAGGGATGGGTTCACCAATTGCATATATGCTGTACATTGTACACAATTCTGATTATGGATTTGGAATCAGCATACTCAATTTAGTTTAAAAATAAACATTTTTATCCCAGTAGCAAAATTGTTGTTGCCCAGTATCATCAACTTTGAAGATGAGACTTTTATTGATTTGTGCTTTGCAAATTGGGGAAATATTTCAAAATGACATATTCCTACAATGCATTGTCTGATGTTATTTGTTATGTCATAGAGACTTAAATAAATGTCTAATATTTTTAGTTTTTACATAAAATTAATGAATACAGTTTTATATATATATATATATATATATAAATAAAATTATTATTCTTTTTATTTATTTTTTTAATACAAACGATAAAATTTAGACAATAAAAATAATTTAAAGGAAGTGAACATTTTTGTAAAAAAATGAACCAAAAAAACAATGGAGATTGTAATGTTGTTTAAGACAATAGGTGGATTTGTTTTGTATTTAAACAAATTAAATATTTAAATACTATTGTTCCTTGGTGACAAAACCCAAACAAAACTGAATTAAGCCTTTTGGTGTGGTACATTTGGTAACAAACTTAATTGCTGGAATGCACTTTTGGTCATAAAAAAGAATTATTGGAGTTTCATAATTACAATACTACAATACACTATTGATGTCAGAGTAGGAGTTAGGGCAGTATATCTCACAAGTTGGGAGGTATATCACGCAAGAGAATTTTTTATTCACTGATATTTATAAAAATAACTTTTATTAAAGTTTAAAATTTTTTTTTTTTTTTTTTTCTTTAGGGCCGGGGTATATCATACAAGATGCAAAACTTTTAAGTAATGTGGACTAAAGTTACATCTTGCCCGCACACATTTAATATATTTGGGCAATTTAAGTTGCTCTCTGCACCAAATGGTTGACATAAACTGCTGTATACATACATGCATGTCACCTAATTCTTTTTTCTCATTAACAACTTTGTTTTTATTGGGTCTGATGTTAATTTTTTTTTTTTTTTTAATCATTTTAATTTCAATTTTACTTAAATTTCATAATTCATAAAAGATGCTAAACTAAAACATTTGAAAGAAATTATATAGAAATAGCTTTTAAATAATATTTATGTTTATAAAATAAATTTCTAGATAAAACAATTTTTCCCCAAGATGAAATCTTTTTTCCTTTTTTTTTTTTTTTTTTTTTTTTTTTTTTTTTTTGGTGGGTGTTTAATAATTCTTTATCAAAAATAGTTAAAATCTATCATTTTTAAAATTGGTTGAGCCCCAAAAATATCTACATTTCTATCACAAAAAAAATTAATTTTTAAGATCTTTATTTAATTAAATTTCAAGTTAAGTTGCCCAAATATATTAAATTTGTGTGGGCAAGATGTAACTTTAGTCCACATTACTTACTTAAAAATTTTGCATCTTGTATGATATACCCCCATTTTCTAAACTTTGTTAATTTGTAAAAAGTTAAAAAAAACAAAACAAACAAAAACATCTAAAATGAATTATATCAAAAACACTTTTAAATGATATTTATAAATAATGAAATAAATCCGCTATTGAACAAAACAATTTTCTTAAGATGAAATCTTTACTTCTTTAGCTTTGTATAATCTAATAATGTTAAATTTATGTCTATACATGTGGAAATAAATTTGACTGTACAAAGAAAATAAAAAACAGAGTAATCCAAAAGTGATGAATTCATTATAATGGAAAATCAGCCAATCATGTGATAGTCTTTCAAAAAGAATGCTGTTTGAATGGTTATATCTTTCTTTGTATATATATTTTCTCTTTTCTGCTGTTATTTTAACAAAACATCAATTGCTGGTCCAGCAACATTTTTCACCATCTTAAAGTCCTGATGAAGGTTTATCATAACTGAAACGTTTTAACATTTCTATATTTTCTTTGTGTGTGTATATATATATATATATATATATATATATATATATATATATAAAACTAAAAATATTTACATTTTATAAAGATATATATCCAGAGAAATTAAATTTGATAAAAAATTAGATAGCAAGTTTTCTCAGATGTCGAAAATAAGCTTTGAATTAGAAAATAAAAACTAATCAAAACAAATTATCATTTTGTTTCGAAACCTTATAATTAATTTTTTTAAATCAAAAATTGAATTAAAACCAATTGTCAGTTGATGACTTTTCAACCAGTGGGATCTAAGTACTGCAACACTGATGGAAAAAGTGCATGGACTGCAAGAAGAACTATGTTGAAAAATAAACTTCATTTGGTCATATTTCATAGGAATATATTGGCTAACCATCATATATACCAACATACTTTTTTGTTATTCATGAAACTATAGCTGTTGGGGTTTAGAATGTGCTGACTGTATCTCCTGCAGACCCCACAACATAAAAAAAGAGGTGAGGGCATCATGAGTATGACACTAAACTGCATCTGATGGTAAGACTCCAATTCTGGAGATCTGAGAGTACCCATTCATTACCATTACTTTCAGATCCACTTTAACCTGGAGTGGTTGTACCTGTTCAGCCCCCCCCCCCATCTATGGGTCAAATAGATGTTTAAAAATTATATTCAATAGGATCCTGTGTAGTGTAAAAAAGAAAAAGAAAACTCTTAAGAAACAATCACACAAAAGAATGTAAATAAGAACATACAATGAATGCAATTCCCTCACCACCTCTAGGCATAAAATAAGCCTAGATAGGTTGACATGCCATTAGAATAAGTCAACTACCAAATATAAATATTACATTATACTTGGTAATGTGACCAATGATCAAATTGAAATTGAATCATTTCTCTGTAAGTTATTTATAAATTTTTTGTCACTGAACTTGAAATAGTACTTTGATCTTGTCCCTTACTCATGATTAGGAAAATGCAAAAGTTAAAGGTGTTGTTGGTACTATCATCAATTCAGATGATTGTTAAACTGTAATGGCTTATTCTCTTCATCATCAATGCATGCCAACAGCATAGTTTCCTTTGATTCTCTCTTGCCATCCATCCCTATTGGCCATTGTTCTTGGTGTCTGCCCAGAGCTGATAAATGTAAGTCAGGGATGGGGAAACTGTGGCCCACAGGCTACATACAGTCCACTGCACTGTTCTGTGCAACCCATGGGAGCCTCAAAAAAATAAATACTTGAATTGACTCTTGATTCTTTTGATTTTAAAAGATGTGGCTCTTTGATAATTTATACCCCAGTGATGCGGCCCTCTCACCAAAAAGTTTGCACCCCCCTGATGTAAGTAATTGCTGGTCAGTCAACACTGGTGTGTCCATGTGTAGTAGTCCATTACAGAATGTTGCTTATGAGTTTGTCCTTACTTCACCATCAGTGCCCAGCATGTCTTGGTCATCTTTCTTGGGTGGTTTGTGAGATAGGAGGTAAGTGGCTGTACAACTGCTGTTTTGTTGGGTGCTGCTTCCAGAATTTGTTCAAAACAGCACTCAGCATCCTTGTGTAATTCTCCAGGTGCTTTGTTAAAGTCTAAGTGGTGCAACCATACTGTAGTACTGATATGGCTACAGGTTGGAAGAATTTCTTGTTTTAAATTTAAACCAAAACTTCTAATCAGGAAGGATTTCAGGTGATGACAACTTTGATAATAAAGTTATAATTATGATGATAATAATGTCTTGTAGGTATCAATTAAGAAATCATGGATGAACTTGCATCTTTAAGGACATGCCTGGCTTTTCCTAGTTTTAATGAAGATACAATGAAACTAATAAATGATAGGGAGAAATATAAAAATAAATGCAATCAAAACCCCCCAAAAAATGAGAATTTGATGAAACTTATAAAACCTTATCTATTTTATCTCGCTCAAGTGACTGTTCAGTTAGTAAGAGTTTAGAATGCTCTGTTTGTATTTCCTTTTGAAGGGTTATAACCTCTCCCCATCTCCTCACAAAAAAGGTGCATCCTGAGATGATTAAACTGCATCTGGTGGTAAGGATCCTATTCTGGAGTTCTGGGGATTGTGTAATCACTCCTACATTGCCATTACACCTAAGTCCACCCTGATCTGGAGTGGTAGTATCTATTAGATCTGTTTAAAAATTGTGTTAGGAATACTTGAAAGTATATAACTGTGCAAGCAAATGATTATTATTAAACAGGAATAGTAGTTTAAAACCATATGAATATGTATTAAGTAAGAGTATTTGAAATGGTATAACACTGCAAATTATTTATTTTAGGAATTGTTACTTAAAGCTATAATTTTTTACAAATGATTATTATTATTATTAGATAGGAATACTTGAAACCATATAATTACTCTCACCAATACTGACTTTGGCATTAAATAACCCAACAAGGGTTGACATCCATCTTTTTGATAATTTGTACTTAAACTATTTTAACTTCATTGTAGAGTAGCCCAGTTAGTTGGGGCTGTAGAATACACCAACTGTATCTCTGCAGAGGGGTAAGACCCTTCCCACCCACCCGACAGAGTGTCCTGGATATGACACTGAATAATTTGATAGTGAATGAAGAGTACTTCTTAATTGCCATCACTTCTAGGTCTACTCTGGCCCAGAGTAGTAGCACCTGATAGGGTCCTATCTATGGGTCAAATAGAACTGTTTGACATATAAACCCTGTGTAAACAAATGACTTATACTAAATTGAATTGTTAGAAATAGAACCATTTGATAATTTAACTGTGTGTATCTACAAAATCCCTGGGTGAGGCTGTTTGCATTTCATTTCACACTAATACCCTACAAAAATCATCTATTTAATATATACATGTATGTAAAAACATGAATTAGCATTAAATGACCAACAATAGTTGATATGCCATAAAACCAAACCAAACCAATCATTGTAGAGATTTTTTGTATAAGTCATTAAAAGCTCACCCATTAATGAGAACTTTGGCAGCTGACAAAGATAGCCAGCTTGAGTTTTTTCAATCCTGTACACTCCCAGATTTTAGAAGTACAAGAATGAAAGATTTCTCTCTTACTGATTTTGAAGTTGATTTTTTTTTCTTTCTTTAATGATTTCAACAATGCCATTCCATAGTAGAAAACAGCTTGTGAATAAGATTGTTTTTGTTATTTACAGAAATATCCGGGCTCCTCTACCTGAAACAATGGCAGCTTTCCACTATCATCCCCAAATAGATGAGGAGAACACCGAAGATGGTACTCAAGATTCCACCATAACAATAAGTCGGACTAATTACTGGCAGTATGATCACCAAATCCACCCAAATATGGTCTCGGATGAGACTAAGATTTGGCAACATCCATGGCCAAAGGTCATTGGTATTACACAAATCATTTCTGGCATCATTACGTGTCTTCTTGGTAAGTAAAACTTAAATATATATAAACTAGTCAAGTGTTTTAGTATAAACTTAAGATATAGTAAATAACTTGTTTTGTTTTTTGTTTTTTTGTTTTTTTCTAATTACTTCAACCAGGAGGGAAAAGTGTTGTGGGAAGATGAAGTTGGCAGTCTGTTGTTTTTCTCTTTTGAGTACTTGTGCAGGTTTTAAAGGGGGGGAAGTTGTTAGCCCCATGCTTTTAAATTTAGAATTTTTCCTTCTTTTAGACTGGTTGTCTTAGTAAAGCTAAAAAAACCCAGTCTACCATATTATTTACTCAAGGTTGAAAAAGGATTCATGTCTTTCTAAAGGATATTAATATGAAGTGAAATATAAACAACCTCATCCAGGGATTGAACTTAGTGTGTCATGTCCATTTCATACACTTACAACTGATGTGTCACCCACACACTTTCTCATTTCTGCATTTTTATTCATTTATTTAACTTGTGTATAAAACCTCCTTTTTGTTGGGAGAGGGCGTATCCTCATGGTGTACTACCTAAAATGCTAGACTGCAACATCATAAGGTCGTTTCTTGTATACGACTTTACAACTGCATGGGTCTACTTATTGCCTATGACCCTTGCAACGTGTCCAACTCTGTGGAACTTATTTCAGTACTCTGTGATTGCATCCTTCACTCTGATCCATTCTTGATTTAGCTTACTTCAAATGTGCTCACATAATATTCTCTGTATGGATTTTTTCATAGCCCTTTTGTGCCAGAACCAGTATCTGTTCTTCCTTTCACTTGTGTATAACATTGAAAGGGAAAACTGTGCTATAACAAAAAAATTCAATTCTGTCAAACTATTTTTAAGAATTTGACTATTACCTTAATTGAATACTTTGTTGATTAATAAATTTTCCTTTTTAATAATGATTAAAAAATATCTCAAGGACATTTTTCAAAATTGCATGTCTTGTATGTGGTCTCAACCAGTCGGCTGGGGCTGTAGAATACACCGACTATCTTTACAGAAGGGTACGATTATTTTTCCTGGAAACAGTGTTTTGTCATTCTAACCATTTCTTTTTTAATTGCTTGTTGATATTGTATAATAACAGGTCAGATCTTGAAACCAAAGTCATGTTACCAAAGTGTGAAGAAAGGCAATACAAAAAGAAAAGCTTTTGTTAATATTAATTTTTAACCAGTTTTTATTTTGGTTTATTTCTGTTACTTTTTTTTTTATAACACAACTCCCATATTGTTATTCTACTTGGGTGAGTCAAAAGTTTTGCAATATTTTAGTATATGCTAGTTTTCAGCACATATTAAATGGCCCAAAAAGCTCAACCCATGGAAGGTACCTGTTGTGCTTGGTAGTATTATGGTGGTTGGTGCATTGACATGTTGCACATTGCTTCACTCTATGAAAGCCACTCTGATGAACATGCAATATAGTCCAATAAAGGAACTTGTATTTTATGAGTTCAAACTGGGTTGTAATGCTGCAGAAGCAACTAAAAACATTTTTACAAAAACTGAAGTGACAATTGATTACAATGCAGTCACTAGATGATTGAAGAAATTTTGCTCTGATTACAAAAAGCTCAACAATCAGACAAGGTCAAGTTGACTTCAGACTGGATTCCAAGGCCATTCTCTAAGCCATAGAAACAAATCTGGTGAGTAGCACTTGGAGAGCATCAGATGAGCTTGGTATCTCATAGTCCAGTGTGGTTTGTCATCTTTATGATCTCTGCAAAAGCACCCAGAGTTGTTATGTTACCAAAATATTGCAGAACTTTTGACTCACCCTAGTATAACCAAAGTAAATAAACCTGAGAGTTGTAATTTAAAAGAAACAAAAAAAAAAGTGAAAAACTTGTAAACAATAAAGTAAAATGTAATTATAATGACAATGTTTCATCTAAGAAATTCAATTAAGATGAATTAACTATCTAGATGTTTAAAAAAAATGCTACTGAAATAAAAAAATTTGACAAATCAATGATAGACTAGACTTCATGAAAGAAATCTGTTAAGCCAATTGGTTACTCAGTACTTAAACAAAATGAAGTTATATTCCTTTTATGTAAAGAAGAGAATGTCACTTTCTCTATTTACTGGAACAATAATTATGAGATGCTATTAAATGAAGTGTTTTGTGTTGAAAGAAGAGAAAATCACCTTGAAAAACGGTTTGTGTTCTGTGCACTATTTGCTGGAAGAAAAAAATAAATTTTAAATAATTACCACTTTAAATATAGCTTTAAAAAAGGTGATTTTTGTATCCTCCTTGACTGACATGAACAATTCCAAATTTTCTCTCTTTAAGAAAAGTTGTTTTTTTTTTTTTTAATTTTTTTTTTAAATACCTCTGGCTGTGAGGGTTTTTTTTATTTGTGAGTGTAAATAGAATTGCTCTGTTTGGATTTTTTTATCCTTTTTTAAAATTTTTATTTGCCTCTTGGACTTTTGACATTGGATTTTTTACTTTTGGATTTGTGATTCAGATTTCTTTTCTGACCTTATTGTTGGTCCACTTATTGACAGACATGTTTATTTATTTTTATCAAGGAATCAGTGAAATCGTCATTATTCCTCTTCAAGAAAATGGTGATGGACAAATTTATATTGGAACAAAGAACTGCTATGGCATTGGAGTCTTAGCAGGATTATTGGTAAGTGTATTTTCTTTTTTTGTCTGCTTTAATACTCAGTTTGTTTCTTTCACACTTAGTTGTATAGAAATCTTGTATTTAAGTTGCACAAAAATGTTGCTCTGCCATCTTGATAATCTCTTATGAACATGTATATAAAAATGTGCAGGTTTGGTTTAATAATACATCAACCTTTGTAGGTTATCTAATGCCAAAACCATCCTTGTAGAAGGACAGTAGTGGTACTATTTAACCCATAGCTAGGGGAATAAGGGGGTTCATGCCTTTCCCAAGAGTATTAGTCTGAAAGGGAATGTAATAGCATGACTGGAGTTTGAACTCGCTTACTTTGAGGTTGCAGTCTAACATAGAGGGATAAGGGGGTTCATGCCTTTCCCAAGAGTATTAGTCTGAAAGGGAATATAATTGCATAAGTGAAATTTGAACTTGCTTACTATCATATCACATTAGTTAGTACATCATGGAAACTTCTCTTAGAACATACAGATACAACTCTAATCCAAGGCAGACGTTCCAATTCATAAGTAAATTATCTCATCACTTTTTATGGGTACTATACTAGGGCAACTTCCCTTTAGATCAATCTTTAAAAAAAACCTGGAAAGATGTGAAGTGGTATTCTTGAGTTGATGAAGGAAATCTCTATCATTTGACAAATTGTAGCTAACCCTCAAGGGGGAGGGGTGGTTTTGCTAGCCTCCAAATTTAGGTTATTTGTGGCTCTGCTGGTTGCTCACTAACTGATCACCCACTCTCATGTGTGACTGTTTCTTGTTCCTACCACAAGTATTCTTAGCTATTGGTCACATAACCTGGTACTAGATTCACTAGTGAGAGGAGACATTCACTTCATTACAGTATGTACTTGTAAAAGATTGCATGTATATTAACTAATGTTTGTGCCTAATCTACACTTTTTTAAATAAGGAATTTTCAGAAGATTCAGATCAAAAATATTTGTGACAAAGTTTTATCCAATATATGAATTAATCTTTTAAAAATTTTATAACTTAAAAAATCCATAACAATTTGATAAAAGCAGTGCTTAGAATTTTCTTTGACTTCATTATTTCATATTCTCATCATATGTGTTTGCTAAAATGCTTCAAATTCAAAAGATTAAAAATGTTCTCTTTTTTTTTTTTTAATTTCAGTTAGTTATTACTGGAAGTACAGCAATACGAGCCTCCCTTAGTCAACGATTAACTACAGTGAGTTTTTTTTTCTTTCTATTTTTGAAAATTTTGCTGACTTGCATTCAAGGAAAGGAAATTTTCTCTCTTTTATAAAAATAATTTTTTTTTTTCTCACTTTTCCTTCCTCCATCTGTTTTCCTCTGACCATCTCTATCCACTTTCCTTCTGCTTTCTCGTGCTTTCTTTTCTCTATCACTCACCAATTGCTTTTATCTCCTAGAATGTGACCAGTGGGTGCCTTTTTATATTTGCCCACTTACCCACAATGCATTGCATTTTCTTATAATAAGCTACTTCTTGTCTCTGGCTTTCTTATTAGTTATAGCATGCTCGTAAGCATTGTTTTGGCCTTTGGGCTTTTGACCATGTGTCAAGTCCTGTCTAGTGGGAGGCAGCGACAAATACAATGCGAGCAACCATTGTTCGACCACTCACAGTTCTAACACTTCAGTAAGTACATTTTGACCACATTTATAAAAAGAAACATTTTAATATGCTGAATAAAATTCAATTTGTAATTTTAAAATCTATAAAACTAATAGATTATTATGAAAAAATTGAATTTTGGGGAGATTTACATGGAGATAGTTTATTGCTGATTGAATTGATAAACTTAAACATTGAAACTATTTAAAAAAAAGTTACCTGATTTTATTTTTTTAAGAACAGATGAATAAGGAAATTTTTTTTCTTTTAATTAAACTTTATTAAAGTAAGTGTGTGTGTGTGTGAAAGCTGTGACTTTGTGTTTAATTATCTTTTTATTTCCTATTATTTCAGATTTATTTTGAAATTCTATAAACTTGATTGAAACATATTTTTAAAATAACTTTATTTTAAAATGTTACCTATTTCAGATAACTCCAGATTTTGTTAGGTCCTACTTATAAATTTGGGAGTGGGAGAGAAGGACTGAGAAGCAACATTATGATATACAATGCAAAGCCAAAATAGACTTTTGTTGACAGTATTAGTGATAATATTTGGCAGGGACGGGGAATTTTGTACTTTGCTTATACTTTTGTACTTTGCTCATACCTGTCAATTATTTATGGCTTCTTCATGCTTATATGATAAAACTTCAAATCATTTAAATTCCTGTTTTCTTCTTCTTTCAATTTCAGGTGTCACGGTTTTTAAATTTGATATTCTTTACTCTCGCCTTGTATACTGCTGTCACTATATTTCTAATCGTTGGTTACACAAAAGGATGGACAAAAAAGAACAGTTATCAAGTACGTTTGGAACCTTTATTATCTTTTTTTTCCCCCTTTTCAATTTCTCGTCTTGTAACTTGGTTTGGTCAAAAGGCCATTATGCATGTAGCATTTCTTGGGCAGGAATAGTTTGGCAGAGTCTATCTCTCTTTAAGTCTACAACTGATTTGAATTCAGGGTTTTCCTTCTAGACTGTTAGCCATACCAAGTTTACAGAGCCTAGTCTTCTCTACTATTTACCCATAGCTGGATTCTTGCCCAGTCAGCTGGGGCTGTAGAATATACTGACTGCACCTCTGCAGAGGGTAAGACCCCTCCCAATGAGTGTCCTGGATATGACACTAAACAATCTGATGGTGGGGTTCCACTGATGCTGGAGCTTTGGGGAATACGGAGCACCCCTTTATTGCCATTGTTCCCAGGTCCACTCTGGCCTGGCGTGGTAGCACCTGATAGGGCCCTATCTATGGGTTAAATAGAACTAATGGTATACTTATGCTAAACTGAATTGTTTGAAATAGAAATGTTTTTGACAAACGGTACTTACATTTAAACTGCATGCTTATGCTAAACTGAATTATTTCAAATAGAACTGTTTTTTGACATTGAAACTGTATTTACACTAAACTAAATTGTTTAACAGAACTGTTCTGACATGTAACTGTGTAAACAAAATCTGTACTTATACTAAACTGAATTAGCAGAATTAGAATTGCTTGACTAAACTGGATAGCTTGAAATAGAAATGTTTTTTTACAATTAAACTGTACTTACATTTAAACTGTGTGCTTATGCTAAACTGAATTGTTTTAAATAGAACTTATTTACATAAAAATGGATTTGGCGTTAAATAACCTATAAAGGTTGATATGCCATAAAAACCAAACCAAACCAAACCAAACCATAGCTGGATTCTTACTTTTTCCAAAGACATTAGCATGAAGTGAAGCACCAACAACCTCATTTTGGATTTGAACTTGTGTCACCACTTCCATTTCCTATGGTGATAACAAAATCAAATTTACCTTTTTAACAAAAAAAATATTATTGATATGTCTTAACTGTATTAATTAGCTGTGATTATTGAATGAAGAAATTTTACCTCAAACCATACACTTTTTTTTTTTTTTTTTTAAGATTTAACTTCCAGGTATCCTGTACCTGAGCTCACAAAAAAGATTACCTTATATACTTTAGTAATGAGCTACCACTAATTTTTAGCTACAAAAAGGTGTTTTTATCATATTGCATATAATTAACAACCCCTAACTTTTGGCAATGTTAATCTTCAAAAATATTGGTTCAACATCCAATGACATAACAAGAAAACATTCAGATACTTATTTATGTGCTTTCAAAATACCATAAATAAACAATGTAGTCTAGACCTTGATGTATCTTACTGTGTTTATTTGGATATTCCAAACATACCAAAACCCCACCACCTGATACATAGTACCATTGATAATATAACTATATAGCTTTTGTTTAGGTATAGGCTATGTGGGGATGTTTTGGATTGAAGTTATGGCAAGGTTAAGCCTAGAAACAAAGTAAACTTCAACATTTCAAAAACATATAATCCTTGTTTTTGTGGGGGGGGGGGGGAAATTGCTCCTAAGAAACCATTCATTACACAAGTATATGAGGTAATTAGAATCAAATACAAAATACATTTAAACTTTGATTAAGAGTGCATACATCTTTGTTTAAAGCTATCCCATTGTTCCATTGAAAGAAAAATTGTGAATGGTTGATCTTATTAAGCCTTATATTTTTGGTATTTGATGTCTGCTCCAAAAATATCAGGCCTACAGTATATTATAAAATATCACTCAGTCTGAAATAGAGAGTTTATGGGTTCCAAGGGTTAAGGTAACTTTGAAAAATTTTCTGCTGTATAGTTTATTTCTTGAATTTGTTTATCTTGCACATTTTATAATGTGCAGTGTATGTTAGGTCCAATTTAAAAAAAAAAAAAAAAAAAAAGTTGTAAAAATTGTTAATGTGTATCATAAAAAGCATGAATTTATTAAAAAAAAACATATAAAAGAAATTTATTTGCTAACTGATATTTTTTTATATTTTAAATAGAGAAAAAAAAAATGAAACCCTTATCTCATAAAGTATTAATTTTCAAAATATTAATATATTGTTAGTATCTGATGTTACTGCCTTCAGCCTGAAATTTGGGGCTTATGGTGTATAATAAAATAGTTCAGATAAAAATATCAAGCTAACAAAACCTACAAAATTCATTAAAAAGAATGCATTTAAACTTTGTTCCAAAGTGCAGAGATCTTTGTTTAAAGCTATCCCATCATTCCAAAACAAAGGTTATGAATGGTCACTTAAATAAGCCATTTGTTATTAGTATCTGATATGATCTTCTAGAGCCTCAAGTATATGATAAAATAGTGCTTGCCCTTAAATATTGGGCTTATAAGTTCAAAATTTTAAAACCAACCATGTATATACTAACATGACTTTTCAAAGAACTCCTGTTTTTTTGTTTGTTTGTTTTTTTTTAAATTTTTTTGCAAGATGATATCTTGATTTTTATTTTTTGCATTATAAATTGGTTGTAATTTTTTTATTTCAGAAACATAGTTCAATGTTTGGAGTCCACATTTTCCTGACACTAAGTTGCATCCTTGGTTTTATGTTTACAGTAGCAGCCTTTTTGCAATATTTTAATCAAATTTTCTTTGGGGAACTTCAGCTATTTCGGCGTTGGTCGCACATGTGTTGTCCAAATTTGCTGCGCCATTTTGATAAGGTATTTGTTGCTTTCTTTCACTTTCTGTTTTCATGGTTTTTTTTTTTTTTTTGTTTTGTTTGTTTTTTTATTATTAAGAGAAAATGAACAGACATTAAAAATTCTTCTAATTTAGGAAATTCATTGTTATCACAGATTAATCTTGGTTTTATATACTCAGTATTTGAAACTTGTTTCTCCCTATAATATTTCAGATTTGTTTCCAAAATATTCAGACTTTTATTCTGAAAAAAAATTAAGGAAAATTTGGATCTATTTGATAGCTTTAAGACCTTTGGAAAATGTTTAAAAAACAAAAAAAAAAATCAACCCTATATAATCAATAATTCAAAATAATAAGATGTTTGTTGTTAGCAAATGTGTTTTAACTTCTAGGATGAATCAAAAGTTTTGCAATATTTTGGTACGTGCTAGTTTGTGGTGTGTATATATCATGTGACTGAAGCTGTTCAAGTCATGGAAAAGTACTTGCTGTGGTTGGTAGTATTGTGGTAGTTGGTGCACTGACACTTTTTGCATTGCTTCACTCGGTGTGTGATTTGAAAGCTGTACCGATAAATGTGCAGTGTAGTCTGATTTGAGAATTTATGCTTTACTCGTTCAAACTGAGCCATAATGCCCTGGAAGCTACAAAAAATATTTTTTGTTCAAAAAGTAAAGGCGCAGTTGATTACAATAACAAGAGGGTTGAAAAAATTTTGCTTCGGTTGCAAGAACCTTTATCAAGCAAGGTCAGGTAAGCCTAAAACTGGATGCTCAAAACCATAGAGGTAAATCCAGGGAGTAGCATTCAAACCTATCTTCTTGCAGTCCCATATGGTTCATTACCATGATCTCTGCAAAAGAATCTGTAGCTGCTAAATTGTTCTTCATGTTACCAAAATATTGCCAAACTTGACTCCTGGTTCAAGGCTTTTAAAAAATGTTTCCAAAAAAAAAAAAACCATCAAAAACCTCCTATATAATCAGTATTTTAAAGTTGAACCTGTTTTTATCTAAAACTGTTAATCATTTATTGTTTTTATGTATTTTTTTAATTCCAGAATCAGAAGACGACAGAAACGTCGGAGAACCAAAACTCAAATGATCCAATCTGAAATGTTGAGAAATACCTGGTTGACTTGTTAATTTCTCTTCTCTCTTCTAAACAACAAAAGCTCTTTAAATTTTCAGTTTGCTCAGCTGTCATCTAAAAAGGACCAAACGAGTAGATAAAAATGATCCCAATCAAATTTCTTACTCAAATTTAATTAGAGAGAGAGATATGAGACATGTTCGAGTGACATACACATACATACAATATATATATATATATATATATATATATATATATATATATATATATATATATATAATCTTTCATTTCAATTTCCATCCATACCACTAAAAAAAGAAATCTTGAAATTATTTATTGTAATTTGCTAATTTGATTTTTGAAGGTTTTTTAATCTTTTTTTTTTTTTAACTCCTCCTTCATATCTTGAAATTTAGTCATTTTTATCAGTTTTTTTCTAAATGATTTAGTATATTATGTAAATCATGAATACATCTTCAAAATTACAAGAAAGAATAACAAATATAGATAAAAATAACCAAGTCATTTCTAGAGTTTATAATCATGTATTTTTTTAAATAGAGGCAAAAACAATGGTTTCATTATATGGAATATATCTTCAACTGAATCTTTTTGAGAGGTTTGAGCTTTTGTGAAATTAATTTGGAAATTGTTATATAAACTGTATTATATTGATTTCTTGCAGAGATAAAAAGAAAAAAAATGGTTAAATGTTAATGTTTTTAAGAACTGTCTCAGTTTGCTTTTTATATTCAAAAGACTTTAAACTTTTCTACTTAGAATGTTATATTTTCTCAATTTTTATGTTCTGAGAGAAAAATTTGTTTGTAGGATTGTAAGAAAATTATGTAATTTTAATTTTTTCTTTCATTTTTTTTGTATTTAATCTTATATTTGAAAGCTGTAAAAAAAACAAAAAAAAAACTGATTATCTTTTTAGCCACAAGTCTTGAAAAAGTTCTTTTCCCCTCTTTACCCTTTTTTGCAAACAATTTTTGTAGAGTAAGTGAATTATTTTCAGAAAATTTTCAAAATAAAGGGTATGTTTAAGCAAGTCAATTTAATTATATATAAAAAAACAAACAATGAAAACAATAAAGCACTTGCTTTTAATTATGATATTTTGCAAAACAATTTTTACACATATCACAGTGGGGGTTTCCTAGCGATATTTCCATACATTGATTGATGAGAATCCAATAGGAAAATGCCTTACAATGAGTTACTGTAAAAATGACACTGTCAGTCAGCCTGTGTACTGTTGGTAAAAAAGTCACTCTGTCTGCATCAGGGTTAATCTTTTGCAACAGGGGCAAATTTTTGTCTAAAGATTAATTTTAACAATCATCCTTTTATTTATATGAGCAGTCTATATTCCCAAGTTTATCTCAGTGAAATTTTTGGTATTTTTAGCTTTTGTGTTTAAAATGCAGATCTTTTCACTGAGTTACAATAAATTGGTTTGTTTGAATTACAGCAATAACCCTACATTAGTCTGCTATGTCATTCAAATATGATTGATCTGCTGGGGTGTTTACACACCTCCAATACAAAAATGCATATAGTATTACTCTTATGTAAAATATACTCATAAACCTGCATTCACTGATGAACAGATTGATTTCCTTGTAGATGGTTGTTATTCATCTAATATAAAACAAGAAAATGAATTATCAAAAAAATAGAGATTCAGATCATATTTATTTGGAAAATAACCACAGGATACTCGATTAATTGACTTTTTAAAATATGTATGATGAATAATCAGTTTGAGAAAATAACGTTTCAATCTCTATTACAATATAAATCAATATTTGAACTAAAGCAAAAATTATTGTTTGAAATATTAATTGCTATAAATTTGTTATATAAACCTATTTTGTATTTTTTATGTAATGCATATCAAAAGAAAAAAATTACATCAATAATTTGTTCAACTGAGTCAGGACTATGCCACTCTATATAGTCAATAGGCGCCTGTGGTTGTGTAATGGTTAGCAAGCTCCACTAGCAAACCTACACAAGTGAGTTCGAGTCTCATTGGGTGCCCCTTTCATATGGCCTTGTGCCACATCTAAGCAAAAAGCTTAGTAAATTACCACTCTATATAGTCAATGCCCTCACTTAATCAGGAGAGTGCTAGTAAGGAGAGAAATAATCAAGTTGCCAGCTAGGAATTATAAGCATTTAAAAAAAAAAAGGAGAGGTGCCAAAACACCCAGGGGACTAATGGAGGGTTAAATGCATTTATTTTTGCTATTAATAAGCATGAACATTTAATGACAGTTTGTGTAGTGGTACCACTAGAAACTGTTTTTCTTGGTAAATTTTTTTTTTTTTTTTTTTTTTTAAATGTGTTTAATGGTTTTTAAGGATTTTGAAATCTAATAAAAACAGGAAAATGCTGACCAAAAAATCCAGGGCTTTACAGACATAAGTAATTAAATTTCAACATTGAAGATGTGTTAAATGATGAGTAGATGTGGTTTTGGATTTGGGCAGCTATGAATATTTTCTGTGATATCAATAAGAAAAAAAGACTTTGATTTGTCGACAGGCTATGTAAGAATGAAAGACAATCTTGTTTGTGATATTTGTTACCATAAAAGAGAATCACGCTGACTTGAAGACATGCGAATAATGCTGGCTTGATAGACACTATCAGACAGGTATGTAGTATTAGATAATACTACTGTCTATTAGAAAATCATTTGTATTTTCTCTGCACAAAAATCTCAGAATAACTCTAGTTGCTTATAAGGAAGAATTCTTTTTTCTGCGTGTTGATCTATTTAGTTTTTAAAAATCCATAAGAGCATTAAACCAAAAGTGAAATTATCCAGCTGGGTTTTGAAATACTTCAATATCTTAACATGTAATTAAAAAAAAGGTAAAAGGCTTTTAGTTAGAGGGAATCAGAGATCTTACTGTATATATACATTTAAGTTTCGCAAAGTGCTTTGTGTTAACCCTTTGTGCTTCAAATCCTGATATTTTTGAGTTCAAAGTGATCACATCAGATACCAATGATAAATAGTTTAATATAGTGGTCTTTTCTTTTTAGTGCTGTGAGAAGATTCTAAACTTCATATTAATTGATCTTATAATATAGTTTTTCTAATCCTAACCATTTTGCTCTTTTTATTGAATTTTTAAAAGCCATGATTGAATTCTAAATTTTGCTACAAATAATTTATCTATGATAAATTTACCATACAGTAAATTTACTGGTGATAAATTTACAATATGATGAGAGAACTTCAAACAAAAATGACTACATCCACAAATGAAGTTGGATGTGTTTTGTGCTTGAGTTTTTTTTTTTTTTTTTTTTTTTTTTTTTGTTGCTTTTGTGAGCTGAGGTACAGAGTATCTGATGGTCAAGAATTCAAAGGGTTAATATTTATCAAATGCTTCATTAATTTTAAACCTGCATTCATCGTGTCTTACATGCACTGTTTTTGTTATTTTGTCCACTTGTTAATATTCTTAAATCTTCACCAAGTTGAGTAACAAAGATCTGTAGATAACAATTACATTAAATTAAATGTTACTTTTATTTGATTGGGACTCATATATATTAAGTTATTGTTTCTCAATTAACAAGTGCTGGCTTTTCTCAAACCATCTATACTCATGGTGAGTTTTTACTATTTTTATAATCTGGTTTATTAGGGTGGGGAAAAAAAAGTATAATCACTCACCTGCATAAATTAATAGTTCTTTTCATAAACTGGGAAATAATGTTACATCAAATCATTTTGGATGGAAATTGACTTTTGGGTATTTCTGTAAAAAAAAAAATAATACAATCTTTATCTCATAATTGTTATATTTGCATAGATTTAATATATTAAAAATGACCGGACATTAGCATAATGGTTAGAGTGTTCGCCAATGGCCCGGGAGGCCTGGGTTCAATCTCAGGTCGAGTCATACCAAAGACTTTAAAAATGGTACTTGATGCCTCCTTGCTTAACACTCAGGTATGGATCAAGGGTAAAGTGGAGAAATCATGGGAAAGGAGTAGCACCCTTCCCTACACCTCGGTGTAGTTTTCTATTGAAAAGGGAGACTTCAGGTCACCCTCAACTATGGTCGCCAACTTTACTTACTTAATATAACAACTATTATGAAATAGAGGTACATTGTAATAAAAGATAAATACCTGATATGGTTCATCTAAAAATTCATCATGGAATGGTTTATGTATTTTTAAAAGACTGCAGTCTGTCTGTATATGTCTATTATAAAATTTGTTCTTTTTTAAAATGAAATATAGTTTATGTTTTATAGAATCAAAATATTTAAAAAAGAAAAAAAAAAAAAAATGAAGAATATCAAGACTGACTATAAAAATAAAGTTGTAAATGAATTGCAGTAACTGGATTTAGAAGATTATTTTTTGAAAATAAAAGAGATTGAGAATTTTGATAGAGTGCGGGGTTTTTTTTTGTTTTTTGTTTTAAAAAAAAACATTTGCAAAAATATTTCATAAACTTTTTTTTTCTTTTCAAAAAGGATCATCTTAATTAAACCTTTGCAAAAATGTTGTTGAATTGCAAAGTAAATGACAAAAAAGGATTTTTGTTACACTTGATTAACCCTTTCACAGAGAGATAATTTTTTTTTAATCCTTGTAGAGTGGGCAAGTTATTTTCAGAAAATTTTCGAAATAGAGTATATTCAAACAAGTCAATCACGTATATAAAAAAACAAACAAAACATGACAATTTAATCAGCAAATGTCTATATTATATGATATAATAATATGCATATCCCGGGAATTCTGCAACAATCCTCCAGCAATGCATGCAGTGAATCCCCCTGCTCCAGCAGTGTTTTTATACTTTAACATTGAATGGGTCAACGAGCAGCCAATAGGAAAATGCCTTACATTGAGCTAAAAGGAGAAAGATGTTGCTCTGCTTGCAGAAGAATTAATTCTATCATGTAAAATTGTCAATACTTAATAAAAAAAAGAAAGACAGCTTAAAGTCCTCTTCAACCCTATGTCCAACTGCTTTAAAAAATATGTGAATTTAGTTTTTACATTCACTTTTGAATTAATACCCTTGGGAAAGGTATGAACCCCTTTACCCTAAGTTAAATAAACCAGGATTGATTTGGCATTAAATAACTCACAAAGTTTGATACACCATTAAACAAAATTTGTTTTTGTTTTTTTTAGTTATGGACACAAAAAAAACTAAAAAACACTAGCAGTGAACATTCTGGTATTTTGTGCTGAGAATATTTTTCTTCAACCATTTTTACAATTTTATTTGCTGGTTAAGAGTTTTAACCTTTTAGAATTGTTCATTCCTAATTACTGTTATCTGCCTAGGGTGTTTCAGGTGGTGTAATTGTTTGCAAGCCAAGTTAGCAGATCAATGCATTTGTGACACAACTAATCTAAGCTTAAGTAAATTCTGTTTGTTTAGAGAATCACCAAATTAAAATTTTTATCTTCAGATCATAAAAGATTTATATTTAATTGCATTGCATTTATTCTTGGAAATGTAAAGGAGGGCTGAATTTTACTTTGTAGAACATTTTTATTGGTGGGTATTCTGTGTACAAAGATAATAGAAAAATTTGCCATTATTTTCAATTTAATTTTAGCTTTTTTTTTCTTTTTTTTTCCGTGAAGTTAGAAAATATTTTAATCATAACCTAGACATGGAGTAATAGCAAAATTTTAAATATTTTAAAATTTAACTTATTTTTTCTTGATTTTTTTTTTTTTTTTTTTTTTTTTTGTCTAATCTAAATTTATAGATGATTTGAATGAAATATTTTGCCTGAAAAAAAAAATAGTTTGAAGGTTAAGATTTCTTACTTTTTATTTTTGGTTTTTATTTCCAATTCTAAAAAGGAAATAAATTTTTTTTATCTGTAGGATTGTTTGGATATTTTAAGTGTCACTTTTTTCCCGTAAATTACATATTTTATCTTGTCTGAATTTCTGAAATGAGAAATTATCATGTTATACACCAATGATGAGTATCTTCATCTTTATTATTATTAATTAACAATCAAAATGAAGACACTCTAATTCAATTATGTCATAATGATTTTTTTTAATATACTCATATAAAAATGGCACAGAAATTGTTTCAAAAGAAAATCCATTGATTAGATGTTAACTCACCCCCACAGAAATTATTTCCTCTCTCACCTCTAACCTTTGAAGTCCTGTCCCTAAGCCATCCAGATCTTTTTGTATATGGATCTTGTAAAAGAACTGAAAAAGTATTTTAAAATCATTGGAGAGATTTAATTAGATGTTATCTCACCCCCACAGAAATTATTTCCTCTCTCACCCTTAAGTTATCCAGGTTATTCTTGCAAACTACTAATAGTTTGAGTTTTATTTGATGCTCCATAAACCTGGCCTTTTGTCATAGCTTAACAAAGTTTTGTATATAATTGATGGAATGGTAGGATAGCTTTAAACTAAAGATATTTGCAGCTTGAAGTAAAATTTAAATATGTTTCAAGTGATAATTGTTTTTTTTGTTTTTTTTTCTTTTTCTCTCTAAGCTCAGTTAAAAGGTGATTAAGAATTCAGAAAGTTAAATTACTCAATCATCTTTTGTTTTCATTAAGCTTATTTATTGTTATTAGAATCATTTTTCTCTCTGAAACTTGGAAATGAATTATATTTGATTGTCTCTTTAAGATGATTGCTTTTTTTCCACTTTTCAGTTAGTATTTCCTAGTAATACTTCCAAATCCAAGAGACCATAACACTTACAATGTTTGACGGTGTAATCCAGAAATTCTACCTAGAATGTTATGACTAATAAACTAACAGATTTCAACACAAGATTTTAAAATTCTACCTGACAAGATTAGAGAGCTAAAATACTAAACAATTATGGAAAGAGAATAAGAATTATGAGGTTAATTTGGAAAAAGAAAAAAAATTGACTTTTTTTAAATAGTTTTTTTTTTTTTTTTTTTTTTTTTTTTTTTCAATCTTGAACTATGGGTTATAACTTAGTTTCAGAGATGAAGCATTTACTGTATATATTCGTGCTTCATCCAACTTTCCGAGATCAAAATTTTACCCTAATATTAGGGGTCACACGATATACAAGATACAAACTTTGTGTGTGAAAACAGTTGACTATAGGTCTACTGTGAGGCAAAAGTTTCAGAAAATTGTATCTAATTAGGATAATAATAATAATAATAATAAAGCATTTCAGTTAGGATAGTGCTTACAAATTACCTTTCATTACCATAGTCTGTTGACTGCTGCTGCTGCTACTTAGCCCATCAATAGTTAGCTTATTTGCCAGTAGATGGCTCACATATTGGTATCTTGTCAGCTGAAGAAGGAAATTACTTAAAGCTGTGTTTATATTGTCATGGTGTGATATTTTTGTTAAAATTTCTCTAAATAAATTACAGAAAACCGAAGAAGCTGAAGAAAAAAAAAAATTTCCTCAAATGTATAAGCCTTAGCCTAGCCTACAAAAAAAAAAAAAACTCACTGGAGATATGAGGAAATTATCTTTCAGAAATCAAATTTGTGGGGTCACATGATATACAAGATTGGATGATAGTCGAATATTTACCTTATTAATTTTCGACCAGTCTTCATGTTAAGCTTTTAATCAGAACTTTGCCCTGTTAAATACTCTCAAACTGTTATAGTTGTGTGAAGTAGGAATATAAAGAAGTTTTTACTTAGACATTTGCAATAAGAACTTTTTCTTTTTTTTTTTTTTTTGCTTAAGAAAGTGGTTGTATTTCTAAAAGGGATTTTGTTTTACAAGAACCTTTGCCATTTTGTGATGTTTAAAAAAACAAAAAACAAAACAAGTATCAGTTGAACTTGTCATCTTTTTTAGGACTCATTTTATATCAAAAGGGAAATATTTTATCAAAACTAATTCTCAAACTATTTTTAAGAAAATACGTCTGAAAAACAAAAAAAGAAGTAAAAAGAAAGATGAAGCAATGAATGATTGATGTGTAAATCTACTTGTGTTTTAGAAAATTTCTTCTTTTTTTTTTCTGTTTTACAAAAAAAAATTTGATGGAAGATGTCAGCAAGAAATCCTTTTTTTTTTTTTTTTTTTTTTTTTTTTTTTTTTTTTTTGCAGTTTTTCAGATGAACTGCAAATTCAACTTGTTTCTCATATTCAGTCGCAAAAATGATTCACTTTCTCCTTTTTGCATTTCAATGTGCGTAAATCTGCCAAAAATAAAAAATTATTCTGATTTATTTTTCTTCTTCCAAGGCAGATTTTTGTGTCAATCTCAACTGAATGTTAAAACTTTATTCTTGGACACTTTTCAAACTGGTCATTTTTAGGTCTTTTCTTCGCTCTACCAAACAATGGTACATTTTATAAAGACTAAAAAAATGTTGGTCAAAGTGTTCTTTTTCTTCAATAAACTTTTTTTTTATTTTCTATATTTTCTTGTGTTGTTACTAAAAACAAAATGAAGTGATTCTGCAGAAGAGTGTGCTTATGTAATCTTGTTTTTTCTAAAACTACTGCTTCTAGACAAAAAAAACACATTTTTACTTTTTGGAAGTTTTGTCTCGATTTTAAAGATTTTTTTTATTATTGTCTTTAGTATAAACCATGGTCTACTATACTCCAGTTGCCTGCTAATGTCACAACTCAGAACCAGAACTTTAGGCCTATTGAAAAATGTTTGATTTTTCAGAAATTTTGGAAGAAAATTAGGTAAATTTTTGAAAATACAAGGATAACATTTTGACTCATACCTGAGGATGATAGAATGTGCTGAAAGTTAGAATAAAAATATGCATTTTTGTTGTGGTTAATATCTATTAATCAAATTAAAGAGGTAGCTAAGATTTCAGGTAAATCATCATCATCATCTTGTCATGGAGGTGCCCGTGGTGTAGTCGTTATCGTCGTAGAAAATGGACACGGCGACACGAGTTCAAATCCTGGACGAGACTAATTGCATTTCACATAGCACTAATACCCTTGGGAAAGGTATTAATCCAATTATTCTCCCTCCAGCTATGGGTAAATAGTAGGACAGACTAGGTTCTTCAGCCTTGGTGAGGCAACTAGTCTAGGAGAAGGAAAACTCTGAATTCAAACCTGTTAAACTCCGTTTAAAAATTGACCTTGTGTCATATCCTGCCCGAGCGGAGGGGTTGGTAAATAGTATCATCTTGTCATGCTATCAGTATGGATATCCCTGACCCTCTCTCGCCACCCCTCCATATCGTTCATTGCTTCCGGCAGGTCCTCAGGGCTACGCCCTGTATCTTCACAGAGCTGCTGTATGTAGGTTCAAGCTGGTCACCCTGCTTTTGCTCAGCTATGTGAAGGGGTCCATAGAGTACATCACTTATGAGCTCGTCCCTGCTTCTCCAGCAGTCTCCTGCATGTCTGGTTCATCTAATTTGGATAGTTTTCGTGATGGGTGGTAGGTCACCGTACAGCTGCTGCTTTGTGGGGTGTTGCCTCCAGGACTTGTTCAATATTGCTCGCAGCATTTATCGTCAAGCTTTTTCTCCAGCCGTTTAGTTAGCATCCATGTAGTAGTATCAACATGATTGCTGCTTGGAAGAAACTAGGTTTCATTTTATCAGTCAGGTCTGACTTCCATATTACCGATAGCCTATCGATAGCTATCCATGCCTTTGTTAGTTGCATATCGATGTCTGTCTCTGTCGACGAGACACTGCTTCCTAGGTAGGTGAACTTAAGATCTCTATAATGTTGAAACAGAAACATTCACTATTTACAGGTCTCCCCAATCTCTTAATTCAATCCCTGGGTTTGACTGAATAAAGAATATGGTTCAAATTTTCCTTAAAGTGACTGAGTTCAAGCAATACCTGAAGAAGGTCAGAGGGCATCAGCTGAAATGTATATATGACAATCATCTTGGATATATAGACAGATAAAACCTTTAAAGCTATTTCTTTAATCTGGGTGTATAATATTTGCAAAAAAAAAGTGTTTCTTTTCACATTGAATAGATGAAAATAAAAAATGTTAATGATTTCCTTTATCATATGGAAAACGACACACAAAAAAAATACTATTGGTAAGTGTGGTCAGAAGGAACCCTTATTTTTCTACAGTCAATTCAATTGGTACATTTTCCATACCTTTCATAAAAATAGGTTTCGTATTCACTGGGTTGGTTTTTTATGTTTTATATCCAGCTATGTACATGAGAGCCATTTTTATTCTATTGAAAAGAGATGGTTCAACATTTTCCAGATTGTCAAATATTTCTGAACCTTCTTCACAAAGTTTATAATCCCAAGGTGTACATTGGTGACCTGGCTTAGCATCAATATTTACATTTTGATTTAAAAGTAAAGATGTCTTTAATATTCAGCTTTATCAATACACTGTTGGACATTTATAAAATAGGTGCCACCTGATCCTTGATGAAGTTAACTAAATTCTTTTTCTAATAGATCATTTGTGAATTGCCCAGGTATTACACATTTATGGCTAGTAGCTAATGGATGTCAACATAGACTAACAATTCCATTGTAAGTATGATGTATGGTAGTAGCAATGTGTTTGGATGATTATTTTATATAAGGTGGGAATTCATCTGCGGCCCATGCACTCCACTTGACAATCTCATCCACGTGTTGTCTTTCTCAGCAGGTTCAGGTCAAAATGCATGAGTCTGAGATGGGTCCACAAAGAAAGTAAAAGGCGAAAACAAAAAGCTTGAATTAATGTGGCTTAACAGAGGAAGGCTGTGTATGACACTTTATAAAATAACAGTGTGGGGTTCTAAATTTCACTATGTAAGTGGCTGGCAAAATTCCCTTAACTCAATCTGATTGCTGGGTTTTTAAGTTTCTATCTGTGGTCCTTTACATATCTCTCTTTGGTCCTATCTTCTATATCAGGCTGAGAAGATAGAAGACAGACAATCTGTGTGTGTGTATCTGTCTGTTCTCTCTGTATATCTCTTTGGTCCTATCTTCTATCACTGTCTATCTGCCTTCTATCTTCTCAGCCTGTGTGTGTCTCTGTCTCTAAAAGGTGAGATAATAAAATTGAAGCTCTTTCAAGTTGTGGCTCCACTTAAACTCTAGTTGGATTAGTGGTTCCCGCGCAAAATATATAGTCATACACGCACTCAACATAACCCTGCAAATATGTCTCAGAGCCCCTAATATATATATATATATGAGAATTTGGCATTAAATAACCTATAATGGTTGATATGCCATAGAACCAAACCAAAACAAATGAAATCTTATCTGTTTAATATGCATAAATAGGATTTGACATTAAATAACTTACAATGGTTGATATGTCATAAAACCAAACCAAATCATATATACAAGTCAAAATACTCATTGGCCTAGTGGGTAGAGTGTTTGCCAATGGTCCAGGAGACCTAGGTTCAATCCCAGGTTGCATTGTACCAAAGACTTTAAAAATGATGCTTGATACCTCCTTGCTCAACACTCAGCAATAGAAGGTATGTATCGAAGGTAAAGTGGAGCAATCCAGGGAAAAGAGTAGCGCCCTCACCTTGGTGTAGTAGCTTTTGAAAAGGGAACCTTCTGGTCGTCTTCGACTATGGTTGCCAACTACTACTAGTCTTATCTATGCTAATGATTTGCAGACTAATCTATTCGACCCATACAGGGGATGCTAAAAGGTATTACAACTCTGGGTAAGAGTCGACCTGGGAGTAATGTCAATGAAGGCATGAATCCACCTCCCTCAGATTTCCATAACTAGAGCCTCAACCCTGGCCACCCATATTAGTTGATCGATATTAATCCAGTGCATGGTATAACAGCCAGAATATTCAAAGCCTCACCGACCAAGTAATCCAAATTAGTTGCACTCTCAATATTTTAAGGGGGAATGTTAATATATTTGACAATCATTTTAAACATTATCTCCAGCAGGTTTATTTGACTCAAAGATCGGACTTTAAGAGGTAGAGTCATTCCGAGTCAGAGTGGAACTGGTAGTAATGGCAACCAAGTAGCAACTACAGACTGCCTGCAGTAACAGAAGTAGAGCCTCATTACTGAAATCAATTTAGTGCCATACCCTAGACATAAGTTAAAAGGGAAGTAATTAGATGAACTTAATATGGATTCCTTGAAGAGAGAAATTAAATATCTGGAAATAATATTTCTAAATGAGCCTATGACTGGATTTCATGTGATTAGTGTGACAATTCTGCGGAATCTATTTGAAAATAAGCCATCGGATACCAAAATGAATGCAATAACATGGCAATAACAATGAAATGTTAATTTTTTATGAATTAAAATGAATTTTAGAGTCAGGAAGTAAAGGGAATTTTAGGTTTGGTTTCTTTATATGGCATATCAACCATTGTTGCTTATTTAATATCAAATCCTGTTTTTACATATATATTAAATATATGATTTGTGAACACATTTTGTAAATACACACAGTTAGATGATCAAATAGTTTTATTTCTAACAATTCAATTTACCATCAATTAACAAAGTTAAATGGTTCAAAGTATTACTGTGTATCACTAACAATTCAATTAAACATCAGTCATTTGTTTACACATAGTTAAAGGATCAAACTTCTATTTCTAACAATTGCCTAGAACTTTTTCTTTAATGAAGTCAGTGTGTTTTTCACTCCATGGATTGTCTTTTTGACTCAGGCTCATCGCAGTGGCAAACCCATGTTTAGTCCATTTGTAAACATTTTTTTAATAAGTAAAATCTGCTTCTCTATTCACATCTGTTCTGTAAATTTCACATGGTTTGCACTTCTCAACCAGCAAAAATTTGATGACAGATCTCTGTTCAAGTCAGGATTACCTCTGTTTGATTTTCCATCATTTTGAAAAGCTTCAAAACATTTTTATGAGACGAAAATAATTTTTGCTATAAACCGATTCCAAACAATGCAGTTTATATTTATGAAAAAACTATTTTACTTTTTGTAAAAAAAATCACCTTATATATTGAATGACTTTCATATTTACCCTTTTTTAATAGTTGGTTTTTAAGAGGGTTTTTTGCACACAATTATACGATATTAAGTACTCCTATCCAGTAGTAATAATTATATGGTTTCAAGTAATTATTTTATAGGACTCAAACTTGCAATGCTTAGAGAAACATTAATATATATTTCAAAAATTTAATAATAATACTTGATAGCAATAAAAATAAAAAAATTGAATTTGAATAAAGAAACTTGCTGTCACATGTTCCCAAGAAAAATGTCATTAGTTATTAATAGCATAAAATATCTGCTACTAGCCAGTGTATCAAATCTTAGAAGTAATTAATAGACTGTAGGAAACAAATAAATCTTCAGTTAAATTTTACTCTAAACTGGTTTACTCCCTAAAATAAGCACTTAACCCTTATCACAATAAAATGCTAGGTCATCATCATCATGTTGTGCCACTAGCATGGATATCCCTCACCCTCTCTCGCTACTTCTCCCTATCGCTCATCGCCTCTGGCAGGTCTTCAGGGCTACATCACGTATCCTCACATAGCTGCTGTATGTAAGTTCGAGCTGGTGGTCCTGCTTTTGCTCAGTCATATGTGGGGGTCCATAGGAGTACATCACTTAGGTAATTAACATCATAGTTCAAAGAAAACCTTTATCTTGCCTGATGCCTGTCATATTTAGTTTTTCTAAAAGGACCAGACAATTGTCTAAACAAAATTTTGATTGATGATCCCCTGTCACTGGCTCTAGCATCTTTAATTCTCTCTTACTTTTATTAGTTAGATTCTGACTCCAAACATGTGAACATTTAAAAAAAAACAAGAAGTAAAAGGACCTCAAAACAAATCAATTTTTGAATGAAAATATCTGCTGATAAATACACAAATCCACAGGACTTAAATTCACTTAATTGGACACTTGTAAGTACTAAACAAATTTTGAAACAACACATTTAAAAACTAAAAGAAAGAATTCACCTCTGTTTGTGAATACATTGTTAGTAAAAGATATTGAAATTATTCAAGTCGCTAACTAGGTGCCCTGTGATTGGATGGAAAACAGCCAATCACCGGCTACCTTTTTAGATTTTCACCAAACCCCTATGAGGGCGGATTTTAGGAACTCCCATCCTCTTTTACTTGTGTGATTCCTCAGAGTCAACACGTGCCCTCTCAGTCATCTAAACACCAAGACACGTGTGAGGATTTTATTCAGCATCTGCAGCGCAGAAACCAAAGCTCTATTTCTTCAACCCAGCCTAAAAGAAACAGGAAATATAAACCCGTTAAAAGGACGCTTCTTTCAGATAAGTTTCCCACAAAACCGACTTTGCAAGAACTATTCTTTTCCTTCCTCTCTTTCTATGTAAATATAAGTTTTTATAACATTTTCATCTGTGTTGTGTTCCTTTCTTCTTGTCGATGTCACAATATTTTGTTACCAGATAAAGTTGGGAAAATCCCAATAAAGAATTATACCTCTTGCCTTCATATATAAAATGCTATATATATATATATACAAAATCCTTTTCTTGTTTGTTTGTTTGTGTGATTTCTTTTATTATTGTTTTTGCCTGTTTATCAAAAGGCCATGAAACTTCTTACAACCTAATTCGTTCTCTTTAACAATAATTGGTTTTCTTGTATTGGGAGGATTAGTTACAGATATGAAATCTGTTTATGATTAAAATGAAATATTTTAAAGAGATATGCGCATTAAAATTCTATAACTCCCAAAACTGGTACAGTTTCAATTTGATAATAGTCATTATTAGTTTGGACACAGTTATATGCTTTCAATTAACTTATAATAACTCTTATTAAACAATAATAGCTTTGAAGTAACTATTCTTTATACAAAGGATTTACTGCTATATGATATCAAGTATCCCTATCTAATATTAATCATTTGCAAACAGATCTCTTTGACCAATTGATGGAATCCTAGCAAGTATTTTCATTCCAGGTCAGAGTGGACCAGGGAGTAATAGCAACAAGGGTACTCCACGCACCTCAGATCTCCAGAAGTGGAGCCTCATCATCAGATGCACTTTAGTGTCATGCCCAAGACACACCTTGGGGTGGGTGTCTTACCCCTCTGCAGAGCATGTAGTCAGCATATTCTAAGCCCCAACTGACAGGTGTACACCTAGAAAAAACATGACAGTTAATAGGTATTTAAGAATGAGCAATAAGTATTGATAATTGTCAAGTAATTGGAAAAAAAGGATGGATTAGTGGAAAATTATCAAAAATTTTATTCTTTTATGGGAGATGATAACACATGTAGACCTTATGGGGGGGTCCCAGGGCAAGCAATGTTGCCGTTTTGCTATCTGACTCCATTCTGGGTTATCCTATTCTTATCCCACTTTTCTTTTGTTGGTTTGACTTCTTTGGATAAGAAGTCTGTAAAAGAATTATATGAATGAAGATAGTAACAGATAGTAGACCACGACATTTTTTATATTTTTCCTTTATTTCTGGGTTCAACAACCATTCAATGCGTGAGGAAATTCTCCCTGAATACAATTGAAATGGTTGTATCCCCCAGTCACTGTGTTAAAAATACGTTAGTCATTTCTTGGGTATATGTGTCCTTATTCGGTATTTAAAGCTTTAACAACTTATTCGGTATATAAAGCTTTAACGACGTGTTAGTTGCTTTTGGGAATTTATCCTAGTCCAGTGTTTTAGTTCGTAGTTCAATAGGTCCATTTTGATACTTTATATATTTTGGCATACTGTTAACCGAGATGGCTGCTACTAGTGAAAGGATAGCCAACGTGGTGCTTTAGAGCAGCCACGTGGCCTTCCACTAGCAGCAAGAGAGATTTAGATGTTGTCAATCTGCCGGTCACTGCTGAAAGAGAATGAGATTTCTCCTTTTGTCGGGATGGTCCCTTTTCTTTCCCCTATTCCTGTCAGAGGCCTTTTGGAGTTTCTGTATAGTTTAATAATTATTTTGATTCAATTTGATTTTTTTATTTATTTATTCCCTACAACCTCACACATCTGAAGTTTCTATGTCTGAAAGCTCCATTTAATGAAATGGACAGAATTCTGTAAATTTGAAATTATCCAATACTTCATTGTTCTTTTCATGATTATGGGAAATAATCACAAGTGGAAGCTATACACATATAAAGTTTCTATAACTGAAAGTTTTATTAAAAAAACAAGCCCTGACTTCTCACTTCAAATCAGTGTTGGAATGAATTCTTATAGAATACACATTTTTTTTAGCCTTAAAATAATCAACTCCAAAAACATGAATAAGAACATTCTTGAAATTTCGGATCAAAATCACATTAACATTGAAGTTACACTTTTATATTTTTCAACCAATCAGCTAAAAACACAAAATAAGAACATTCTAGAAAATTCGGCTCAGAAACTAATTAACAGAAAAATATTTAGGCTCCAAAATAAATAAGTAAATATACAAATCTGATTAGTCAAGAAATGTCTGCACACTTGAATTTTAGGACCTGCAATAACACCTAACAAAATCCTATTTTTGATCCACTTTAGTTCCTTCAAAAAGTATAAATAATGAAGAATTTAATTAACTAAGGCATTCCACTACTAGAGGCAAGGACGGATAGCAGAAGGCATCGAATACAGGATACAGCGAAGAAGCAGGCAACGTTCTTTTGCCGACTACTGGAACACGACACATTGTCGCCAAAGGTCATAAAAAACGCTTGCATGGACTTAAGAAAACAAAAATCCCATACTTATGGTCCCATACACATATACACACATGCATACACATGTATGTAAGTAAAGTCAATTTTTTATCCTCATTACTTCGGCCAACTATGGACACATTGGGTCAATAGACTTTCCTAATATGCACACACACACACACACACACGGGTGAACAAATCATATTTTTATTCAACTGGCCATAGCTGTATTTTCTATATACACAAACACGCACATAAAAGGAACAAAATATTCTTAATTATCTTTATCCTGATTATTATGATTATTAAATTGCTTGTTTCTTAATGTTTGTCGTCACATTCCATTGGTTTACGTGCTAGTAAAATTCGTGTTGTATTTGTGGAAACTAAACCTGAAAGTAACTCCAGTAAACTACAGAAGGTACACTTAGTCCCCCACATTCTCAAGGAACTTGCACTTTTAGCTTGTAATTGTACCTTACCCAAATGTTACATCAAATCTAAAAATAGAAAAAGACCCATAGGAATCATAATTTCCAAAAATAATTTTCCCAATTTTTCTGCCAAGAACTAGTGGATTGAATACCAGTTATTCCACACTAGTCAGTAACAGTCCAGTAGTTAAAGAGGACAGACCAATGCTTAGATTCTTCAGCTGCTGAATAAAAAATATCAGTCCTGAATTTCACGATGATAACCAAATTTTATCCTCAAAGGAATTCATGACTTATATGTAAGTAAACAATTAAAAAAGAATGTTAAAAAACATTTACATACACCGTACAGATAAAAATAAAATAATACTCACACAAAAACAATTTTTGGAAATTATTACTTATTACCAAAATTGGACATAAAAAGATATTTGAATCAACTTCCTATCATTTGTTTTTGCTGCTTGTTTGTTTTATAATTCATTTCAGCATTAACATTCAATCACAATACCCAGAAGACTTCTCTCCTAAAATACTTAAACTAGACTCATTACAAACTTATTACTCCGTCTTGGGATATTGAAACATTAAACTCAGTTGGGGAGTGACTTCATAGGGATGCCATGCCGATAGCTTCTGTATTTAATCTGGATAGAGTGGTACATTAAACCATTTTTAGATTCTTGCAAATTATATCGCAAAGCTACATTTCTCTGTCATCTCATTCTGCATAATGAATAAGATTGGGTTTGCAATTGTTCGGTGACATTTGTTTTTTTTTTTATTTGTGAGCCTTAAATCAGTTTGTACAGTCAACTGGGGTTGTAGAATACACTGACTGCATCTCTGCAGAGGAGTAAGACCCTTCTCCCAAACAAGTGTCCTGGATATGACACTAAACAATCTGATGGTGAGGCTCTATTAATGCTGGAGCTTTGGGGGATCCAGAGTACTCTCTTTTATTGCTATTGCTCCTAGGTCCATTCTGATTTAGAGTGGTAGCACCTGAAAGGGTCCTATCAACTGGTCAAATAAAACTGTTTGACATTTAAACTGAGTGCAAACAAATGACTTATGCTAAATAGAACTGTTTGATTATTTAACTGTATGTAAACAAATGACTGATGTTTAATTGAATTGTTAGTTATACATAACAATACTTGGAACAATTTAACCGTGTGCAAAAGAATGAGCTTAGGCTCATTTTAAAATATTATCAAGAAAATGTGTTTACAAATCAAATATGTCTAATATATATGTATAAAGTGAATTTGGCATTAAATAACCTACAGTGGTTGATATGCCATCAAACTCAACTAAACCACAGTCACTCTGATACATTTACAAAGATGGGGCAAAAAATAAGAACAATTAGTAGATTTAATAATTTTATTCAACAACTTGTTTTTTTAACAACTGTTCGTAGCATTAACATTCATGGTTATTTAAGGGTGTTATTTGTCGCTGCCTCCCACCAGACACGACTTGACACAAGGTCAAAAGCCTGAAGGCCGATTAAAGTTCATGGTTATTTAAGGGTTTTAACGTAACATCTTTTTTTTATTCTTTTCTTTCCTTAATTGTAAAAAAATGAGGCACAAGAACTGATAAATAGTTGGAAAGAGCTGCAACTAAAAGGGTTAATGTATATTCCTACTCTGGTCAATTTGGTTTTTCTATTCATTGAATAGAGGCATTGTTTTTTCAGTTTGTTTGTTGTTGTTTTTGGGGGTGGTAGGTTGTTTTAGAGGGGGTTAGGATACTTTCAAAATATTGCTTTGCTGATTATTTTCATCATTGCTATCACCTTTGCACTTTCAAGATTTGAAAATTATAAATTAGTTTTTCTTTTCAGGCCATCAGAAATATCTTTCTATATATTACTAGAATTCATATTCTAGTTACATTGCTAGCTCATTTTACACAGGTCCTTCTGCAGCAACCTACATGCAACTTGAGTCTTATCCGTGACAAAGTATGTGGGTCATTAGCAGGTTTGAGAAGCCATATGAGAGTGCATGGGGCAATGTCAATGACAAAGACAGTTATCTTGTTTGTCATGTATGTGGCAGGGCTTGCAAGGATGAAATTGGCTTATAGAGTCACATGTGTACTTACAAGTACTTTAAAGCCATCTCCTCAAATTCATGTAAAGAAGTAACATGGTTCACTCTATTTACAAAGAAAGAGTGCTCAGTAAAGATGGTAGAGCATATACAGATCAAAGTTTTAATAACATCCACACAGAGTCAATGGTGCTTGGTGAATGTCAGTTACTTGCCTATGTGATTGTGGCGAAAATCGTGAAAACGGAGAGTGGTGGGTTTACTTTTTAAGCGACCTCACGCGTGCATCATTCAGAGACAGGCCGGGAAATGAAGAAATTCAAGATGGCGCCCACGACTTTTTATAACCATCTGATCTTGTAAAGTCGCACAAATTATCACTGCTCGTATGCAAATGAGGTGGTCTCTGACTTGATAAAACCGGGGTGCTTTGAGGAAGGAGCGAAGTGCAATACGAGAATTGGTGGAGATCATTGCTGTGCGTTGGATTCGGTTATTGTCTCTAATGTGATGTGTATGTAAAAGAGAAAGGAGTTTTGCACAAACTCCGATTCAACCCCATAACACAGAAAAAGGAGTCTATTCTCTAACAGAATAGCAGTCTGTCTGGACCAGCTGCCCAGCAACTTTGGATAAATATTGTCTCTGAACTAACAGAGGCTGCTTTGAAAGTGAATACGAGAATCAATTTCACATTTTCATTTACACCTACTCTTGACAACTTACTACAGTGATTATCAAACCAAGATAGGTAAAAAAAAACTGATTGTCATCAAGCACCATTGACTCTGTGTCTGTATTATTCAAACTATATATATGTAATCCAGTAAAAGTGATACATCATAGCAAGATTTATATTTGAGCAATACACTTAAAATGCTCTAACATAGAAAATAAAGCAATTTCCAATCCAATTTGCAATTTTTCATGATTTGCTTTCACTCAGAACATCATTTTTTAATCATTCAAATTATTGATATAACTATGAAAATCAAATTAGAATTAATTCCTCCATCCTGAATAGAAGCATAAATATCATTAGTGATAGCTGTTATGATGGATACTCTTTATCATCTGGTTGTTTCTTACGGAAGTTCTTTGAGATGTGAGTAAAGTATTGCATTATTCATTGTTTCTGCTTCTTTCATCTTTTGTGTGTTGATAGTAACAACTTTCTGTAGACAGTAATGTGTTTGACGGGAAATATGTGCATTTTAAATCAATCAGGAGATTTGCTCATTCATGAAATCTAAAAGACGTGATAGAATTTAATGTATAACAATAACATTTCGTTTTATTACAATTGTACATCAACTGAATCCATATACATTTATTTCTAACTAGACAATTGTAGTATTAATGCCACGAACAATCTTATCTCGAAGAAACCGAAGGTGTGCTATCTCTGCTACCGGCACACGGAAACCAGAAGAAAAGGACGCAAGAGGTCTGACTTGTTTTATGGAGGAGAACATGATAAGCCCACATGAAGTGGCGAGATTTGATGAGCATAAAAGACACTAAGTCTGAAGTGGAAAAGAGCAGGATTTTGCTGATGTCTGATTGGTGAACATCCGTCAGTTCATTTTGTAAGTTAAGTAAGTTGACTAGCGCCTAATAGGTTGATTCCTCTTCGACTAGACTTCTGAAACCAACTAGAACAATAAGGGAAATTGTAGGGTTCTTGTTGTAACAACAATCCATGATTGTATTAATGCTGCTGTTTGGGAAAAAGTGAAGAGTTCTCAATAGCATTTCATAGTTATCTCCATAATATTTAAAGAATCACACTCAACATGATGAAGACCTCACAAAATTAAGATTCAATAGTAAATTAGAAAGCAAACTGCTTTATTTGCTAAAGAAAATTTCAAGTGCTTTGCTGTAATAAAACTGCAATGATTGGCTATTTGAAATATATATATATATATATATATATATATATATATATATTGTCATCCACAGACTGTTTCATTGTATTACAACTCTTCAGTGTGGCTAGACATGGGAGATGCTTCAAGCTGGGATTGAAATCCAGCTGACTTTATGTCAGTTGGAGATCTTACCCCAGAACCAACATCATTCTTAGTATTAGTGAAGGAATTTTTTACGCATATCTTTTTACATATATGTTATCGGCTACTGGAAGTGTTCAATTCTTGAGAAGAGCTATTGCATTTCATATATTTATCAAGGGCTTGATATGTTGTTAAACAGATGAACCAAATGATAACATATATCATTTTCCCAGGCTGTCCTGATGTTTTCTACATTGCTGATCACAATGCATTTTCACTTCATTATTGATCTCACTCTTCTCCATGTTGGCCCAAATCACTTGACAATTTCATGTTCCCATAATCATGAAGGTGTTCCAAGGGTTCATTTCTTATCTCTTGGATACTACTTGTTGTCTGTGAACCTTGAGATGTGTCTAAACCAGCAGAACTTCTGTTTTCAGTACTTTGTGATCATGTCCTTCACTTCATTACTGAATTACTTCATTTTGAATGTAATATGAAATATATTATATATCATATATATATATATCATACATTCAGATATATATATATATATATATATATATCATACATTCAGATATATAATATGATATATATATATATATATATATATATATATATATATATATATATATATATATATATACTGCCAACAATAGTAACATTGATCATCAGGTTTTATAGTGTTCAACATCTGCCAATATAGATAATAAATACAAAAACCTAATTTCACACTTGATCACTATACAGTCATGAAATTTCTAGTTGACATTTTAGTCACCTATTTAAGAAGATTACATATATATGTATATATATATATATATATATATATATATATATATATATATATATTTAATTAAACATTATTGACATTTTTTGGTTCCCAAGTACTTTCACCCTGATCTTGGGCTATTATCAGGAGGAGTGCATGTTTCAAAAGTGATATAACCTTTGTACAAGGGAACCAATTAAACATGGCAGGTTTATAAACCAATTCCAGCCAGATATTATAACATCGATACGGCAACTTGAAAGGATAAAACAAAAATATGTAGACAAAAAATGTCTATATTGTTCAATCACATATGTATTAACAAAGAAATGCTGTCCAAATACACACATGTATATATATTAGTTTGAGTGTGGGTCATGGTTTCAAGCTAACAAAAGAAAGAAGCAGAAGGTACCCAACAAAACAATTACTGACACCGACTACACCGATGATATAGAGCTTCTGGCAAATGCACTTGCTCAAGCCGAAACCCTGCTACATAGTCTGAAATGAGCTGCAGGCATTGGCCTCCATGTCAATGCACACAAGACAGAATATATGTGCTTTAATCAGACAGGCGACATCTCTACACTAAACGGTAGGTCTCTGAAACTAGTTGACAAGTTCACCTACCTAGGAAGCAGTGTCTCATCAACCGAGACAGACATAGACACGTGACTAGCAAAGGCATGGAGAGCTATTGATAGGCTATCAATTATATGGAAGTCAGACCTGACCGATAAAATGAAGCATAGTTTCTTCCAAGCAGTAGTTGTCGATGCTGCGATATGGATGCACTACATGGATGCTAACTTAATGGATGGAGAAAAAGCTTGACGGCAACTACACAAGAATCATCATCATCATCATCATATCGCGCTGGTAGCACGGATATCCCTGACCCTCTCTCGCCACTCCTCCCTATCGTTCATCGCCCTAGGTAGGTCTTCAGGACAACATCCTGTATCCTCACATAGCTGCTGAATGTACGTTCGAGCTGGTTGTCCTGCTTTTGCGCGGCCATGTGTGGGGATCCATAAGAGTACATCTCTTATGAGTTCATCTCTGCTTCTCCAGCAGTGTCCTGCATGTCTGGTTCATCTAACTTGGATAGTTTTCGTGATAGGGGGTAGGTGGCCGTACAGTTGGTGTCTTGTGGGGTGTTGCTGCCAGGACTTGTTCAATCCTGAACACAAGAATGCTGTGAGCAATATTGAACAAGTCCTGGAGATAGTACCCCACAAAGCAGCAGCTGTACAGCCACCTACCACCAATTATGAAAACTATCAAAATTAGTCAAACCAGACATGCGGGACACTGCTGGAAAAGTAAGGATGAGCTCATAAGTGATTTACTCCTGTGAACCCCTTCACATGGATGTGCAAAGGCAGGGTGACCAGCTCAAACCTACATACAGTAGCTCTGTGCCGATACGGGATGTAACCCTGAGGACCTGCCAGAAGCAATGGATGATAGGGAGGAATGGCGAGAGAGGGTCAGGGATATCGGTGCTGATAGTGCGATATGATGATGATGATATGTATTAGGATAGCACAGAGTTAACGGTACATTTCTATCATTAATATTGACCACTCTGTATCTATAAATATAGCAAAGATTATTATTATATATATATATATATATATATATATATATATATATTCATAGTATCATCTATAAATAACTATATCTGTACCAATTGTTATATAAAATTAATTTTCTTTCATACCAAAGAGAAGGATTTTATTATTTCTAGTGGAACATTACACAATCAAAATGTATATAAATAAGCATTTTTTACTACCAAACTTTCCAACATTGAAACTGTAGCCAAAAAGATGAATATGTAACAATCCAAAAATTATTGAACCCTTAAGTAAATTCATATAATTTTATTTCTCATTTCAAAAGTGTTGCAATTTTATCTTTGGTTACAGTTTCAATGCTGTAGAGTTTGGTAATAAATAATACCTAACAATATCCATTTTCATTGTATAATGGCAATTTGCTCTCCAATTTATAATTGAATCATATTTTTGTGGGGATACGGAGATCCTTCCAAGCTGTACCTGTATGAGTACTACTGAACAGCTGCACCAAGAAATAAATGAAAAAAAAACAAAAAAACATGGGAAATACACTAGGATGCTGCATGCTGTTTTGAATAAATCCTAGTTGGACATGACTGAGAAGCAGTGTGAACACTGAGAGTCGTCTAGAGGACTTACCAACTGTGATGGCCAATCGGGACGGAGAGAGAGAGAGAGAGAGAAAAGAAACTGTGCTTTGAAGATGGTGATGAATGAGAATGATTAAGGTCATTAACGCAATAGATAAAAATCCAGGTCCAACTTGATATTGTTTATATTGTCCTAAGAAAAAAAAAATGCTTAAAGAAAATGAAATCATTCTTTATTTTTCCTCATATAGCCAATGAGAAGTTTTTAAAATTCAAAGATATATTTATTTGCATCACCTTAAATATCAACATGAACATAAAAAAGGTGAAATTGATAAAAACGAATACATCCCAATCTCAAAAAATATTTTTTCAATTTTGGTTATATAAGTGTTTGGTGTGACCCACAAGATGTTTATCTGCCCTTTATAGACGGTTAAATGACTTGATAGAGAACTACCAAATTTGCAATGCATATTTATTGGACCTTGGGTTTTAATTAAAAAATACTGTGTACCTCAAGAGAAAAAGGACCACAAGTTGAAGATATCTCACAATAAATAATAATCAGTGGAAGTCATATTGCTGCAAGACGTCACTGTATAAAATTTAAATTTTCAAACTTTCAAAGAAGAAAAATAAACAAATTATCTTACAAAAATAATTATTTACACTTAAATATTACTAATGTTTATCACTAATTTGTTTAGCCGCAGATAGAAAATAATTACATAGTATTATTGATTAGTTAGAATGATCAGAACAAAGAACAAAAAACAAAAACTTTTAAATAGATAAATCTCTTAATGTTAAGTACTTGAATTTCAAAAATAATTCTCAACAAATCTCCTCCGGGGAGAGTTCTGGTAGTGTTAATGGCCTTGAAGTTAAGTGCTAGACTTTGGCCTTGAAGTTAAATGTTAGACTTTGGCCTTGAAGTTAAGTGCTAGACTTTGGCCTTGAAGTTAAGTGTTAGACTTTGGCCTTGAAGTTAAGTGAGTTCACACTCCAATCACGCTATTACATTCACTTTTGAACTAATACAATGGGAGAAGCATGAACCCCCTTATCCACACAGTTATGTATTAAATAATATCACTGCTGTTCTTCTACAAGGATGGCTTTGGCATTAAATAACTCATGAAGGTTGATATGCCATGATACAAAGAAACTAAATCTCTTTGATTTTGGAAAGATTAAAGGCCAATTTTATTACACAATTAAATGTAAAATTGGAAATTATTTTCAACCTTATAATTTTGACCTGTTTATTTAAAAACTTTTTTTTAATCAAGTGAAAATATTTTTTAATCACAAGATATTATAGAATAATGGCAAATATTTTAATGTTTCCAAATTTTACTTTTTCTTAGCTGTTAAATTATTTGAATGAAATATTTTACCTGAAAAAAAAAATGCTTGTAAATTTTTTTTTTGTTTTAGAATTATTTGGATATTTTAAGTCTCGATTTTTTCATATCAATTATATGTTTTATTTTCTGTTGTCTGAATTTCTGAAATGAGGAATTATCATCATATTTTACACCAATGATGAGTATCCTCATATTTGTTATTATTAATTAACAACCAAAATGAAGACACTCTAATTCAATTATGTCAGTGTATTCATAATAATTTTTATGCTCGTATATACTCATATAAAAATGGCACAGAAATTGTGTTTCAAAAGAAAATCCATTGATTAGATGTTATCTCACCTCCACAAAAATTATTTCCTCTCTCACCCCTAACCTTCAAAGTCCTACCCCTAAGCCATCCAAATCTTTCTGTATATGGATCTTGTAAAAGAACTGAAAGAGTATTCAAAATCATTGGAGAGATTTAAAGAAAATGAAATAGTAATGGAAAAGGATTTGTCTGTCAAGGTTGATAATGAATGTAAGAGCATTTTGTTGTTACTGTCTGGGCAAATAAGTTAGGTATGGGAAAGTGGTTCAGTCATCCACACTCTTCATCAAATAGTGTGACATGTCAGGGATAGAATATTTGGGAAATTGCAGGGGAGGGTAGATTCATGCCTTTCTTAAGAGCATGGTGCAAAGTAGCCTAAGCCAGGATTTAAAATTGTTCTGCAGATTCAGTTTTTAAGTGAAAGATATCTGCAAATTTTCTTACAATCTAAATCCATTTTTTAAAGTCAAAAATTGGTTGATTGATAATTTCAAATTTTTTTCATTTGAAATTATGAAAAAATTAAAATTCTCCTAATTTCTCAAAAAAAAAAAGTTTAGACAAAAATTTGAATTTTTTCACAACTAAAACATGAATTTCTATTTTTAGAATTGATTTTTAATTAAAGATGTCAATTGTTAACTTAATCTTTTAAAAGGTGTAAATTAATTTCCAAAGATTATTATTTTTTGGTTAAGCTTCCTTGGGGATCTCTCCTTTTTACTATCTTCTCATATCAACCTTAAAACAAAATGAAATTTTTCCACAGAACATACAATATCTACACACAGATCAAATTCTTTAAAGTAATTCATCCAATAGTTCCAAAAAAATGCCCATCATTTGTTAAATTAATCTTTTAAAAGTTGTAAATTAATTTCCAATTATGTCTTTGGAGAATCTGAATCTGAATCTGATTTTGGTAATTTGTAAAACGTCCATCTTTGATTGGTTTTGTGTGTCTCAATGTCCAACTGGTCAATTTGCCAACTAAAAAACAAAACAAAAAAATAGACATGAATGGGTCACATTTAATCAGACAAAATCTAAAAGAAAAAAATGTTAAGAAGAGTTCTTTGTGAAATTAAATGATTAAAAACTATAGTAGATTTTAGAAGTATCTCTGAGAGAGGGATAGAGAGAGAGAGAGAGAAAGAGGAGAATGCGATTGTATTGAAGATTATTCAGGTGGTTTATACTGGTTTATGTATTCATGCAACCCAACCACCATGGGTAGGATGCAACACAAGGACAGAGTACAGCTGGTTTGACTTCAGAGGTTTTCTTCTTCTAGACTGATTACTGTACTAAGGTTAAATTGCTCAGTTTACCCTATGATTACCCTATGATTTAAAGGAGAAGGGAGATGTTCATGCCTTTCCAATGGGCATTAGTGCAATGGAAACATAAACAACCTCCCTCAGGATTTGAACTTGGGTCATTGTATTTATTTCCAAAGATGATAAGCCACAAATTTAGTTGAACAAGATTAACAGAATAAAATATTAACTGAGAAGAAATGAGGCAAGAGCAAGCAAAGAATATTTCACTGGGTAACAAATGGATATGTGTATTTTATGTTTTCTTAGCTAAACAGCATCAACAGAATAAAATATTAGCTGAAGAGAGAGTGGAATGAGGTAAAAAGAGAGCAAAGAATATATTTTACTGGGTAACAAACGGATATGTGAATTTTATAACTTTAGTCTCAAATGCAACCTTAAAATTAGAAATTTAATATTTACATTTAATTATGAAACAGTTTTATCAAGGGTGTTTGATTTATGAAGAGATGAACAATATTTACCTCTTTGACTTACAGTCATTAGTATTAGATAGGAATACTTGGAACCATATAATTGTCCAAACAAATGATTATTATTAAATAGTAATAGTTAAATGAACCTGAGCTCTCTTTTGTACTCAGTTAAATGGTTTCAAATATTGCTATTTAAGTTACAATTTAACACTACTCATTTGTTTGCACACAGTTTGTTCTATTTCATCCATAGATAGGACCCTATCAGGTGTTATCACTCCAGGTCAGAGTGAACCTGGAAACAATGGCAATGAAAGGGTACTCCACATTTCCCAAATCTCCAAGGCCTCAACATCAGATTATTTAATGTCATATCCAGTACATTCATTCTGTAGGTGGGGTTACTCCACTGCAGAGATGCAGTTTATGCATTCTATAGCCCCCCCTCCGCTAACTGGCCTAAAGAATAATCAGAGATGATATGTTAAACAAAAACCTGTGTGCTAAACTTAAGTAAAGCTTAGAAAATAAGAGCATTATTTACAAATTCTATTAACCTCTTAAATTTTATTCATGAGCTGATATTTACTAAGTTATACAGGGTGTGTCAGAAATACTTCACACATTCTAAACTATATGAGGCAAGTGATAATGCTCCATCTACCCAATGTCTTACCCCCTTTTTTTCAGATATAGTTGTGGCTTGGACTGATGAACTTCATGAAACATTTTTTAAGGCTGAACAATCTGTAATTGCTACACAGAGAGCTTTTCCTGCATATTTCATGTTATGTCAGAATGATGCTGTTCTGGATAAAATTTTCAATCCATAAATGTATTGGTTTTCTGTCAAGAATATCATAATTCTGACATATCATGAAATGAGCAATGAAAGCTCTCTGGGTAGCAATTACAGATTTGCCAGTCTTAAAAAACATTTTAACTGCAAAAGCATGGTGTACACTAGTCCAACCCATGATTGTAACTGATTGTATCTATAAAAAAATGGGAAGACATTAGGTAGATGGAGGTATGATTATCACTTGTCTAAGTTTACTTGCAACACACAGCTGACAGTTTAAAACATAGGAGATATTTCTGCTGAATCCTGTACTTACTGCAAGAAGCAGGAAGGAAGATTATATAGCACAGACTCTTTTGAGAACAATGAAGGTAAATTAGTATCATTCCAACAATTGCTGATATAACTGGGTTCATGCCTCCCAAAACCAAGTGTACAGTTCTGATCACTAATAGCATTACAAACTTGTTCAAAGAGCACATTGGAGTTCAACATGGATGTCTATTATTTCCAACTCTGTTCAATATTTTTCTCAAACAAGCTAGTCAGCTTGCAACAAAATTTTAACTTACATAAATGCCTTACAACTGACATATACAACACCAATCAAGAGGCATCGGTCTCTACAGGAACTCAAAAAAAACAGTTTTCATGTCAAGATGATATCTCCTGATTAAATAGCAAGCCTCTGGAATTAGTAGACCAATTCATATACCTTGGTAGCAATATCTCATCTACTGAAAGCAATATCAACATATGCATAAGTAAAGCATAGACTGCTATTAACAGGCTAATGACATATGGAAATCTGATCTCTCTGATGAAATAAAATGGGGATTCTTCCAAGCTATAACCATATCAGTACTACTATATGGTTGCACCACTTGGACTCTAATAAAATGCTTCAAGAAAAAGATACATGGGAACTATAAAAAATACTGCATGCTGTTTTGAACAAATCCTGGAAGCAGCAACCAAGAAAACAGCAACTATATGGCCACATACTTGGATGATTTGTGTAATGGGAAGTAAGACATGCTGGGCATTACTGATAAAGTAAGGACAAACTCATAAACAACATTCTCCTATGGACTACTACACACAGACCCATCAGTGTTGGCTGACCAGCAAAAACTTAAGATTCATCAGCTCTGTGTGGAAACTGGATGCCGGCAAGAGAACCTAACAAGAGGGATGGATGGCACGAGAAAGTCAAAGGAATCTGTGTTGTTGGCTTGTCTTGATTAGAACAAGGAGTTATGAATGAGCCAGTGAAAGATAATCTCTAGTGATAACAATAGCATCTGTATGAATGAGCTTGTGAAATTGCAATAAAATTTGAAGCTAAATGAAAGCCTTACAACTGACATATGCTACACCAATGATATTAATCTGTCCATTGGAGAATTGGAAAAGTCATGCTCAAAATAGTTTGAAAATAAATGCTCAAAAGTGATAGATAATCTCTAGTGATAACAATAACATGTGTATGAATGAGCTTGTGAAATTGCAATAAAATTTGAAGCTAAATGAAAGCCTTACAACTGACATATGCTACACCAATGATATTAATATGTCCATTGGAGAATTGGAAAAGTCATGCTCAAAATAGTTTGAAAATAAATGCTCAAAAGTGATAGATAATCTCTAGTGATAACAATAACATGTGTATGAATGAGCTTGTGAAATTGCAATAAAATTTGAAGCTAAATGAAAGCCTTACAACTGACATATGCTACACCAATGATATTAATATGTCCATTGGAGAATTGGAAAAGTCATGCTCAAAATAGTTTGAAAATAAATGCTCAAAAGTGATAGATAATCTCTAGTGATAACAATAACATGTGTATGAATGAGCTTGTGAAATTGCAATAAAATTTGAAGCTAAATGAAAGCCTTACAACTGACATATGCTACACCAATGATATTAATCTGTCCATTGGAGAATTGGAAAAGTCATGCTCAAAATAGTTTGAAAATAAATGCTCAAAAGTGATAGATAATCTCTAGTGATAACAATAACATGTGTATGAATGAGCTTGTGAAATTGCAATAAAATTTGAAGCTAAATGAAAGCCTTACAACTGACATATGCTACACCAATGATATTAATATGTCCATTGGAGAATTGGAAAAGTCATGCTCAAAATAGTTTGAAAATAAATGCTCAAAAGTGATAGATAATCTCTAGTGATAACAATAACATGTGTATGAATGAGCTTGTGAAATTGCAATAAAATTTGAAGCTAAATGAAAGCCTTACAACTGACATATGCTACACCAATGATATTAATATGTCCATTGGAGAATTGGAAAAGTCATGCTCAAAATAGTTTGAAAATAAATGCTCAAAAGTGATAGATGATCTCTGTTGATAACAATAACATGTGTATGAATGAGCTTGTGAAATTGCAATAAAATTTGAAGCTAAATGAAAGCCTTACAACTGACATATGCTACACCAATGATATTAATCTGTCCATTGGAGAATTGGAAAAGTCATGCTCAAAATAGTTTGAAAATAAATGCTCAAAAGTGATAGATAATCTCTAGTGATAACAATAACATGTGTATGAATGAGCTTGTGAAATTGCAATAAAATTTGAAGCTAAATGAAAGCCTTACAACTGACATATGCTACACCAATGATATTAATATGTCCATTGGAGAATTGGAAAAGTCATGCTCAAAATAGTTTGAAAATAAATGCTCAAAAGTGATAGATGATCTCTAGTGATAACAATAACATGTGTATGAATGAGCTTGTGAAATTGCAATAAAATTTGAAGCTAAATGAAAGCCTTACAACTGACATATGCTACACCAATGATATTAATCTGTCCATTGGAGAATTGGAAAAGTCATGCTCAAAATAGTTTGAAAATAAATGCTCAAAAGTGATAGATAATCTTTAGTGATAACAATAACATGTGTATGAATGAGCTTGTGAAATTGCAATAAAATTTGAAGCTAAATGAAAGCCTTACAACTGACATATGCTACACCAATGATATTAATATGTCCATTGGAGAATTGGAAAAGTCATGCTCAAAATAGTTTGAAAATAAATGCTCAAAAGTGATAGATAATCTCTAGTGATAACAATAACATGTGTATGAATGAGCTTGTGAAATTGCAATAAAATTTGAAGCTAAATGAAAGCCTTACAACTGACATATGCTACACCAATGATATTAATATGTCCATTGGAGAATTGGAAAAGTCATGCTCAAAATAGTTTGAAAATAAATGCTCAAAAGTGATAGATGATCTCTGTTGATAACAATAACATGTGTATGAATGAGCTTGTGAAATTGCAATAAAATTTGAAGCTAAATGAAAGCCTTACAACTGACATATGCTACACCAATGATATTAATATGTCCATTGGAGAATTGGAAAAGTCATGCTCAAAATAGTTTGAAAATAAATGCTCAAAAGTGATAGATAATCTCTAGTGATAACAATAACATGTGTATGAATGAGCTTGTGAAATTGCAATAAAATTTGAAGCTAAATGAAAGCCTTACAACTGACATATGCTACACCAATGATATTAATCTGTCCATTGGAGAATTGGAAAAGTCATGCTCAAAATAGTTTGAAAATAAATGCTCAAAAGTGATAGATGATCTCTAGTGATAACAATAACATGTGTATGAATGAGCTTGTGAAATTGCAATAAAATTTGAAGCTAAATGAAAGCCTTACAACTGACATATGCTACACCAATGATATTAATCTGTCCATTGGAGAATTGGAAAAGTCATGCTCAAAATAGTTTGAAAATAAATGCTCAAAAGTGATAGATAATCTTTAGTGATAACAATAACATGTGTATGAATGAGCTTGTGAAATTGCAATAAAATTTGAAGCTAAATGAAAGCCTTACAACTGACATATGCTACACCAATGATATTAATATGTCCATTGGAGAATTGGAAAAGTCATGCTCAAAATAGTTTGAAAATAAATGCTCAAAAGTGATAGATAATCTCTAGTGATAACAATAACATGTGTATGAATGACATGACAGTGGACTGAATTCTCATTTTTGAGATGAGTAATAGATAAAAAAAGAAGGATAACTTTAGTGTCTTCTGCTTTCAGTAGATTTGAGAAAGATATGGAAACGAACAGTCTGGAGTTTGAAGGAGAAAGTCTATAGAAAACTGAGTATATTTGAGAATGATTGCTTCAGGACTAGAGTGAGAGTTTCTCTATAAATAATATAAAAATGGATGATATAAAGAGTGTATAGTGAGACCACTGTTGTAAACTAGCACTTTGTTTGATTTGGCTTTAGAAAGAGAATGTTACTGTCTCCTGATCAGAGTGCAAGAAAAAAGTGGTAAGTTGGCAGCTACAAAAAAGTTAGTTACTAAAGCAACAAAGAAAAATGACAGTTCTTTTTTACATACAAGACAAGTTTGGTTTGGTTTTATGGAATACCAACTATTTTAGGTTATTTAATTCCAAATGCAAAAGTCATTTGTTTGCACTTAGTTTAAATGTCAAATAGATCTATTTGACTCATTGATAGGACCCTATGAGGTGCTACCACTCTGGGTCAGAGTGGATCTGGAAGTAATGGTAATGAACGGGTACTTCACATTCTCCAAAGTTCCAGCATTACTGGAGCCTCACCATCAGATTGTTTGATGTCATATCCAGGATACTCATTGAGTGGGGACGTTACCCCTCTGTAGAGATACAGTTAGTGTATTCTACAGCCCCAGCCAACTGGGCTTATACAAGACAGAATGACATTCACATAAACAATGATACAAATCTTGAATTAAAGATACATGAACCAGGCAACAAACATAGACGTATCACATGATACAACATCAAATAGATGGACTTAAAAAGACTAAGTTTTCTTATAAAGCTTCTATACGTATTTACCACCTTTCTGCACAAGCAGAATGTGACACAAAATCAATTTTTTAAGAAGAATTGGTACTTATGCATCTATGTTACCGTGAAAAAGCCGAACTTTCCCAAGCGTTTCTGGGCCAATAACAGAAAGAATCGGAATATGCCGGAATGAAATTTAAGCAAGCAGATAATAAAATAAGTCAACCAATTTATTGACAAAATGCATGAAGACCAAAACAAAAGAAAGAGAAAAAGACAATTTTTAATGGATAATGTTACCAACCTTTTTAGGAGAAAAAGAATAAATCAACAGTCAATGTATGGTAATTTCAAATATGAAAAAATAGTTTGAATTTTTATTTTATCTATTCTTTTTTGGTTGTGTATCATTTTTTGGTCTTTTTAAATAATTTTTTTTGATTTATGCACTTATTGTACCGTGCAGAAGAATTAACGAGTTAATTTAGAAATCCATGGGGAGTGGGGAGATGTAACTATTCTGTACTTCCACCTAACAATCTAACAATAATCCAGGTCCTGCATTTGGTGTTACGGTATCTCCAGGCATAACGTTTCCTCATTTTTTTTAAGGTGGCAAGGATGCTCACATGCCCAGCAACTTTTAATTTTGCCAATAAGGTTTTTTTCTTGGCAGAATTGGATCACCATTTCTGCACATTGTAGATTTTCACTTAGCTGCAATAAATTCATGTTTACAATTGTTTGTAACTTAGTAAATAAATTGAATTATTTTATCTTAAATTTGATTAGCTAGGCGTTTCGGCATATTCTGATTCTTTCCGGAAACGGTCAGGAAAGTTCGGCTTTTTCGTGGTAACATAGATGCATAAGCACCGAAGAGTTTAACAGTTTTGTATTCAGCATTTTCTTTCTCCTAGATTGGTTGCCATAAGAAGGATAAAGAGCCAGTCTGCCCAACTATTTACCCATAGCTGGAGGGAAAATAGTTGGATGCATACTTTTTCCAAGGATATTAGCACTATGTGAAATATAAATAGCCTCATCCTGGATTTGAACTCGGGCCGCCGTGCCTATTTCTAACGACAATAACTAATATATCATAAGTACCTCCTAATAAAAGCAGTCATCTACATTCTACCAATGCTAGTCAACCTGAAATTATGGAAGTCTAAAAAAAATCTGACCAATGTAATGCATGGTGTTTGACATAGTTATTGTGATCCCATTTGTTTTTATAAAATAAATCTTAAATCTTGTTGAAAAAAGTGATTTTGTCAACTTTTGGAGGCTAGATTTGAAAAAAAAGGAATTTGATCATCTTTTAGAGGCTAGGTAAAAATTTAGTAGAGATAAGTCAGTATTGGTAAACACTTCTCTAAATTTACCAATATTTCACAATTGGTAATATTTTATTAGTCTCAAAAATCTGACCACTGCAGTGCATTGTGGGAAGACTGTAAGCTTCAAAATATATTCTTACTGGTTGTGAATATTTGCTGAAAAGCTGCATTAAGCAGGTGTTACAAATCAATTCTGAGGTTACAAAGAGGTGTTGTGAAGCTGACAATAAAATTTTGTATAAAAACTAAATAAATTTTGTAAAAGAAGGAAAAATTCCTCATTGATTGTATGGATTGAAGTAGATAGATCTGCCTTTCCAGCAGAGATTATGTTAACTGCTCAGCATTCACATCTTCTGATCTTTTTAGTTGATTAAAAACAATTAAATTAACAGTTTCTTTTGAGAAAAACTTTAACTAAGCACATCAATATAAGTTGGAAAAGATCTGCAAGAATAATGCATACAAAAATGGCTGGACAGCTGGTATATCTCCTGTTAAAAACAAAGAACTCAGACTATAACACTCTGCATACGGAGACGCCTTTATTATACCCTTCTTCTTACACTGGCACATAAACCAATATGGCCGTTTGTTTACTTCCGGTCATCGAATAATGCCTTCTCTTCTCGAGAGTATTAGGGGAGATAATTTGCATGCTTAACATCTCCCATTAAAATTGAATGTAGAGGTTTTATCGCTAATTCGATCTCTGCATACCTCACTAGACACAGCATGTCACCAACAGAAAAACAGAAATATATCAAGAAGCTCCAAGATCAGGCAGAAGCTGCATCTTCATGGATTTGGTATTCCTGAACTGTTATGTAAAACCAACAAAGTTTGCTGGTATTGTAAATTACTGCTCGGGGACCCTGGGTTAAGGGTTATGATACTTTAGCCCTAAAACTATGCCTGACCCTGGAGGTCATCATCTGACGAAGACTTTGTCGGTGGCACTGTTGCTGTTGTCTTTGCAGTAGCAGTTGTATGAATGCTGAAACCACGGATATCCTTGTTAAAAAAATTTCCTTTTGTTGAATGAAGTTTGATTTGTGTGTCAAAAGGTTATATTAAGTTTAATAATGTAAAAGAGTCTTTCAGTTTATGGAATGTGTCTGAGTGTGGGAAAAAGAAACCTAAAGAACATATGAGTCGCTCCTGTCTTTGACTGAAACTCATTTTCTGTTAACACCTACTTCTTCTAGTAGTCCTTCTTCAGATGGATTCTTTTTCTATTCAGAAATACTAAAGCCTGTTAAATTCTCTCAAGGAATCATCTAAGATTTAGATTATACTGACAACTTCATAAGCTACCCAATATTCAGCCCAAAAAGTGATGAAAACTGCCCAAGTGAGAACTCACTCAAATACAAATATTAAAACTAAAATATTCAAGTATTCACTCTTATCAATTATTCCAATCTACTTTAAATAATTTACACATTGTTGCATGGTTTAAAGTATTCCTATTTCATACTAATAATTATATTTAATGTCAGTCATTTTTTGCGTACAGTTAGATGGTTTCAAGTAACAAATAATAATCAATCAGAAACAATTATAGTTTCAAGTAACAATTCTTAAGATAAATAATTTACAGTTATCTAGAATTAGGTATTTTCAATACAAATAATTTTTAAACAGATCTATTTGACCCAAAGATGGAACCCTAACAGGTACTACAACTCCAGGTCAGAGTGCAAATTGGGAATAATGGCAAATCTCAAAACAAGCGTTTCACCACAAAATGCAGATTAGTGTTATACCCAGGACACCCCTTTTTTGGGGGGTTCTTACCCTCTGTAGAGGACACAGCCAGCATATTCTAAACCTCAACAGGGTGGACAAAATTTTGACGTATTTTATTTTCTTGATGTTGTTGCAATGCTACAAGTGACTTTGGAATACCAAATAAAATCACTGACATTGTCAAGATTAAAGTGATTTGGTTGCATGGTTTTCAAAGACAACGCCAGCTATATCAACCCTTCATACAAGAATGATCTTACCAACAGAAGGCCCAGAGAGAATTTGATACTCACTAAGTGCCCTACAACTTTGATGTCCATGTTTTTAGCAACAGTACTAACAACAAGATAGTGACAGTAGTGCCATACCATGTTATGTTATGTTGTGTGTACTGTTAGTAAAAATGAGGATGACAACAGGGTTGTGTGTAAAACATCTTTATTGCTGGGTCATTTTTACAGGAAGAGTTGCTTATTGATTGATTGTTTTGTTTTATGGCATATCAACCCTTTTTCAGGTTATTTAATGCCAATTTCTGTTGGTTTAGTTGTCTCGTGTTTGCATCATGTACATAAATGGAATGTTGAAGTTTTAAATTCTTTTATTATATAGACCAACTGCTTTTAGAAATGCTTGTATTTTGTCTACTTTGACATGTTCAAATAGTTCTTTCATATTGTTTACAGTGTAGAAATATTGTCTTTTTGGCGTTAGGTCGATGCAATCTATCAATAGGTTTTTTACTGAATATGGAGCATGACATCCCACACGTCATAGTGGTTGTTCTTGCTTGAGTAGATATGAGTGAGTGATGTCTATGTGTCCAATACGTAGACAAGATAGGATAATCTCTTCCTTGCAGGACTTTCTGTATCCTTCCTTCCATTCTCCTATTTTGGCTTTTATAGTTTGGAGTTTGTTGTGTGGGGTGTTGTTCCATCTTAATTGCTATTTGTTTTGGGTAAAGTTTTTTATTTCTATTTTTAAGTCAATATATGGAATCTTTAAGCTTTTGTCTATGGGCATCTTCCAGGCTGTCTTGGTTGCTGAGTCAGCTTGGTCATTCCCGTTGATTCCAATGTGGCTTGGGATCCAGCATAGCTCTCTCTTTGGTTTTTGATAGGAATTCTAGTCTATTCAATATTTGCATGGTTAGGGGATTATCCAGGTTTTGGTTTTTTAGGGATGTTAGGACTGATAAAGAGTCAGAAAAAATGATGAATTTGATGGATTCTGTTTGTGTTATAATGTTGAGTGCTAGGTCTGTGGCTTTAGTTTCTGCACTGTAGATAGAAGTGCTGTTAGGAAGTCGTTTTGTTATCTTGGTATGTTGGATGGCAGCACATGATACTTTGTTTCCATTTTTGGAACCATCTGTATAAATACGGATAGGGTTGGGGCAGTTATTTTTAAGGTGAAGGAATTCTTCATGGAAGATAGTAGGGCGTGTGTTTTCTTTATGATATTCGGTTAGATTTAGCAGTATTTTTGGTTGTTTCAATAACCTGGGTGGGGTTTTTGAGGTGGTGGATTTAAGTACTCGTGTCTTATCTATTTGTATTTCAGTGACGAGATTTTCTTTTCGGAGACTAAAAGGTTTGATGAGGTTTGTTTTTGTTTCAAAGAAAGTTTTGTTTTATGGGCAGTAGAGGACATTGTGGGCAGGCATTTTAATAGGAGAGTTATACAGTAGTGGACAAAATAAAGTATGTAAGTCAGGGATAGCTAATTTATATAACACTGAGCAGAGTTAAAATTGCTTACTGGCTTGATTATTCAAATATTGACTTTCTTTAGAGAAATATGTTTTTCAGAAAAGTAAAATAAAAATGAAAATAAAAAAACGAAAAAGAAAAAAATTACCTGTCCTTTGCAGATAGACGACTAGCAAAACAATAAAGAGTTCCTTTGCCTTTTGGTCCGGACACGGGAATAGCAATCTACAAAAGAAGAATGATTGCTTTTAAAACGACATATCAACTTATCAAAAGTTATTTTATGCCTAAAGGTTAGGGAATTGCACTCATTGTTTACACATGGTCCTATTGAATAAAAAATTTTCCAAATAAATCTATTTGACCCATAGATGAGACCCTAACAGGTACTAACACTCCAGATGCGAGTGGACTTGGGAGAAATGAGAGGGTACTCCACGCTTCCTCAAATCTCCAGAATTGCAGCCTCACTATCAGATACAGTGTCATACTCTAGACACAAAAGAAGAATGAATATGAATGAAGCTACTGTAAATCATAAAAAAATCAAAGTAAATATTTTGAAAATCTACAGCCAGCACTTAAAGAAAAAAATGGTAAAATAGAATTCCAGCAATCAATGTTTGGCTTCCACCAAAAATATGTATGCATGAAAATCATAACAAAAATAAACAAGAACATAGGTTTATGTAATACAGCAAGCAGATCTGCTGGTTATTGTCAATGGATACAGCAGCCTTTTCACTGTCAGAACAGCTAACGGTATAAAGGATTGCCCATAGTCTTACTTTGTCTACCAATGAGACATGTACTTATCAAACCCATGATGTGCTACTACAGGGAATGTTCGATTCATGCCTTTTCCAAGGGCAATGATATCAGTACTCTCAAGTGGAATTTTATTGTTTAAGTTGTTAATCAGTGTCCCTTCATATTTTCTTCATGTATAAAGAAAATGGAGACGCTTGTAATGGAGACAAATATTTCATCAAATCTAAAAATAGAAAAAGACTTTTTCATAGATTTGGACAAATTTTTTAAAAAATCATCTCAAAATGATGTGAAAATTATTCATCCTTTAATAGTCAGGTATTTACTTTAACAAAAAACAAATTGACTGTCTCATGGGGTGTCCCCAGTGAATATTTTAGTGACAATGGGACAGTTAATGTTGAGCCTTGGGTTTGATTTGGTTGGGTTTTATGGTATGTCAACCATTGTAGGTTATTTAATGCCAAATCCTCTTTATACATATATATTAGATATATATGATTTGTTTTATTTGGGTTTTATGGCATCTCAACCATTGTAGGTTATTTAATGCCAAATCCTCTTTATTCATATATATTAAATATATGATTTCTCAACACATTTTGTTGATAACATTATTAAATGAACCTGAGCTCATTTTTTTGCACATGGTTACACGGTTTTACTTATTTTTATCTAATACGAATAAATCAATTAACTATTAATCATTGGTTTATACATAGTTAAATGTTTTCAAGTATTGTTATTTAACCCTAACAATTCAATTAAACATCAGTCATTTGTTTACACACAGTTAAATGATCAAACAGTTCTATTTTTAACAATACAATTTCGTTTAAATCAACAAAGTTAAATAGTTCCAAGTATTGCTATGTATCACAAATAATTCAATTAAACATCAGTCATTTGTTTACACACAGTTAAATGATCAAACAGTTCTATTTAGTATAAGTCATTTGTTTGCATTCAATTTAAATGTCAGACAGTTCTATTTGACTCATAGATAGGATCCTATCAGGTGCTACCACTCAGGGCCAGAGTGGACCTGGGAGTGATGGCAATATATGGGTACTCCACATTCCCCAAAGCTCCAGTATTACTGGAGCTTTACTGTCAGATTCTTTAGTGTCATATTCAGGACACTCATTGAAGGAGTCTTACCCCTCCCCTACAGAGATGCGCAGTCAGTGTATTCTACAGCCCCACTACTGGGCCACTTGAGCCTTGGGGGAAGATGCTGTTCAGAATTTTCAGCCCATAGCAGGATTGATTTTCTATCAGGAACAGCATCATTTATGTAATATGAAATGAGCATGCACAGTTCAATGTGTAGCAATTACAGATTCATTAGTCTTAAAAATGTTTCAACAGCAAACGCACACTGCACATAGGGTCAAGCCACGATTATAAATGATCATATCTGAAAAATAATGGTAAAACATTAGCTAAATGGAGCTGCCATTGCCACATACCTAAGCTTATTTGTATAAGACAGGTGACTGGTAAAAATATTGGATGTATTTCTGCCACATTTTGCATAACTCAAAAAAGATTATTTGAATTTGATTGCTTGAAATGAAACCCAAAGACCATTTGTAAAGTGGTGCTTTCAAGAATTTCTTTCTAGGTGGATAGAGAAAGGTGATGGCTTTGAAAAAAAAAAAAAAGAAAAAAAAAAAAAAGAAGAAACCAACCTTTGCATTCAACCCATCAACCACATTATTGTCATAATCTCCTAAATTGATACTACTGCCAGTTATGGGCCGACCAATTGAGTTCTCGATCGGGGCATAGTTTCGAAGTAGTGTTAAGGATTTTTTATAATAGTCTGCCTGTCGGAATGTGTCTGGGAAAAGAAACAAAACATTTTTATTAAGAATAGAATAAAAAAAATGTTTGCAATAAAAGGATCCAGAACTAATCAACTCATAAGGAACATCTTCTCTTTTTATCTATTTTACTGCTTCATTTTCTTTCCTTGTTAGGAAGGATAAAGATGAAAACTTCTTTACTTGTGTGAATACAAACCTTCATTTCATGATGCAACTGGGAATTAACCCTTTGAATGTTGATGGAAAATGTGACTTCAGAATTTTTAGTGATTTGTGAGCTTCGGTTCATTCAGAAAGTTAAAATCTAATTCAAATTACCAAAGTCATAGTCACATAACTTTAAAATCAGCCAATGAGGACCCAGCTCTCAACTGACCTCTGATGTTAAATCAAACAGCTAGACATAAAAATCTGGCTCTGCACACAACAGTTTAATAACTTACTTATAATTTAGAATGTCCTTAGAAGACTAGTACACTGCATAATGATTTAAACAAATCATGGAAGTAGCACCCCACAAAAAACGCAGTTGTACGGACACAAACCATCTATGAACAAGACATGCTGGGAAAGTAGCAACAAAATCAGAAGTGATGTTCTTAAGACTCCTACACATGGGTGTGCTAGTGTTGATTGATTACCAAAATCTTATATTCATCAACTCTGTGCAAACACTAGCTGCCATCCAAGAGACTTACTAAGGGCAATAGCTGATAGGAAAGTATGGCAAGAAAGAATCAAAGGAATCTATGGTGTAAGCATGCCATGATGATGATGATGTCGAAGCTTTTACAGTAGAATGTTCATTTTTTTACATTCATTGGAGTTTACCATTGGAAAATTAGTTTATTTAATTTTGTTCATCAGTAAAATACTGCAGTTTCATAATGCTTGAATTAGGGAGGTGCCCATGGTGTAATGGTTATTGTCGTAGGAAATGGACACGGCAACATGAGTTCAAATCCTGGACCAGGCTAATTGCATTTCACATAGCCCTAATACCCTTGGGAAAGGTATGAATCCAATTATTCTCCCTCCAGCTATGGGTAAATAGTAGGATAGACAGGGTTCTTCAGCCTTGATGAGGCAACTAATCTAGGAGAAGGAAAACTCTGAATTCAAACCAGTTAAACTCTGCTTAAAAATTGACCTTGTGTCATATCCTGCCTAAGCGGAGGGGTTGGTAAATATGATAATGCTTGAATAAGCCTTTTCCTGGATTTGGTATGGTTTGGTTTCTTTGTTTAATGGCATATCAACCTTTGTGGGTTATTTAATGCCAAATCCATCCTTCTGGAAGAACAGCAATAATTCTATTTAACCCATAGCTAGGATGATAAGGCGGTTCATACCTTTCTCAATGGTATTTGTCCGAAAGTGAATGTAATAGCGTGACTAGAGTTCAAACTCACTTACTATGATTCCACAGTCCAGCGCTTTAACCATTACACCACGAGGACACCCCTGAATTTGGATTGGGTGAGAGGAGGAAAACTAAATGACCAGAAACAGATATTGGGTAGTGATTTGGCCACCACTGCTGACCTCCTAAATGAAGAATGTTGTAAATAACCTTTAAAATGCTAAATAATTAACTCTCTTCATTTGAATTGCTGTCAATAAGAAATTATTACTGATGCAGACTACCCAGATGATCTAACACTTCTTGCAGCTACACCTGCTCAAGCTGAATCTCTATTGCATAGCCTGGTGCAAGCAGCAAGAGGCATTGGTTTCTCTGTGAACTCAGATAAAACAGAGTTCATGTGTTTTAATCTCCTCATTAAAAGTTAAGCTTCTGAAATTAGTACATATATCTTGGTAGCAATATCTCATCTACTGAAAGTAATGTCAGCATATGCATAGGTAAAGCATTGAGTTATTAACAGGTTAGCAATCATATGGAAATCTGTTCTCTCTGATAAAACAAAATAGGAATTCTTCCAAGTAGTAGCCATGTCAGTACTACTGTATGGCTGTTCCACTTGAACCTTAATGAAACACATGGAGAAAAAGCAAGATGGGAACTACACAAAGATTTTAAGTGCTGTTTTGAACAAATTTTGGGTGCAGTGCCCCACAAAACAGCAGTTGTATGGCCACTTAATTCCCATCTTACAATCCATCGAAGTAAGATAAACAAGATATGCTGGACACTGCTGAAGGAGAAGTAATAATGAACTCATAAGTGAAGTTCTGCGATGGACTCCTACATATTGACACACCAGTACGGGCTAACTAACAAAAACTTACATTTATCAGCTCTGTGTGGACACTGGATGAGGTCTATAAGACTTGCCAAGAGTGATGACCAAAAGAGACAGACTTTTCCAGATTTTTTTTGTATGGGCATTTAAAATTGTCATAGACTCTTGAAACTTCAGTATGTTATTGCTATACATTTTATGAGATGACTGACCAATTTTTATGATTTCAGCTTCAAATGAACAGCTACAGCAGCAATTGGGATACACCCTACTAAAGCCTGATTGTCACATCTGATGAATTTCAAAAATGCAATCTGGACGTGAGGACACTTTAGAAGAACGATATGCAATAAAATTCTGTTTTAAACTTGGAACAAAATGCCACAGAAATGTATGGAATGCTTCAGACTGCTTTTCGACCATCTTGCATAAATCGAGCATCAGTTTTTGAGTGGCATAAGAGATTCAAGGAAGCCAGGGAGTCTGTGAGGGATAATGAGAGGTGTGGGAGGAGTAAGGAAGCCAATAGACCAGAGTCAATTGGCCAAAGGGTTAGAGTTAGGGTTACTATGTTGAGGTTATAAGGGAGTTCAGCAAGAGATTCCGTCGGAAGAGGCCAGCACTCTTCAAATCGGGTCAGTGGCATTTCCACCAGGACAATACACTAGTCCACAACTCCATCCTTGTCACAGACTATTTGACCAAGATGGGCATCAAGACAGTTCCTCACTCTCCCTATAGTCCAGACCTTGCTTCCTGTGACTTTTGGTTATTCCTTAAGCTCAGAAGCTGTCATTATGAGACTATTGAGGAGATGAAAGAGGCTGTGACGAAGGTCATTGACACACTCACACAAGAGGACTTCCATGGGGCCTTCCAGTTGTTGGAATGGTACAACAAGTGCATTGCAACCTGAGGAGATTATTTCGAAGGGGACTAGAGTTTCATGTATGTACTATCAATAAAAGTGCTCATACGAAAAAAGTCTGGAAACTTATCATATGCACCTCGTAACATTATAAGTGAATGGTTCTGGGATGTGAATAGATAAGTTCTTTAAAAAAATAAAAACAAAAAAAACTGAGAGACAAGTTGACAAAGTTCAAATTTTCATCTGGTAGGCTAGGTGTAACAAGAAATGTTTGATTGAGCACCCCAGACAAAAACCAGCAGTTAACCAGGACCTGCCAAGATTACTAGACTCAACTGGCAGTCTGGCCAAACAATGCTCCCCGTGTAAGCAGAAGTGTGGGTTGGGTATTTTGTGAACCTCAATAAAAGAAGCTGGGTTTCTCAATTTGCTCTCTCAGGACATAACAAAACCAGCTGTAGTGTGGACTGGGAATGACTGAACAAGATATAAGAAGAGCTTTGTTACTACTAGAATGAAAAATCTACCCTGGACATTGTGTCAGTTATCTATTTGTAGATATGAATGAGAACAGTCTACCTCCTTGGATTGAATAAAGGTTTTGTTTTTCAATTCTTTAAAAGTTACCAACTACAAGAAAAGCCACCTGAAGAAGGAAAAGGCTCCAGTGGTTGAAATATTGTGAGTATAACAACAAAGATAAAGACAATAGTTTGAATCATGCGAATAATTTAAATAATAAGTTTCTTGTCTAAAAAATTTAGACATCATGTACTTACTTTGTATCTTCACAGTGAAATAACCAGCACCTCCCAAAGCTACGAATCCTCCAAGAATTGCAACATTTCGCAAAGTTTTCATTGATGCAGCCATGGTGAGTTTTTCTCAACCTGAAAAAAATAAAGAAAAGCTGTGACCAAAAACGTATAGGATTGTCAATTATCAGTCAGTTCTTTATTTTAAATTACAGTTCAGAGAAATGGCTTTTATGAACAAGAAGCAAAAGAACAAATGTCATTATTACTTGAGGCATCCTTAAAGCAACATTGTCATTACTTTAGGCATCCTTTAAGCAACATTGTCATTACTTGAGGCATCCTTAAAGCAACATTGTCATTACTTGAGGGATCCTTTAAGCAACATTGTCATTACTTGAGGCATCCTTTAAGCAACATTGTTATTACTTGAGACATCCTTTAAGCAACATTGTCGTTACTCTAGGCATCCTTTAAGCAACATTGTCGTTACTTGAGACATCCTTTAAGCAACATTGTCGTTACTTGAGGCATCCTTTAAGCAACATTGCCGTTACTTGAGGCATCATTAAAGCAACATTGTTGTTACTTGAGGCATCATTAAAGCAACATTGTCATTACTTGAGGCATCCTTAAAGCAACATTGTCATTACTTGAGGGATCCTTTAAGCAACATTGTCATTACTTGAGGCATCCTTTAAGCAACATTGTTATTACTTGAGGCATCCTTAAACCAACATTGTCATTACTTGAGGCATCCTTTAAGCAACATTGTCATTACTTGAGGCATCCTTTAAACAACATTGTCATTACTTGAGGCATCCTTTAAGCAACATTGTTATTACTTGAGACATCCTTTAAGCAACATTGTCATTACTTGAGGCATCCTTTAAACAACATTGTCATTACTTGAGGCATCCTTTAAGCAACATTGTTATTACTTGAGACATCCTTTAAGCAACATTGTCGTTACTTGAGGCATCCTTTAAGCAACATTGTCGCTACTTGAGGCATCATTAAAGCAACATTGTCGTTACTTGAGGCATCATTAAAGCAACATTGTCATTACTTGAGGCATCCTTTAAGCAACATTGTCATTACTTGAGGCATCCTTTAAGCAACATTGTCATTACTTGAGGCATCCTTTAAGCAACATTGTCATTACTTGAGGCATCCTTTAAGCAACATTGTCATTACTTGAGGCATCCTTTAAGCAACATTGTCGTTACTTGAGGCATCCTTTAAGCAACATTGTCATTACTTGAGGCATCCTTTAAACAACATTGTCATTACTTGAGGCATCCTTTAAGCAACATTGTCATTACTTGAGGCATCCTTTAAGCAACATTGTCATTACTTGAGGCATCCTTTAAGCAACATTGTCATTACTTGAGGCATCCTTAAACCAACATTGTCATTACTTGAGGCATCCTTTAAGCAACATTGTCATTACTTGAGGCATCCTTAAACCAACATTGTCATTACTTGAGGCATCCTTTAAGCAACATTGTCATTACTTGAGGCATCCTTTAAGCAACATTGTCATTACTTGAGGCATCCTTAAACCAACATTGTCATTACTTGAGGCATCCTTAAACCAACATTGTCATTACTTGAGGCATCCTTAAACCAACATTGTCATTACTTGAGGCATCCTTTAAACAACATTGTCATTACTTGAGGCATCCTTAAACCAACATTGTCATTACTTGAGGCATCCTTAAACCAACATTGTCATTACTTGAGGCATCCTTTAAGCAATATTGTCATTACTTGAGGCATCATTAAAGCAACATTGTCATTACTTGAGGCATCATTAAAGCAACATTGTCATTACTTGAGGCATCCTTAAACCAACATTGTCATTACTTGAGGCATCCTTTAAGCAACATTGTCATTACTTGAGGCATCCTTTAAGCAATATTGTCATTACTTGAGGCATCATTAAAGCAACATTGTCATTACTTGAGGCATCATTAAAGCAACATTGTCATTACTTGAGGCATCCTTTAAGCAACATTGTCATTACTTGAGGCATCCTTAAACCAACATTGTCATTACTTGAGGCATCCTTAAACCAACATTGTCATTACTTGAGGCATCCTTAAACCAACATTGTCATTACTTGAGGCATCCTTAAACCAACATTGTCATTACTTGAGGCATCCTTTAAGCAATATTGTCATTACTTGAGGCATCATTAAAGCAACATTGTCATTACTTGAGGCATCATTAAAGCAACATTGTCATTACTTGAGGCATCCTTTAAGCAACATTGTCGTTACTTGAGGCATCCTTTAAGCAACATTGTCATTACTTGAGGCATCCTTTAAGCCACATTGTCATTACTTGAGGCATCCTTTAAGCAATATTGTCATTACTTGAGGCATCATTAAAGCAACATTGTCATTACTTGAGGCATCATTAAAGCAACATTGTCATTACTTGAGGCATCATTAAAGCAACATTGTCATTACTTGAGGCATCCTTAAACCAACATTGTCATTACTTGAGGCATCCTTAAACCAACATTGTCATTACTTGAGGCATCCTTAAACCAACATTGTCATTACTTGAGGCATCCTTAAACCAACATTGTCATTACTTGAGGCATCCTTTAAGCAATATTGTCATTACTTGAGGCATCATTAAAGCAACATTGTCATTACTTGAGGCATCCTTTAAGCAACATTGTCATTACTTGAGGCATCCTTAAACCAACATTGTCATTACTTGAGGCATCCTTTAAGCAATATTGTCATTACTTGAGGCATCATTAAAGCAACATTGTCATTACTTGAGGCATCCTTTAAGCAACATTGTCGTTACTTGAGGCATCCTTTAAGCAACATTGTCATTACTTGAGTCATCCTTTAAGCCACATTGTCATTACTTGAGGCATCCTTTAAGCAATATTGTCATTACTTGAGGCATCCTTTAAGCAACATTGTCATTACTTGAGGCATCCTTTAAGCAATATTGTCATTACTTGAGGCATCATTAAAGCAACATTGTCATTACTTGAGGCATCATTAAAACAACATTGTCATTACTTGAGGCATCATTAAACCAACATTGTCATTACTTGAGGCATCCTTAAACCAACATTGTCATTACTTGAGGCATCCTTAAACCAACATTGTCATTACTTGAGGCATCCTTAAACCAACATTGTCATTACTTGAGGCATCCTTAAACCAACATTGTCATTACTTGAGGCATCCTTTAAGCAATATTGTCATTACTTGAGGCATCATTAAAGCAACATTGTCATTACTTGAGGCATCCTTTAAGCAACATTGTCATTACTTGAGGCATCCTTTAAGCAACATTGTCATTACTTGAGGCATCCTTTAAGCAACATTGTCATTACTTGAGGCATCCTTAAACCAACATTGTCATTACTTGAGGCATCCTTTAAACAACATTGTCATTACTTGAGGCATCCTTTAAGCAACATTGTCATTACTTGAGGCATCCTTTAAGCAACATTGTCATTACTTGAGGCATCCTTTAAGCAACATTGTCATTACTTGAGGCATCCTTTAAGCAACATTGTCATTACTTGAGGCATCCTTAAACCAACATTGTCATTACTTGAGGCATCCTTTAAGCAACATTGTCATTACTTGAGGCATCCTTTAAGCAACATTGTCATTACTTGAGGCATCCTTAAACCAACATTGTCATTACTTGAGGCATCCTTTAAACAACATTGTCATTACTTGAGGCATCCTTTAAGCAACATTGTCATTACTTGAGGCATCCTTTAAGCAACATTGTCATTACTTGAGGCATCCTTTAAGCAACATTGTCATTACTTGAGGCATCCTTAAACCAACATTGTCATTACTTGAGGCATCCTTTAAGCAACATTGTCATTACTTGAGGCATCCTTTAAGCAACATTGTCATTACTTGAGGCATCCTTTAAGCAACATTGTCATTACTTGAGGCATCCTTTAAGCAATATTGTCATTACTTGAGGCATCATTAAAGCAACATTGTCATTACTTGAGGCATCATTAAAGCAACATTGTCATTACTTGAGGCATCATTAAAGCAACATTGTCATTACTTGAGGCATCCTTAAACCAACATTGTCATTACTTGAGGCATCCTTAAACCAACATTGTCATTACTTGAGGCATCCTTAAACCAACATTGTCATTACTTGGGGCATCCTTAAACCAACATTGTCATTACTTGAGGCATCCTTTAAGCAATATTGTCATTACTTGAGGCATCATTAAAGCAACATTGTCATTACTTGAGGCATCCTTTAAGCAACATTGTCATTACTTGAGGCATCCTTTAAGCAACATTGTCATTACTTGAGGCATCCTTTAAGCAACATTGTCATTACTTGAGGCATCCTTAAACCAACATTGTCATTACTTGAGGCATCCTTTAAACAACATTGTCATTACTTGAGGCATCCTTTAAGCAACATTGTCATTACTTGAGGCATCCTTTAAGCAACATTGTCATTACTTGAGGCATCCTTTAAGCAACATTGTCATTACTTGAGGCATCCTTAAACCAACATTGTCATTACTTGAGGCATCCTTTAAGCAACATTGTCATTACTTGAGGCATCCTTTAAGCAACATTGTCATTACTTGAGGCATCCTTAAACCAACATTGTCATTACTTGAGGCATCCTTTAAACAACATTGTCATTACTTGAGGCATCCTTTAAGCAACATTGTCATTACTTGAGGCATCCTTTAAGCAACATTGTCATTACTTGAGGCATCCTTTAAGCAACATTGTCATTACTTGAGGCATCCTTAAACCAACATTGTCATTACTTGAGGCATCCTTTAAGCAACATTGTCATTACTTGAGGCATCCTTAAACCAACATTGTCATTACTTGAGGCATCCTTTAAGCAACATTGTCATTACTTGAGGCATCCTTTAAGCAACATTGTCATTACTTGAGGCATCCTTAAACCAACATTGTCATTACTTGAGGCATCCTTTAAACAACATTGTCATTACTTGAGGCATCCTTTAAGCAACATTGTCATTACTTGAGGCATCCTTTAAGCAACATTGTCATTACTTGAGGCATCCTTTAAGCAACATTGTCATTACTTGAGGCATCCTTTAAGCAACATTGTCATTACTTGAGGCATCCTTTAAGCAACATTGTCATTACTTGAGGCATCATTAAAGCAACATTGTTGTTACTTGAGGCATCCTTTAAGCAACATTGTCATTACTTGAGGCATCCTTAAACCAACATTGTCATTACTTGAGGCATCCTTTAAGCAACATTGTCATTACTTGAGGCATCCTTTAAGCAACATTGTCATTACTTGAGGCATCCTTAAACCAACATTGTCATTACTTGAGGCATCCTTTAAACAACATTGTCATTACTTGAGGCATCCTTTAAGCAACATTGTCATTACTTGAGGCATCCTTTAAGCCACATTGTCATTACTTGAGGCATCCTTTAAGCCACATTGTCATTACTTGAGGCATCCTTTAAGCCACATTGTCATTACTTGAGGCATCCTTTAAGCAACATTATCATTACTTGAGGCATCCTTAAACCAACAAGGCATTTATTTTATGCATCTATAATACAATAACAGTTTAACTGACTAAAAGCTTAACATTCTTCTTCATTGTATCACATAAAGAAAATGCATGTCATTGTGTTCAAAGGAAAAGATAATAAAAGATTTGGTTTGATTTGGTTTGGTTTTATGGCATATCAACCATTGTAAGTTATTTAATGCCAAATCCAGTTTACACATATATATTAAATATGATTTATGTGTAGTTAGGTAGCAGTCATTCATTTAAGAATGTTTCATTAAATAATAAAGACAAATTTTGTCTGTATAATTTATTTAAGATCCTTTCCAGTTTTCTGATAAGTATCTTAGTTTCAGGTTGGAATTGGTAGATGAATTTCCCCAAATTGTCCTAAGCACTATCGAACCCTTCATAGGCCATCATCAGGGTTGCTTGCTTGTGTAAGGTGTGTTTTTTTAAAAAAAGTTTAATCATTTCTAATAACACTCCCCCATCTACTGGACTTCTCAATAGAACCATCATATATTTGTTTAAATGTCCTCTGGGAGATTGTCTCCAAAAATAGTGCACCTTAATGACTCCAGTTCTATTGCCTTTCATCTTAAGAACCATTCTATTCCTAAATCCCAGTTTCCAAAAATTCTAGTTGAAAACACTACTATAATCGCACATGAAATTGATAAGCTATGACTACAAATCCTAGAAGCCCTACATATAAAAACAAAAAAACCTAAAATCAATAGAATTAATTTTGAAAATAGTGACAATGTTTTGAAATGCTTTTATTTATTTATTTTTATCCTGTATTCCCATAGTATTCTATTTCCGTTGATAGCGTTCCCCTTTTTTAAATACATCAGTTACCCTGTTTTATCCAACTCTGTGTTCCCATATTTTTATTATGGTATAAACTTTCTTAAAAACAAACACACTTCACACAAGCAAGCAACCCATGATGATGGCCTATGAAGGGTCTGAAAGTGCTTGGGACAATTTTGGGAAATTCATCTACCAATTCCAACCTGAAACTAAGACACTTATCAGAAAATTTGAAAGGATCTTAAATAAATTATACAGACAAAATTAGTCTTTATCATTTAATGAAACATGTTTAAATATGATTTGTAAACACATTTTGTTGATAACATTTCTAAATGAGTCTGAGCTCCTTTTTTTCACACAGTTAAATGGATTCAAGTATCTAACATGAACAACCTTATCTACTATTAATCATTTGTTTGCACACAGTTAAATGGTACCATAATATAAATGGTATTGCTATGTATGTAACAATTCAGTCATATTTTTTTACACAGTTAAATAATCAAAGTTTTATTTCTAACAATTTAATTTAGCATAAGTCATTTGTTTAGACACAGTTTAAATGTCAAACAGTTCTTTTTTACCCATTGATAGGACCCTATCAGGTGGTACCACTCTGAGCCAGAGTGGACCAGGGAGCGATGACAATGACGGAGTACTCCACATTCCCAAAGCTCCAGCAATACTGGATCCTCAGCAGAGATGCATTCAGTATATTCTGCAGTCCAAGCTGACTGGGCCCATGAATATTGTTATGTGAGCATATCCGAAGAAAGGTAATTTGGGAGCAGAGTGGATAGAAAAATATGATTGCAGAATACTGAATGAAAGCAGAAGTTACACTGGGTCAGATAGTCGCAAGATTCACAGACAATAGGTGGACTGGGGAATTGTTGAATGGTATTTAATAGACCAGAAATGATGATGGGAAGATGAAATCATCAAGGGGTTTGGGCCAATATGGAGAAAAAGGGTGAAATCAAAAATGAAGATTTTTGATAATATAAATTTATGATACATAACTTTTGATTATATAATTCATGATATACAATTTTGTAGAGATCAAATTGAAACAATTTGTGATCAGCATTGAAAATCAGATAAGGAATAAGGGAGGTAATCCAGTGTTTGGAATACAAAATAAGTTTTGGACCCTGAAAGTGATCTACCCAATTTTTTTCTACTCCAAGTTATTTAAATGTCAAATATCTCAGGTTCTTTCCTACATTTTTTTGTTTTTTTTTGTTTTCAAAACAGATGCAACAATGTTTTTGAAGCTTAAGTTTTGTAATATAATAAGAAATGTGTTTACCTGGCCTCATATCCTAATCATGCCTTTTTTTTTTAAAGCTTAAGATTTTTTAGGCATTTACTAATTAAAGAATTAATTTTTGTATCAGGATTTCTTCTCTGATTTATTAATAATAAAATCGATAAAAGTCTTCAAAGGGACCCTAAAAAGATGTTTTTTGCCCTTGAACCCCAAATATAATATAGTGTATTGTTAATGCCTTATTTTTACTTGAAAAAAAGTTTTTATTGTATCACTGCTTACTGGTCCTGTAACCTGATTTGGTTGTAGAGGCACAACTCATGTAGTGTCTCTTGGGCAGAAATAGCCTGGCAGAGCCCATCTCTGTCTAAGACTACAACAGGTTTAAATTAATAGTTTTTCTTTTCTCAGGCCATTGGCATAGAGGTTAGAGTGTTTGTAAATTGTCCGGGAGATTGGGGTTCAATCCCAGATCGAGTCATACCAATGACTCAAAAATGGTACTTGATGCATCCTTGTTTAACTCAGCATTATAAGGTAAGGATCAAGGGTAAAGTGGAGCAATCCAGGAAATGGAGTAGTGCCCTCCCCTACACCTTGGTGTCGTAGCTATTGAAAAAGGAGCTTTCAGGTCACCCTCGGCTACGGTCGCTAACTCTACTTTAACTTAGACCAATTGCCACACCAAGGTTAAAAAGCCCAATCTGCCCTACCATTTACTTATAGCTGATAGCATAAAAATTGGATTCATACCTTTCCCAAGGGTATTATTGCTAAGTGAAATACTATCAGCCATCACTTTTGGCAGGGTCCTCAACAGAGCATCCAGTGTCTGCAAAGAGCTTATGAATGTAAGGTTTTGTTGGTCAGCTAACATAGGCATGACCACGTTTAGGAATCTATAGGATAATGTCACTTATGAGTTTGTCCTTACATCTGTGGGGATTTAAAAGAATAAAAATAAATTCAAAGGCGGTAATTCCCAGGGAGCCTCTGACAGGAAGTGAAGTCCATGCATGCCTGAAAAGAGGGGCTTTCTGGTGCCAAAAGAGAAATTTTCTCATAAAGCTATTACCACTGCTATTGAAAGGATCTTTTTCCCTCAGCTGCTAGGAAGATAGTACATATGCTTGTTAAGCCCTGAATTTGGTACCAGCAGTGTCTCCCACGAGAAACCACCTCTGCTATACATACCTCAATGAAAATGACTCTAATATATTTCACCACCTTGTCTGGGAGACGTGACTACTTCTACTGGTTCAATAAAACACTCTCCTCACCACAGAACTGCAGTTAAACCCTAAAATAAAGTTATAAGATTAAAGGTATCTTTGTCTTTTTCCTTCCATTCTTAATTCTCTTGTAGCTTCCCACAAACAAAAGAAGACTACAAGTGAATGGAGTAAGAAGAAGAAAAAGGAGTCAGGTATGAAACTCAACAGAACCCAACAATTAACTGATCACATTCATGTACACCATGAATAAATAGCAAAATCTTCTCAGACCCATAAATCCGCAGCATTGTTCAACATCATATATAACCAAACTTAAATTTGAAAGAAAAATGTTGCTTTTGGTTTGAAATACAAAAAAAAAAAAACTTTTATGGTATACTTGATCAATTTAGATAATTCATTAATTCAACAACAAAAATATTACAAAACTTAAACTTTAAAAACATTGTTGGTTTTGTTTTAAAAAAACAAAAAACTTTCCTCTAATCAAAAAAGATCCTAACTGAACAGAGTTCAAAACCTTTGCAGGAGAGAGACTGAGATATTTAAGATAACTCGGATTAAAAAAATGGATAAGGTTGATTTTATGGTCTCAAACATATCTTGTATTCCAAACACTGGATCACTTTGCTTTTACTTCACTTGTTTGCTTATAAGTGTGTGTTATTTCTGGACTCCTAGGCGAATGACAAATCTTGATGAAACTTGGTATGTGAGGTCCTTTCACTTCAAGGAGTTATTTATTGGTATTTGTTGGTGGGATGTAAGGGAGGGTTTCTCCTTGGTCCTGAATATTCTTGGAATCAGTGTTTTGAATGCTAAAAGTGACCATAAACAAGATAAAAAATATCATCAATAATTTTTGTTGTGGAAATAAACATTTCGTTTCCTAGTTTCAGTTCCCTGATTAAATGAAAAAAAAAAATTACCCAAGAAATCCGTCTTTAACTTATATTTTTAATAACATTTCCCAATAATTTGTAGATGAATTAATTTAAAAAGTAATTAATTAAATTAAAATGACATTTTTCGGAATGTTTTTTCGTTACTAGTCTCGTTTTTCACAAGAAGTAATAGTAAAAAACAAAATAAAAACAAAAACCGAAATAACAAAAAAATAAGGGGAATTTCTTTCTTTCCTTTTCTTTTTTTTTCTTTTCCGAAACTTAATGAATGAGATAATTAACAACAAGTTAGACCGGCAGACAATTCTTCCAGATGAGCTCGATTCTCACTTGGTGTACCATACTTCTGCCCTTGTGCCACAGTTAAGCTATGCTTAATTAATAATTACACCAGTGCGTAGACGAATACAAAGAAAAAATGTTGTAAGTTCTTCAGTTTAAATAGTGGATGGATCTTAATTCTAATCAGGATTATTGTCAACAAAAAATAACTCAGGTAAAAAAAAAAGAAAAATAAATCATTTTTCAATCATACTTACCGGATTTCTCAAATTTGCATAATCCAGTCTTTTTTTACAACCATTAGAAATCTACAAATAAAATCTTGAACAATATTTTTTGTTTTAAAACATGCTTCTCGAAAGACTTGACCACCAACGGAAAAAAAAGTTCGACACGAACGACTTTGCAACAAGGGCAAATCAGAGCTGACACCGGTTCGTTGAGACCATCAAAATTACCTCCCCTTGTATTTGGAAAAACTTGTAAATTGACATGGCAACTTGTATAAATTTGTTGTATGATTCTGAGGATAAAACCCGCTCATGGATATGAGGGGAGTCATGCATACACATATTTACCAATATGAAAACATAATTACACACATACACATACACACGCACTCATGTATATATCCTCCATTAAAGAAAGAAAGCGTTTATTTTATTATAGTTTAGTACCTATCTTTATTACTTTGGTTGCAATGTTTCAGTCAAATCTTTCTCTAGCTTTCTAGTATTATATTATTGGTTCACCCTGTTGACCAGGGCTACAGAGGAGTAAGACTCGTCCAAGGAGTGTCCTGGGTATGGCATTAAACTGCATTTGATGGTAAGGCTCCAGTCTTGAAGTTTTGGGGAATATGGAGTATCACTTCATTGCAATTACTCCCAGGCTCACTCTAACCTAGATCAGAGAGACCTGTAGCAGAAAGAACTTTGTATTTTTGTTTGGCGCCTAAATTAATTTGACCATTATGGTCGTCGCATATTTTCACCCAATGAGGATGACTTATCCAATTCAGTCCGGACCATTTCCTTGGACAACATAAAAATGGTGAAAGCCCACCAAACTATCTCTTCCTCAGAACCTTTCGAACAGGATGGACATACTTTCTGTCCACTCCCTTCATAGCAGCAGAATCACCACACAATGAGGAAAGCCGCCTAATTTATGAACCTTTTGAGTCTACCCTCTTTGACCAAGGGTTCCCAGTTGAACATGAATTAGATGCACGTAATCCGCCACTTACAGGAACACCTTTATGTCACCTCTAACTTTTGCTATGTCTACAACGACATGCAATTCCCCTCAGACATCCAGCTACCTCATTCCTGGGCAACATTATCTGGAGACTTTCATGCCTCTCTCCAACAACAATCAATCTCCAGTTGTGCTATTATGTTCATTTTCAGACTTATACCCTTGGGAAATATATAAACCATTTATCCTTCCTGCTATGGGTTAGATAGTACCACTATTGTTCTTCTACAGGGATAGCTTTGGTATTAAATAACTCATGAAGGTTGATATACCATTAAACAAAGAAACCCAAAATATCTTTGGTGGTGTTACACTTATGTATACAAGTTAAACATCATTATGATTTATAAACATTTCATTGCAGTCAAAAATGTAAGACCATTTAAGGTCATTGTCTGACTGGTGAACATATTGGAGAGCAATCATTTTGACAAGGAATTAAACTTTTTTAGCCAATCAGAAGGCACTGCAGACTAAAGCTGCAGACACTTGCTTCATCTTATAAAAGCATATAAATAACACCCTTCATTCCACTATAATCAGTTCTCATTATGCATGACTTTAACAGGCAGTAATTTCTTTGCTTGGCCAGGCACAGATAACATTCAGAACATATCATTTTGGGACTGAGCTATTTTACCTCATATAAACACAAAAGGATTGCCCAAAATAAGTTATCCATAAACTTCCTGAAGACTCAACACCATAGAATGGATATTTAATAACTTAGCTTCCCTGTAAGCTCTCTTGACTAATATAAGAAAAGGGAAATCTCTTGTGTATTTCTCTATATAAATTACATCCTATTTGTTGATTCTGTAGTGGTTTTCTTACTATTTCTTCTACTCCTGTTATGCAGCAGTAAATCTAATATCTAGATCAAGAAGTTGCCTTTCTTCCACTCTTTCTCTCTCCTCTTCCCAAGATTCCCATGCATGAATATAACAGTGGTATAGTTATATCAGTCAATTATGAAATTTAAAACCAACTAATCAGAAAGTTGGTAACCAATTTTGAATATGATGCCTAACCAGATGGTTATTTATTGATAAAACCTGTTTCTAATTTTATGTTTATATGTAGTGTTTGACAGAAAAAGTTTCTTTCTTTCACTGTTGAAAATAGAAATTGAAAATACCTTTTGAAAAATAATTAACTTTAGGATAAAAATAATTATTGTCAACGCTTATTATGATGATTAAATTTTTATTGTGTTTCAGTAAAAAAATAACCCCCCAAAACAGCATGACATTGTGTTCCTATGGGGTGGAGTCACCATTATGGGGTTATGTAATTTTTTTTGTTCTATTTTCTGAGAACAGAAGAAAGGAAGATGAAGATATCTTTTTATTTCAACTTTTCTGACTCCATTTTGGTTTCCTTTCTTACCCCATATTAATTTGCTGGTTTCTCTTCTTGGTCTATGAATGCTGCAAAGGAATTATAAGGAAAAAAGAGGGAAATTTTTTTTTTTAATTCAAGTTTATTGCATTTGGGATCTTTATAAAAATTCTATGTTGTCTTCCTGGACTATTTGAGAACTCATTATTTCCAAAACATGTGTTGAAATTCAATGGTCACTTTTTGGCATTTATAATGCCAATTATTCGGTGTTTTAGTTGTAGTTTGATTAGATCATTATATGGTGTTTTAGTTGTGGTTTTGATGAGTTCATTATTTGGTGTTTTTAGTCATGGGTTGCTGGTAAGAAAGATGGCTGCTACTAGTGGAAAGGTTAACCAGTGTGCCGCATAAAAAAATGGACACAACTAAAAGAGAACAGGATTCTTTTGCCGAAATGGGTCCTTAATTTTTCGCATGTATTGTCCTTTTTCATGTCAGAGGTTCTGGGAGTTTCTGCATTTTTTAAAATTTATTTTTTTAGTTTGATTTGATTTTTGAAAACTTTTCTGTTCCCTACAGTCCTATACTATTCATGGTACTTGATGTGGCTTTAGTTATATTACTACCATGTGTATTGCAGACTAGTTGTCTTATCAACTCCTTCTGTGCCTATGGTGTGTTTGAAAGATCCACAGAAAGTGGATGACACAATTTATCTGGAACTTCTGATGGTCAGGGTGGTTGGTTGGAATAAGTTACACAGGTGTAAGCAACTAAAAGAAAAATTCTCTGTTAACAGATAACAAATATTTATTGAAATACAATTATGAAACAATAATATATATAACATATATAAGGAAATTGCTTTTTTTTATTGAAAGACTAGTGGAAGAATTTGGCTGGTGCTGTCTTCCTATGTTAATCAGTTTGATAGTTTTTCAGAGTGTAGTTTTTGCTGGAGAGTGTTTAAAAAAACTTCTTTTCTAATTTTCCTGTCTTTAGTATAATCTTTAAATTTTCTTCCTATTTGAACTGTTAAAGAGGTATTTTTATAGAGAATTTCCCTGGGAAGAAATGTCACACCACAACAGTCCCAAGCACAATCCCCACCATAACAACCATTACCTCAACCATCCCCATTAAAAAAGTCCCCACCAAAATGACTCTCCCTTCAACAAACTCTACAGCAACAATCTCCACAGCTTGAGATCCAACTCTCCCTTCTTTTTCACCTCCCAGGCTGTTCTCCTGGTCCAGATCTTTAAACAGACTCTCAGTAAACAGTCCAGAACAACCACATTCCCAGCCCGAGCACTCTAAAGTCCAACAAAGGGCCAAATCGGTTTCTGCCAATAATGACCGTGAAGAACTTTTAGGGGTGGCTTTGTGCTCTGCAGAAGCTGAGGAGCTTCCAGCGGATTTCCAACTCCGCAGAGCACTTAAGCCATTCGCAGATTTTAAAGAAATTGAAGGCAAGAGAATTTGCAATCCGTACTTGTTCATGGGTGCACCCATGGTGACCGCCTTTATTTGCTTGGCTGGAAGCCGCACAAAAGGCATGTGGCATTTCCTTGAGAAGGCCAGTCGGACGGATATAAGGCTGGTGGAATTGGAGCACCCCTCGCTCAAGAAAATTGTCCTTCAGTTTAGGTCAGGTCCCGATTTATGTGCACCTTTCTTTTTATAGGGCCCTAAAATTGAAGTATCCCATAGGTGTCGGAGGAGTCCAGAAATGGCTGAGTCACCACTGAACTTGGCTCTGGCTCCCTAAGGCATGCTGTCAGCATCCTTATACCCGATGATTTTAGGACTGTGGTCGACATTGAGTGAGGTAAGTAGGCTTGATGGCTCTAAACCTTGTCATGTTGAATACGAGGGGACTGAGGGATCCAAGCAAGTGTTCACATTTGCTTGGTGAACTTTCAAACCTCATAGTGAATGTTGCTGCAGTGCAGGAGACTCACTTCACTTGCATCGCAGACTGTCAGGTGCTGGAGAATTGTGGCATGACAATGAGCATTCATGTGTGTGTATGGATGTGTATGTGTGGGTCTCTGTATGTGTTTGTGGAGGGGTGGCCAAGGAGGGCATCTTAGCTCCAGCATGTTTGAAGTGGTACCGGAGTGTCCAGAAAACCTTTCTTTGTCTACTTTGGCACAAAGACTATACAAAGAACTGTGCCCATGAAAACCTGCAAGACCAGAAGAGAAGGATGAAGAGAGTTAGTCAGTTCGTGGTGAGACCTCAAAGCAGAGGGTCGATCAGTTCGAACTGAGACTCTGAAGCATAGAGTTAAGACATAGAGCAATGAAGTTGATGGCCAGATGATTTACATTTTTGGTGTTATATAATTAAGGTAATGATTTTTTTATATTAATCATTTTTTTGTTAATTATATTTTATCATTTAGTTTGGTAAGGCTTTGAATTACTCGGGTCTTTAAGTCCAAGTGCATAGTCAGATGGTGCAGTCTTACACCTGCACGGAAAGGATATGACAATCATCATCGGTCATTATAAACCCCTAGACAAGAAATAGAGCTGGAATATGGATGATGTCATGCCCAGAAGAGATGGTCTTAAGAATTTGAGGATTTTGAAAAGACCGAGTTGAGGTTGACTGTTGAAGGTAGTGGTTAAGTTTTTCGGATTTCTACTGGCAGAGATCCTAAACACCACAAGATGTTCCACGTGTGTGTGTGGGGAGGGGTCGGTGTAGTATGATTAACATAGGCTTTTAAGAATTGTCTGTCTTCTTGTGTCACCAAGGACTGACAGTAGAAATTAAACTCGTTCATATCACCTATATTTGTATTACTGTTGTTATTAATATCTTTATGAGTATACAACATTTGGTAGCTGTGTAGGACATTCACAGAGTTCTCGTGATGGCCATGAACATAAATACATACTAGAATGCTTAAAAGTGCCTGACTTCACCTCCTGAGTTTTGCAGTTCTAAATCTGTGTTTGACTGTGTCTTTACTTCCACCCTCTGTTAGTTATTTCTTAAAGATTTTTGTACAACCAGTGAAATGCCCACATGGCTGAGTCTGAGAGTTAACAAAGGGGTCCACCCCACTAGACAAACAGCAAAACAACTAAAAAAAAAACACTGCCATTTGTGGGTTGTTTTATAGAATGACTTTATCGTCCTTTCAGCATACAGCAGCCATAGCGGCATTGGAATCTCTCTGCTAGTTGGACGCAGCCTTAATGCAGATAAAAATCTTGTTTTTGCAGATAACAGGGGTTAGCTGGTTGTGGCCAATGTTGCTGTTAAAAGCTATCCCAAGAAGGGGAGCTGGTGGGATAAGTAGTGAGATCTAGGTTAAAAAGAATTCCAAATGATTCTGTGAAATCCAACACACTTGCATGTGAGGAAGAAGTGCGAAGGTTTCCCTTTTGGTATATCAATTTCTTCATGTCCCCAGACGAGCACATGCTCTGGTTGAATCATGAGGTGCATGAGGCCTTTCAGATGCATTTCTGTGATCGCTTTGCTCACTGTCCTGACTTCACGTTTTAGGAGTTCATAGCTATTTAGCTGACATCCCCTGCCTGTGGGAGGCAGAAGTGGCTAGTTGCGAGGGTTTGGTTACTGAATGTGAAGTATGTGATGCATTGAAGCAGGTTGGCCTCAACAAATCGTTAGGACTAGATGGTTTACCCTACGATGTGTACTTGAGGCTGCTGCACGTGTTTGTGCTTATTCTGATGGATATGTTCAACCATTGGTTCGCTCAGGGAGCCATCTCTGGTAGCATTACCCAGGGCATGATCCCATTGATGAAGAAAGGTGGCAGGCATGTTTGGGAGGAACTAGATAACTACAGGCCTTTAACTCTGCTAAACACTGAGTTAAAGATTTTGTCCTGGGTCTTAGTGAACCAATTGCAGCTTGTCATTAGAAATCTGACTGGACCTGAGCAGAACTATGCTGTGAAAGGAAGATCGATTCAAGACAACTTGTATTTGATGTGTGAAGTCCTTGAGGGGATAGAAAACGTCACTGAAGCTGCGCTGATCAATTTGGATCAGTCCAAGGCCTTCCATAGGGTTGACCATTGGTTTTTGGTGACTGTTTTGGAGACTGCTGGATTCAAACCAGAGTTCCTCAAATGGATTAGCATGATATACCACAACCCGCAGGCAGTGGTGCAGGTGAACAGGAAGCACTTGGGGGCTTTTGCGATAAGTTGTCAGTCTGGCAGGGTTGCCCTGTCTCCTCTTCTCTATGTCCTCACTTTGGAGCCCCTACTCCATAGGCTTAGGGATGAGGAGGCAAGTTCGTCCCTGCATGGCATTCTTTTTACTGGCTCTCTTTTAGCAAAGGTATCCGTGTATGCTAATGACATCACTGTCATTGTGTCCCACCGTCTGGGCATAAAGGCTGTGAAGAGGGCGGTTGTGAGGTACGAGCAGATAACAAGGGCCAAGATACACTTTGATAAGAGTGAAGGTTTTTGGCTAGGTGCCTGGTGGGGTGGCGTTTTTCTACCTAGATCTTTCTGCTGGAGTGATGGACTTGTTCACATCCTTGTGGTGTGGTTCAGGCTTGGCCTCAAACTGGAGTGAAATTGGTCAGAGGTACTGGCTAAGGTAGATGCCCAGGTGGGTACCTGGCTTTGAAAGTGGTTTTCCTTAAAGGGCAGTGCAGAAGTATGTGTTGTGTACTTCTTCCCCTTGATACTTTACCAATTGTCTGTGCTTCCCCTGCCTAAAAATTTTCAGCTAATGCTACAATGATCCCTCTCCAAATTACTTTGGGGAAGCCAAAAGCCAATGGTCCATAGACAGGTCTGCTGTCAACATCTGCGTAATGGGGCTCTGGATATGACTGATCTGGAGAAACACTGGTTCACTGAAAGACTAGCTTACTTGGGCCAATCCTTGTTGAAGGACACGGTATGGAGATGAAAAGCAAGTAATACTTTTCCTTGCCTTAAGTCAGACCCTGAAGCTGAATGTCAACATAAGCTTAGAGGAAAAAGCACCAATTGTCTGCGAATACCATAAGGCCCTTTCCAATCTTCCTGGGTCCAGTGACCTTTCTTGGTCTCGAAAGAAGCTGTATCGGGATCTAATGGTGGGCTTTGCTTTGGATTCTCTCGTGGATCAGCTTGGCTGGTTGATGGAGGAGGTTTGCTTGCATTGGAATTGGGAGCCAGGTTCAGGATTCTTGACTGGATTTACAAAGCAGACCTGGCAGACATGCCTGATTGTCCTTGCTGCGGAAGTGGCTTTGAGGAAACGAATGAACCCACCTTTTACTGTGAGTTTGCCTGTTTTGGAATCACATCGGTGAGTGCTGCTCAATGTTGATTATGTCATAGACAATGTTTTACTTCTGTATCAGCGTGAGAAGCATGTGGTGTTTCTCGCAATCCTAGTTGTGGCCAGAATGGTAATTTGGACGATGTGAAAGAAGGGATTGTATGATGGTGCAAATTTTTCTCATTGTGATCTGATTTTGTTCTTTTGGCACCAGTTTAGAGTCAAAATTAGATGCGATAGAAAACATTAGGACTGTATAACATTTGACAAAAGGTGGGTGCGTGCAGTGAGCCTGGTTGTACAAAAGGGGGCAATGCTGGAGTCATCCTTTCCTCCTCTTCCTGTGCATAATGACTATGGTCCAGGTCCTTTTGGACCCCATCCTGGGTAAGTAGGCATGCTTTGCCCCCTCATTTTACCTAGTTAGCAGTATGTTATGAGTCATTTGGCCCTGTCATATAGTTGTTAGCCTCCAAGATCTTCCCTGCCCCCATTCTTTTTTACCTTAACCCTAGATCCAGCCCCACTTTTCTGAAGATGTTGGAATCTCATTGCTGTAATTCACTTCACCTTCCCTCACCACACTCTACCCTGCTTTTCTTTTTTCCCATTAATTTAGTTCCCACCCTCATTAGGGAAGGTCTGGCTAGTTTTCAGTGCTCTTAAATACTGAAAAACAGTCAGCCTCTATATCATAGATGTTTTTTTTTTTGTTTTTTTTAAATGGGGAATTTTTCTTTGGTTTTATTTATCTGAGCTTTTCTTCCATCCTCATCATATTCATTTATTGTACATATATAATCTTTGTAAATAAAGTTATGCATTTTCACCCGGGGTTTTTAAGTGGGTTTTGGTGTGCCTGGCAAAGAATGACTGAATTTATTGTATTGTGTGATTTGGTCGGCAATTGTGGTTAGCTACGGCCCCTTAGATAACATAGTCCTGCATGATTGCTTCTCTTCCCCTCCCTCACAAAAAGCTTGGGGCTTTATGCTCCCCAAAATTTGAATTTGTATTGATTCAAATATTGGAAATAAAACTGTGGCAAAAAGCTTACATCTTTGCAGCCAGAAATACTATTCCAGGAGTACTATTAAACCTTATTCCAGTTAACTATTAGTATTGCTGAACCTTATTCCATCCAACAAGTATGATGAAACAGAAGGTCAATTTTTTAAGCAGAGTTTAACAAGTTTGAATTTAGACTTTTCTTTCTTCTAGACTGGTTTCCATACCAAGATTAAAGAGTCCTGTCTGCCCTATTATTTACCCATAGCTGGAGGGGGAATAGTTGGATTCATACCTTTCCAAAGGGTATTTGTACTATGTGAAATGCAAACAGCCTCGTCCAGGTTTGAACTCAGGTTGCCGTGTCCATCTTCTATGATAATAACCATTATACCAGATGTGCCTCCATATTAATTGTATGATAATATTCACAATTTTTGTCTAGTTGTTTCTTAAGTTTTTTTTTGCACACAGTTATATGATATCATGTATTCCTACATATGTGACAAATAAAACAACTGTATTTTGCATTGATATTAACCCCATGCACTCTCCTATGGCTTCTAAGACTTGCTGCAGACCCATATACCTTTTCACAGAATTGGCATGAATTACCTGTAGGCTGCTGTGGAAGAACCAGTGTAAAATCAGTTTGCGATTGTTTCATTTCACAAAATCTCAAATTACTAGCAAGTCTGGCTTTCATCAAACAGACCCTAATAGTCAGGCTGAAAAGTGTCAAGGACTGTGGTCATGTCCTGTTCCTGAAGTGCTTGTTTTTAGATGGAGTGTTTGATTCTCCATACTTCAAATGCTGTACAACCAATGTGTTGTATTTTGGCCTTTGACCCGGCCAAAAATGCTATTCAAAGTGATGTACCGGAAGGAAGTGACACATTCCAATGGCCAGTAATCGAAAGAGATCGTGTGGGCGGATTAAGGCTGATAATATGGGACAAGGTGAAGGTCCCACTGTGCCACTTCAGAGTGATGCACCGGAAGAGAGTGACCTCTGAACTGCATGACAGTTATTTCCGCTTGATGACGATCAAACATGCCATTCCAAAGATTGAGTGAGCGAGTGAGTGGGCATTGAACTATTATATAACTCAGTCAAGACAAAAAGTTGGAGATCAGTTGGAGATGGAGTTAAAGACGAGATGTGGTAGGGAAAGCCACGCCAGGCCAAAGGGGCTCGGGGCCCCCGATTGAGTTGGGGTCCAGAGAAGTTGCTGATAAGATGCAGTAAAGAAAGCCATCACCCAGCAGAGTGGGCCTCTGGGCCTCCGGTTGAGCAGCCCTGGAGAACGAGAAAGACACAACGCTGACGGCCATAAGAGTGAGGGTCAATATATTGCAGTTCTGTTCGGTCTCCAGCTCCCTCTCACATACGAACGTTACAATAAAGTGAGAGGTACATATCTTCTAAAGAAGTCTTCCTGTGTCCTTATTATTGTGTCGTTATGAATTTGCATATGACTTTATAACAAATGTAGATCTCTTTTTTTTTCTAAACTGATCAATTTTCTGTCATCTGCTTCAAGATCTATATCAAGTGCCCAAAGGTTGTTTTTGATGAAATCCTTTAAACATTACTTAGGTTTATGCCTTATTTTCTTTTCTTTCCTTAATAGCGTGTCAACCTTTGTTGGTTATTTAGTGCAAAATCCACCTTTGCAGAAGGACAGCAGTAATACTATTTTATTTATTACTATTTTATTTCCCAAGGGTATTAGTCTGAAAATAAATGTAATAGCTCAACTGGAATTTGAACTCATTTACTTTGAGGTGGCAGTCTAACACTTTAGCCATTATACCCCCTCCAGATGCATTAGTTTACTGAAGAACAATGTTTTATATATATCATCATCATCAAGACGTGCCGCCAGCACGGATATCCTTGACCATTTCTCGCCACTTTTCCCTATCGTTCATCACCTCCGGCAGGTCTTCTGGGTTACATCCTGTGTCCTCACATAGCTGCTGTATGTAAGTTCGGGCTGGTCGTCCTGCTTTTGCTTGGCCATATGAGGGGGTCCATAGTAGTACGTCACTAACGAGCTCGTCTTTGCTTCTCCAGCAGTGTCCGGCGTGTCTGGCTCGTCTGACCTGTATAGTTTTCGTGATGGGAGGTAGGTGGCCGTACAGTTGGCGTCTCGTGGGGTGTTGTCGCCAGGACTTGTTCAGTATTGCTCTTAACATTCTTGTGTAGTTGCCGTCAAGTTTCTTCTCCAGCCGTTTGGTTAGCGTCCATGTAGTGCATCCATATAGCAGTATCGATACAACTGCTGCCTGGAAGAAACTGCGCTTCATTTCATCGGTCAGGTCTAATTTCCATATTATTGAGAGCCTATCTATAGCCGTCCATGCTTTCGTCAGCCGTGTGTCTATGTCGTTTTCTGTTGATGAGACGCTACTTCCTAGGTAGGTGAATTTGTCCACTAGCCTCAGAGAGGCTCCGTCTAGAGTGGTAATGTTGCCCGTTTGGTTGTAACACATATATTCAGTTTTGTGCACATTGACATGGAGGCCAATGCCTGCTGCAGCTCGTTCCAAGCTATGCAGTAGTGTCTCTGCTTGATTAGGCGTATTCGCCAGTAACGCTAAGTCATCAGCGTAGTCGGCGTCCGTGATTGTTTTTGCGGGGTACCTTTTGCTTCTTTTCTTAGTCAGCTCGAAGCCATTTTCTCTGATTTTGTCGATCGAAGTTCTAAGCACGTAGTCTAGACAGATGATAAAGAAGTATGGGGCTAGCGTGTCTCCTTGTAGTACTCCTGCAACAATGTCGAAGTATTCCGTGTCTCCATCTGGTGAACGTACCTTTACTTTTGTGTTTTTGTAGAGGATCATTATTGCTGCTACTGTTTCTTTTAGTAGGCCGTATGCTAATACGATTAGTTCCATTTTCCCTCTGTGGATGGAATCGAAGGCCTTGGTAAAGTCGACAAATAGTAATGTCGCCTGAAGGTTTTTTGCCCGGACGCCTTCTAGGATTCTACGGATGGTCAATATTTGTGAGGTTGTGGATCTATTTCTCCGGAAGCCATTTTGGTTTTTCCTAAGGATGTTGTCTATTTTGGGTTCTATGCGGTTTCGTAGAAGGGCATTGTAGATTTTGGCTGCTATGGATGTAAGCGTTATCCCTCGGTAGTTCTTGGCTAATCCGAGGTCGCCTTTTTTAGGGAAAGGAAGGATGCATCCCTTCATCCATCTTTCTATCCTATTTTGACTATAGACAGCGTTGCATTGCCGGAGCAGTATATCGTCGAATTTTCTAGTCTTCCACACTTCTGGGGGGATCTCGTCTAGCCCTGCAGCTTTCCTATTTTTAATTTTTTTAAGAACCGAGTCGAGTTCTTCTTTGGTGAAAGGCCCTAGTTTAATGTCTAATTGCTTACTGATAATTCTGGTGATCGGTTCATCCGTTATTTTCGGTGGGCTTCCTAGTAGATTTTTGAAATGCTGTTCCCACAGTTTTACTCTTTCTTGTTGGCTTGCAGCTTTCAATTTTGCTTTGGCTGTGCTCTTCCTTCTACTTACTTCGTTTATTGTTTGCCAGGCTATCCTGGATTGCCTATCTTCCACCGAGTCTCTAATCTTATCTACCTGATTTTGTATGTATTCTGCCTGTTCTTTTAGATATATTCCTGCTAATTGATATTGTGCTTTTTCTAGTTTTCGGGTATTTATGTTTGTTGGGTTCTTCCGATAGCATTTGGAGGCAGTTTTCACGAGTGCACGTTTTTCTCTAACCTCTGATGTTTCCCAAGGGACTCTATATTTAGTTCTAGGTTTTGTTGGGATACACTTTGATGCCGCTTCTAGGTGTGCTTCAACAAAGTTTTCATATTCGTCATTTGGGGTAACTTTTTCTGTCTTCTCTTGTAGTGTTTCGAATCTGTTTCTTAATTCTAAAGCATATTTGTCTCTAATGTCTCTGTTGTTAAGTAGGGCCCAGTCATAGCGCCTAGTTGTCACTGTTCGTGTGGCGTTTTTTCGTAGGCTTAGACGTATTTTGGCCGTGACTATTCGATGATCGGAGGACACGCCCTCGAAAGTGGAGTATGCCTCGCAATTCATCGCACTATTTTTCCATTTTCTGTTTATAAAAATATAGTCTATCTGTGCTTTACTCTTGTTCGCGTATGTGTGGGTCCATAATTTTCCCTCCCTTTTTTGAAAGTTTGTATTGAGGCATGTTAATCTATTTTCTATTATGAAATCAATTAGATGTTGTCCATTCCTGTTTGACTTGTTGTGTAGGCTGTATTTGTTGTTTCTGTTTTTCCCGATTTGAGCATTCATATCTCCGCCAATGACTAGCAGGTTGTGTTTCGGAATGCTACGTACTAGGGATGATAGCTCCTCGTAGAAGGTGTGGGGATTTAGGAATTAACAGTAAAACTCTCAACCGGATATTGACTTGTCGGCTGCCAGATACAAAATGTATAAACGCGTCGCCACGCATAAGTCTCCACGCATCCATCCGGTTAAAAATCAGAAAAAAGAAAAATAATAAAAAGTAAAGTTGCCAATGGGAAGCAGTCACGCCAAAATTAGAAGGATTTTGGAGTAGCGAATTTGAAGCCGGTGGAGAGAGATAAATACCCAGGTTTTCTGTGAACCAAATCAGTGAGAACAAAAGGAGACACAGGAAAGAACGAAGACGCGATAACCAGGAGAGAAGTGACGTCTGCCCTCGAGTTAAGAGCCGAAACTACCTCTCTGCTAGTTCCACTACCTGACCATAAAAGAAAGAAAGAAAAGAAAAGAAAAGAAAAAAGGAATAAGTACTCTTTAAAAACATTCTCTTCCTTTACCCTGTTTCTTGATATCTGACTTTCCACCACTTCGAAAATTTACTACTCACAAAGGAGAACTTTTGAACATTCAAATCCAAGTTGACGTTTTTGTTTTATAAAAATTGTTTAATTATTAGATGTTCCTCGTTTGTCTTGTGTTAAATGAAGCTTTTTCTCATTGTATGTTGTAACACTCCAAACCCAACCAACAAGGCCATAAATGGTGACACACCGACGTTTTTTTTACCGTGCCTAACATAAAAAAAAAAAGAAAAAAAAAAAAGAATTCACGTGCTTCTCTTCAAATAATTTGAGCAACGAAAAAGCTAATAACGAAGCCGTGTTTTGTTTTGCCTTTTTGTCCTTTTTCTTCTAAAAAAGAAAACATTATCTCTACGAACTTCCTTTTTCCCTGAAAATAATTGCATTTTCTTTTTCTTCTAAAAAACACACACACAATGGAGGATACTATATCGACAGTTTCAGTCAAGATTCCACAGTTTATGCATGCCGCAGTTGACGGGTGGTTTGCGATATGCGAGGCTCAGTTCGAGTTAAGGAACATATCAAACGAAACCACGAGATTTTATCATGTCCTATCTAACCTTCCTCCTGACTTAATCTCAAACCTGCCGACCACCACCATTACCTCAAAGAGCTACACAAAACTGAGAGATGGCGTTATAAGCATGCATGAACAATCAAAGCCCGAATTGTTCAACAGACTCATTGGTGCCACAACTATGACAGGAAAACCCTCAACATACCTACACGAACTGATGGCGACGGCCAGTAAAATAGGTGTGGGAGAGGAACTCGTACGGCACAAATTTATCCAGGCGCTGCCTACTGAAATAACCCCAGTTATAGCGGCGGTTAAAAACGCCTCTGTATATGAATTGGGTACCTTAGCGGACGAAATAGTACCATTTTTAAATCAAAAATATGTACATAACGTTACCGCACTACCACCATCAAAATCCAATAGACACACAGTCTCCACGAGCGCTGTCCCGAGGATGAGTTACAACTTAAGGCCCTTCTATGAGAACCAAAAACCCCAAATATGTCGTGGACACCTATACTTTGCCGATAAATCAAAGACCTGCAAACCATGGTGCAAATGGCCGCAGAAATCGAACTGCAAAATAATGCCCACATCAAGATCATCCTCACCCACCAGACAAGTTTCGGAAAACTAATAATGCGAGTTGGAGCAGCAACCGACAACTCGCAACTATTTGAGGTTGCAACTAAAATTGGATAAAAGAAAATAAGCTTTATCATAGATACAGGTGCCTCTGTAACAATATTACCACACAGTCTGGCGCCCGGTCTATCCATAAATTCCACACCTGTGCGTCTCTCAGCAGCTAATGGAGAGACCATAAAATGCTTTGGGGAAATACAGTTGGACATTATTATTCCAGGTTTACGCCGTTCATACCCTTGGACTGTTGTAATTGCGGACACCATCAACCCCCTTTTAGGTGCAGACTTTCTTCGCTACTATGGCCTCATTCTGAACTGCAGTGATGGCAGACTGATAGATGAGACAACACGCCGTTATGTGCAAGGTGGACGGGTCACAGCCCGCATTCAAAATATAACGGTGAACAACCATAGTGATCTACCTGAAAGAATACAGTCCCTTCTTCAAAAATTCCCCAAACTTACCAGACCACGCATGGAACAACCTCTAGCATCTAACACGAGAGTAACTCACGTCATAGACACTGGAGATAATGCCCCGACCTATGCCAAAGTTCGACAACTGTCTGAAGAAAAATATGAAGCAGCAAAACGGGAGTTCGCAGAACTTTTAAAAGCTGGCATAGTAAGACCTTCAAAATCTCCATGGTCTTCACCAATCCATCTTGTCCCAAAACCAACTACAGGAAAATGGAGAGTATGTGGTGACTTCAGACACATCAACCACCTGACAAAACCAGACAGATACCCGATCCCAAACATCAACAGCCTCGGATCCAAGCTTTTTAAGAAGAAAATATTTTCAAAGATCGACCTACTACAGGCCTATCACCAAATTCCTATCCAAAAGGCTGATATTGAAAAATCTGCCGTGATAACGCCGTTTGGCCTCTTTGGATATTTATTTATGCCATTTGGATTGCGAAATAGCAGTTCAACCTTCCAAAGATTTATGGACAGCATATTCATGGATGTTGGCTGCGTTTTCGTATATATATTTCCGAGTCAGAAGAACAACACCACAGTGACCTCAAAAAGGTCCTCTCACTTCTGGAAGAAAACAATCTTAAAATCTCCATCGACAAATGCCAATTCTATAAAAGCAATATCGAATTTTTGGGCTATAATGAAAGTGCTGAAGGACTTAAGCCAACGGCACAAAAAGTTAAAGACATAAAAAACTTCCCAGAACCAACGGACTCCAAATCGCTCCGACGATTCCTGGGAATGATAAATTTTTACAGGAAATTAATCCCACAGGCTGCAGATGTGCTACTGCCTTTGACTGAAGCCATTAAACACAATCCTGCAGCTAAAACACTAGAATTAGGCCCACCTGAAAAAGAAGCATTTGTCAAAATAAAAGACATCCTTGCCGAAGTATCTGCATTAACACACCCTGATCCAAATGCCACACAATACCACCTTGTCACAGATAGCTCCAACTATGCTGTAGGTGCAGCACTACACCAAATGATAAATGGTGAATCAATCCCTATCGGATTCTACTCCCGAAAGTTGTCGCAGAGCCAAAAGAAGTACTCCACCTTTAACAGAGAACTATTAGCGGCATACCAGGCAGTGTTGCATTTTAAACCACAAATAGAAGGTAGAAATGTTACTCTGTTCTCGGATCATAAACCACTGTCCCTAGCTTTTAAAAGACACCAATGAAATCTGATATACAACAGCGATATCTATCGATCATTACTGAATATGTGGTAGATGTGTCTTACATCAGAGGAGAAGACAACATTGTTGCTGACTGTCTATCTCGACCAGTGTGCGCAGTAACCATAGATCCCTGTGATTTACCAGCTATAAGCGAATCACAGAAAACAGATGAGGAACTTAAAACATACGAAAGCCAGTTAAAAACGTATGAAATACAAGGATCATCAATCTGGTGTGACTTATCAACATCCACTCCCAGACCCTACATACCCGAACCACTACGCAAGAGGATCTTTGACATGTTTCACAACATCTCACATCCTGGACCTACACCAACAACCAAAATAATAAAATCGAGATACTTTTGGCCAGATATGGACAGGATTATACGAACTTGGGCAAAAGACTGTCTTCAATGTCAACAACACAAAATTTCCAGACACACTAAAACAGAAACCACACCATTCTCCTTACCACCTGGAAGATTTGAGACAGTCCACATTGACATCATTGGCCCACTACCACCCACCACTACATACGATGGTGTATACACATCTCCAGCTAGATATGTACTCACATGCATTGACAGAGCAACAAGATGGGTGGAAGCCACCCCTTTACAGAACACATCCGCTTCCACCATCGCATTAGCCTTCCTAAACACATGGATCTCCCGCTTTGGGGTTCTATTACACGTAGTGACAGATCGAGGGAGCCAGTTTGAAAGCGAACTATTCAAAGACCAATCAACTATTATTGGATTCCATAGGCTCCGCACAACGGCATATCACCCTCAAACCAACGGGATTATTGAAAGGGTACACCGAACCCTAAAGACTGCAATCATGGCACGAAAGCAGAGCTGGCTAGATGCACTACCAATCGTACTACTTGGAATTAGGAATATGCCTAATGACCAAGGTTTTTCTCCAGCTGCTGCAGTTACAGGAACCCAACTACTACTGCCAAAACTCATAATGGACAAAGAAGATCCGGATCTACATGGAGATGACATAAGAAAAATTGCCAAAGAAATGCGAAAGTTGGACATGGCTCTACTCTCAGAAGGACAGCTACATACAACACAGAAAGCATTCATACCGGAAGATTTGAAATCAGCAACCTATGTGTGGCTCCAAACAGATAGAATTCGAAAACCGCTGGAAGCTCCATACTCGGGCCCACATAGGGTTGTCCAAAAACAAAACAAATACTTCCAAATAGAAACACCATCCGGAGAGAAGCAAACAGTCTCGATAGAAAGGCTGAAACCAGTTAAGTTCCGTGGTGCTAACAACAATGGTAACACTGGCAGCAAAAACACCAAACGGTGGACAGCAAACAACAATACATCAGGAGACACGGCATCTCAAACACAGGACACACCCGAAGAACCTACTGTCACACGCTCAGGCAGACGTGTTCGCTTTGCGAAGCACAATGACCATATTTACTACACATAAAAGAGGTAATAACAAAATAACTCACCTTCCTACATAGGTCATAACAATATTAAGAAACCTAAACACACTCCACGAATTACCAACACACTCAAAAGAGATTCTTGCAATAGCTCTGCTATTTCGGGTGGCGATGTATTGTGGGGATTTAGGAATTAACAGTAAAACTCCCAACCGGATATTGACTCGTCGGCTGCCAGATACAAAATGTATAAACGCGTCGCCACGCATAAGGCTCCACGCATCCATCCGGTTTAAAATCAGAAAAAAGAAAAATAATAAAAAGTAAAGTAGCCAATGGGAAGCAGTCACGCCAAAATTAGAAGGATTTTGGAGTAGCGAATTTGGAGCCGGTGGAGAGAGATAAATACCCAGGTTTTCTGTGAACCAAATCAGTGAGAACAAAAGGAGACACAGGAAAGAACGAAGACGCGATAACCAGGAGAGAAGTGACGTCTGCCCTCGAGTTAAGAGCCGAAACTACCTCTCTGCTAGTTCCACTACCTGACCATAAAAGAAAGAAAGAAAAGAAAAGAAAAGAAAAAAGGAATAAGTACTCTTTAAAAACATTCTCTTCCTTTACCCTGTTTCTTGATATCTGACTTTCCACCACTTCGAAAATTTACTACTCACAAAGGAGAACTTTTGAACATTCAAATCCAAGTTGACGTTTTTGTTTTATAAAAATTGTTTAATTATTATATGTTCCTCGTTTGTCTTGTGTTAAATGAAGCTTTTTCTCATTGTATGTTGTAACACTCCAAACCCAACCAACAAGGCCATAAAGGTGACTAGTTCGGTTTCTTCGCTGACATTGGTAGGGCTGTAGCAGGAGATGATCGTTGCTTTGGGGTTGCCATTAAACGTTGCGGCCATCATCCTAGGTTGTATTCTCTCAATGCTATTAAGTGTTTTTAACGCTCTTGGTCCTATAAGCATTCCTACCCCTCCTACCGATGCATTGACAGAGTTTTTCCACGCCGATACAGTCACCAGCATCCATCCATTGCCAGTTTCGTGATATTTGATATCTTCGGTGTGAGTGTATCGATGTTCTTGTATACAGATTATATCTATCTTATGTTCTACGGCTGATGCAGTTAGCTCTGGAAGTTGACCTATTCAATTTAGGGTTCTAACGTTAAATGTCGCTATCTGTATTGTTTGTTTGCATTTTAGTAGTTTGAGCTCTGTAGTTGATTTTTCGAACACTGAGGCCAGGGCTCCAACCTCAGCAGGACGCGCCCCTTTTTTACCCGCGCGAAGAGCGATGCGGTTTGTGAATGTGGTTTGAGTATGAGTCATGGTTATCTTTCGATGGCTGTTTTTTATTCTCATCTATAGAAGCCACTCTTATAGATGAGCAGCAGTAGTTCCCCGATCGAACTGACAATCCTGAGCGTTAAGCCGCAAGACTCAAACGTTCAGGAAATATTAGGCATTGCGAATTCGAACACCTTCACGTACACTATGCTGCTTCCCATGAGTACGTGGAGAAAAAAAAAAATAAATAAATAAAGAAAGTAAAATAAAAGTAGAAATAAATAAATAAAATAAAAATAAAATTAGAAAAAAAAAAAATAAATAAATAAAAATAAATCCTTTCACCTTAAGTTTTAACTTAGTTAAAGTCCAGGACTGTTGTATATTCAAAGAAATTTTGGGATATGTTTTATCTTGTCATCCGATACAGGACCTACCAGGTTTTTATTTTATTTATTTTTAGTGGAGGTGGAATGCTAAATTTCTAAGTTTGGCGCGGTAAATTCAAACAATTCTTAAGTTGACTCGTGATAGTTGCACCTGGTAAAACAATTTAGTCGATTAGAAATATATCAAGATTCTTAGATTAAAATATAACAAAAATTCACCAGCAGATTTTACAAGTTATAGAAAATCCAGTGTTATTTTTAAAAAAGAAAATTGTACTAACCTCTACCCAACGAGTCTTCCCTCACAATTGTTTAGGTTTTTTTTTTTTTATATATATCCACATATTTATGAAGATTTTATGTCTTTCCTTATATTTATAAGGCCACCTGATTCTAGAATGTTCCATTCCGAATATTTCTTTAGCGTTTGGTAGGGCCGTTTTTTTTGTGGGGGGGGATTAATTTGTGATAACTGGGAGTGTTTGCATTTGTTGGTACAAGAATCTATACTAATTTATGCTAAATTTCTAAGTTTAACGCGGTAAATTCAAACAATTCTTAAGTTGACTCGTGATAGTTGCACCTGGTAAAACAATTTAGTCGATTAGAAATATATCAAGATTAAAATATAACAAAAATTCACCAGCAGATTTTACAAGTTATAGAAAATCCAGTGTTATTTTTAAAAAAGAAAATTGTACTAACCTCTACCCAACGAGTCTTCCCTCAGGATGTAACCTTGAAGACCTGCCGGAGGCGATGAATGATAGGGAAAAGTGGCGAGAGAGGGTCAGGGATATCCGTGCTGGTGGCACGACATGATGATGATGATGATGATATATATATATATATATATATATATATTATTCAGTCCAGTTAAACCGGAGTCAGGAATAATTCTGTCAGGACAATAAAATCATTCAACTATGAACATTTAAATTTTCCTGGTAAAGAGCTCAATGTAACAGACATTAGTGCTATGTGAAATGCAATCAGTCTCGTCCAAGATTTGAACTCGTGTTGCCATGTCCATTTCCTACGATGATAACCATTACACCACGGGCACCTCCAGTCATGCTATTACATTCACTTTCAGACAAATACCCTTGAGAAAGGTATGAACCCTCTTATCCTCCCAGCTATGGGTTAAATAGTAACATTACTGTTCTTCTACAAGGATGGCATTGACATTAGATAATCCACAAAGATTGATATGCCATTAAGCAACAACAAAACAAACAAATACAGAGTGGAACGATAAAATTGTCGTCCTAAAGAAAACAACACTACAGCTTTATTTTAAAACTTTTAGTGAAAAAATCAATTCAGGTAACTTGATTATGTGGTAGAGCAGACATTTATTCAATGTAGCCACCTTCAGCCTCAATCACCGCCTTGATACGGATCCAGAACTAGGAGCATGCCTTTTCCACAAGCGCCGGTGGGAGCTCAGCGAATACTCAGTGGATGATGGTGATCAGGCTGGCTTTGGTGTTGTGGGAGGTCATGTTGGTGATGTTCTCGATGTATGACCAAACGAAGTAGTCCAGCGGGTTCAGGTCAGGGGAGGAGGGGGTCCAGTGAGAGAAGGATACAAAGTCGGAGCACTCCTTCTGAAGCTAAGCCTGGGTCTCTTTGGACTTGTGGGCCGGCGCCAAGTCCTGCTGCCACACTCAGGATCTGCCACCTGATTGCACCAGGGGATTACCACACTCTTCAGCACATTCAGGTACACTTTGGTGTTGACTTTCAAGCCGACTTCGAAGATGTGAGGTGGCATGATGTGGCTCTCACTTGAAACCACACTAAAGACCATAACTGTAGCTGGAAACTTTGTTTTCATCATCCTGGGCATGTTGAACCATCCGGATTTGCATTTTGAGGGTGCTGGCAATGGTCCTGTTGTCATAACTTGGATCAGTAGAGAGCATGAGTTGTACAACGGCGTATCACTGATTTGCTCGTTGAACATTGTGTCACTTTCAGACATGATAGAAGGCTCCTATCGCTCTTGGGATTTGTACACAACTGGCCAACTAGTAGATGGTCTGCAACAAAAAAAGAAAACTGGTTTTTCTTTACACGGAAAGGGAATCATGTCGTCTTTTCTAGGGCGACAATTTTATCGTTCCACCCTGTATTTGGTTGGAGGCACAAGAATAGGAAATCTTAGGAGCCCAAATCAATAGGCCCTCCCTCCACCGTAATCACTCTCTTTCCACCCAGTACTGGCTGGATGAAAAATGAACATTTCATATACATTTGAATTTTTCCTTCTCAACTTGTATCACTCAGGTAAGGCACATTTAGTATAATCATTATTGTTGGAGGAAATGGAATAGGCAACCTGATTTCAAACCCTAGATAAGGCTGTTTGCATTTCAACTTGGGCTAATGCCCATCTGTTCCCCTTCCCAGCTCTAGGTAAATAATAGAGGAGATTGGGTTCTTTAGCTTTGGTTTGGCAACCAGTCTAGGAGAAAGAAAACTGAATTCAAACCATCTTTGTTCTACTTAACAATTGACCTTATGTCCCATCCTTGCCCACGGCGGCGGGGTTGAGTAAATATATACTTTTGACTGATTGATTTTATCAGTATATTAACTTATCTAGGATTATTTTATGCCTAGAGGTTAGGGAATTGGATTTATTGTATGTTGATATTTACATTTTTTGTGTATTTGTTTCTTAAAAAGGTTTTTTTTTGCACATGAATAAATTTTTAAAGAGCTCTATTTGATCTGTAGATGAGATCCTAACAAGTACTATCACTCTCCAGGTTGAAGTGGACCTGAGAGTAATCTCAATGAAGGAATACTCTACACTCCCCATATCTCCACAACTGGAGCTTTGTCATCAGATGAAATTTAGTGTCATACTCAGAACCCCGCCTTTTTTTTGTGGTAGGGTCTTACCCCTGTGTAAGCATATTTTAAAGCCCCACTGGCAGGGCTAGCATACTTTGTATTCAAAGAACTTTTTCAATTTAATTCTTCACACTAAACTTACATATACAAAAGCCAGTATACTTCCTTTTGTATTTGCTGTATTTTATTGAATCTATTTCAATAAAAACACACAAGCAATTTTTTTCTTTCATTCTAGGGATGTCCTCTTGGTGTAATGATTAAAGCGATGGACTATGGAATTGTAGTAAGCAAGATCGAATTCCAGTCGTGCTATTACGTTCACTTTTGGGCAAATACCCTTGGGAAAGGTATGAACCCCCTTATCCTCCCAGCTATGGGTTAAATAGTACCACTACTGTTCTTCTAGGAGAATAGCTTTGGCATTAAATAACCTAAAAAGGTTGATATGCCATTAAACAAAGAAACCCTCTTTCATTCTAATACTTATGAAATAGATTATCCTTTCATTTTTATCTTTACAGTTTATGTTATTAAAAAAGGGAAAGAAATCTGCAAGTGGAGGGTTTTGAACTTATCTACCCTTTCCTAATATTAATAAAACATTTTTGAAAAAAAAATCCAATAGATGAAGAAACTTCAGGTCTCGTGAGTGAATCGAAAAATCATAATTTTATTTGATTATAAAAAAAGCTCAGAATCAATCATTCTATTATATCATATGAGATATTAAATGACAACACTTTGAGATTAATTTTGCTTCTGTAGCCTTTTTAGTGCAGTGAAAAATCCACTTTTGTGAATTTTACTTTAGAGTAAATTGAAGTGAGAGTTCTCAGTAAAGATAAAAATGTCATTCTCCAAGTTTGTAAATGTTCAAAAAAGATGTAAATCTTTGTAACAGTTCAAAGTCTGCGATTCTTTGTTATAGATTTCATTTTCTCTTTTAGAATTGGAGAGACAAATTATTTTATTTACAGACTGAAAAAAATCTGTGGATAAAAATGAAGTAAATATTTCAAATATTATTCAATGTACAAAACAACATGAATCCTTATAAACACTTGCAATTAATTCATGTTCAGTTTAAACATTAATCCAGTGGCTATCTTGTGACTGAAATGACCTTCCCAAACTTGCATCATGGTGTCAGTGAAAACACCTTTACCATCTAATCTGTAAAAAAAAAAAAAAGAGAGAGAGAGAGAGAAAAAAATCTGTAACATACACAAATAAAATCTATATCATAATGAACTAATTGTTTTACAGCAATATATTAACGTGACCTGCAGGTGTGAATACAGTGGATGTTGCTGACAGGTAGATTGATAAGTTCGGTGTGATCACCGGAATGTCACCATGCCCACAGGTGCTGTGTATTGGTGGTTGTTAAGGTAGCTGCATCCGGCCAGGGATAATATCAACAAGGGGATTGCCGAAATGTCACCATGCCCACAGGTGCTGTGTATCGGTGGATGTTGAAACAGGTGCATCCGGCTGAAGATATCGGAATATCACCTTGACCTGTGGACGTAGTTGAATTCGGTGATGGTGGCAAATGCGTACGTCCACAAAACCAGGCTTGGGCAAGTAGCCAATGGGGAACAAACAACATAACCAATGGAAAGCAAAGAAGGGAGACATGGGCGTAACCATAGTCAATGAAAAAGAGGAATTGCTGCAGGTCATGTGAGAGTTGTAGACTATATAGTTAGCAACTGTAGTCGAGGGTGACCTGAAGGCTCCCTTTTCGATAGGTACTACACCAAGGTGTAGGGGAGGGCACAACTCCTTTCCCCGGATTGATCCACTTTACCCTTGATCCATACCCCACAATGCTGAGTGTTAAGCAAGGAGGCATCAAGTTCCATCATTGGGTGTTTGGTATGACTCAACCAGGGATTGAACCCAGGTCTCCTGGGAACATATATATATATATATATATATACACACACACATGTTCCTGAATTTCGGCTAAAGTCAGTTGTTTACTGGTTCTTCTATCTCCTGACAACTCCTTTGTGTGTGCGAACTCTCTGCGATTGCTTTTCTGCCCCACACAAGTATCATCGCCAAGAATAAAAATATAATCTTATATTTTATATATATATATGTGTTTCTCATTGTTAATAATGACACAGCTGAGTATACAACATTACTAGGGTGAATAAAAAGTTTTGGTCTGTGCTCATTTGTGGTGCATATATCACATGACTGAAGTAGTTCAAGTTTTGGTAGATACTGTGGTTGGTAGTATTGTGGTACTTCGTGCACTGACATGTTGTGCACGCCTTCACACTGTGTAGGATTTGAAACTCACACAAATAAATGTGAAACAGTCTAATTCAGGAGTTTATGCTTTATGAGTTCAAACTGGAGTATAATATTGCAAAAGTACCCCAAAAACATTTGTTGCACAAAAGGTCACAGTAAAGTAATCAGATGGTTGAAGAAATCTTATTTGGATTGCAAAACCCTTGACAATCAGGTGAGGTCAGGTTGGCCTAAAACTGTAAATTCTGAGACCATACAACAAGCCATAGAGGCAAATCTAGCAAGTAGTACTCAGAGAGTATCAGGCGAACTTAGAGAATCTTGCAGTCCAGTGTTGTTTGTCTCCTTCACAACCTCGGCAAAGGAATCTGGAACTGCCAAACTGTGTCTCAGGTTACAAAAATATTGTAAAACTTTTGACTCATCTTCGTATATTATCAGCAAAAACAGTATATTGTAATGAGATTCTTGTTTGCACAGTGGAATTAAAATACTCTCAGAGCAGGGGTCTCAAACTTAAGGACTTAAAAGGATTCTTATATCTTGGGGAAGAGGCACAGTGGGTCAAAAGTGAGATGAGGGGGAAGCATGATTTTCACCAGTTATAATGCTAATCTGCAATACAAGTGATAGACTGCATTTAATTTTTTCACCAAAATAAATAACACATCACGCAATAAGTCCTGGGCCTGACACATAGATGGCATCACTAGTAAAACATACATATGATTTTTATTAAGTATTAACCTTCAAATGGCATATGTTAAAATTTGAACCCAATCAGATTATTAGTTTACAAATTACAGTTATTCAAGTGAAGCTACTGTTGCAAATTTTCAAAACAATGGAAAAATCTGAATTTTGTGTGTTGATAAAGCATTGATATCTGATGGGAAAAAATACTGTTTAAGCAAAGCAATGGCTTGATAAGTGTTATTTGGAGTCTCTTCTGTTGGAAACAATGGTTAAGAGGTGGTATGCTGACTTTAAACGCAGTCATACAAACAGAAATTATGCTGAATGCTCAGGTTGCCTAAATTTGGCAGTTGTCCCAGAAAACATCAAAAAACTCCATGAACTCGTTTTGGCCGATCGTAAATTGAAGTTGCATGGGATAGTAGAAGAGTTGAAGATATCAGAAGGAAGTGTATTCACTATTTTGCTTGAGTATTTGTCAATGAGAAAGATGTGTTCAAAGTGGGTGCTGCATTTGCTCCCAGTCAATCAAAAACATCAACGCATTGACAATTCAGAGCATTGTTTGCAACAAAAAGGAGTTTTCGCATAAATATGCGACAATAGATGAAACATGGATCCACCACTTCATTCTGGAGTCAAATTGGCCATTAACTGAGTGGAGAGTTACAGGTGAAAGCCATCCAAAGCACCTTAAGATGCAAACATCAGTAGGCAAGGTTTTGGCCTCTGGATTTTGGGATGCACAAGGTATTTTGTTCATTGATTACTTTGAGAAAGGAAGAACCATAAATAGCAAATATTATATAGCATTATTGGTGAGTCTGAAGGAAGAAATTGCCAAAAAACGGCCACAAATGAAGAAGAAAACAGTTCTCTTTCACCAAAATAATGCACCGTGTCACAAGTTGATTGCAACGGTGGCAAAACTACATGAATTGCACTTTGAATTGCTTCTGCACCCACTCTATTCTCCAGATCTGGCCCCCAGTTACTACTGGCTGTTTGCAGACCTCAAAAGAATGCTCTAGGGAAAGAGATTTGGCTGCAATGAAGATGTGATATTGGAAACTGAGGCGTATTTTGAGGCCAAAGACAAATTGTTCTACAAAAAAATCATTGAATTTTAAAGAAGCATTGGAATCAGTGTATCACCCTAGAAGGAGACTATGTTGATAAATAAAGTCAAATTTCGCCAAAAAGTTGTTGTTTTATTAGTTAGGCCTGGGACTTATTGAGTGATGTGTTACACACATGATAGTAATTGGAATAAGTGAATTAGTACAAAATGGATGGGGAACAAATTTTCTGTTTCAGATTTTTCTTAATTTTCTTTTTTCTTTTGGTAAATTCCCTTTTTTTTTCATGTTCACTTTTAATAAATTTCGTTTTTTTTTTCCATTTTAATGTATTTCCTGGGTAAATTGCAATAAATCATCCTATGAATATAATTTATTCAGAAAAACAAAAGCAAAATTCAAAGTTTTATTACATTTAAAGAAATAGCAGGTATATTTTCTGTTTAACAATCCACTCTCAAACATTTTCTATTTGTATACTTTGTCTGTCATCTAAGGTACACCTTCCCAATGTCAATATGAGTCCATAAATCTATTTCTTGTTATGTTATGAAACAAAACATTTCCTATTGTTCAGTTATACATGTTGTCAGTCATTTTGACTACACCCTCCATCCCAATCCAAATAGTCAAATCTACTCAATTTCATGTGTGGGATTAACTCCCTTGTCTGCCAAAGAATTCTGCTAATATTATCTGCAATAGGGTGTTGCTAAAGCTGTGTATAAGAAGAGCATGAAAAAGACCCAGTCTCTTGCCTCAACAGTAAATTATTGACATGTTTATGGTTGGCCTCCTCTTAGCAGCAATCAGCTAAGCACATGAATGGACCATGGGACAAAGAATTTTTCCTTCTCAACAACCTTGTCACATTGAACATGACACCATAGAATAATATACTTCTTAAATATATCGTTCCCCTAAACTCCCATTTCTTTTATACATGCATACATACATTGAGGACTTTTTAATCCATGCAAGCATGCTTCTTCATCCACTTCTTTCTGGATTCATCAAATTTAATTTACTCAGGAAATAAAATATATTGTAGTTAATCTGTTGGGGATTATTCTTGAACTTATTCTCTCTGAGGAAACTATATGTCAACCAACCACACATACCTCCATACACATAATGAAACAAACAAAAAATTCCACATTTGTTGTGTGAGTTAATTTTCAATTATCTCAGTTTCCCCTCCCCCACAATATAAGCTTTGCCCAGTCAGCTGGGGCTGTAGAATACACTGACTGCACCTCTGCAGAGGGGTAAGACCCCCCCCTTAATGAGTGTCCTGTATATGACACTAAACAATCTGATGGTGAGGTTCCAGCAGTGCTGGAGCTTTGGGGAATGCGGAGTACCTCTTCATTGCCATCGCTCCCAGGTTCACTCTGACCCGGAGTGGTAGCACCTGATAGGGCCCTATCTATCGGTTAAATAGAACTAACAGCATACTTATGCTAAACTGAATTGAGTAAACTGAATAGCTTGAAATAGAAACGTTTTTGATAATTAAACCGTACTTACACTTAAACTGCGTGCTTATGCTTAACTGAATTATTTCAAATAGAACTGTTTTTCGACATTAAAACAGTATTTACACTTAACTGAATTATTACATATAACTGCTTAAATAGTTTGAAATGGAAATGTTTTTGACAAACTGTGTACTTATGCTAAACTGAACTGTTTTCAATAGAACAGATTATTTACATAAAAATGGATTTGGCATTAAATAACCTACAAAGGTTGATATGCCATAAAACCAAACAAACCAAACCAAACCAAACAATATAAGCTCAGTCACCTCTCAACCAGAATAATTTTTTGTAACAAGCTGATGTTGATTTCACTGACATTCTTATTAAGAATTATATTTGAATATATATAAAATTGGATTATTTATTCTTTTCAGCTTTTGATCTTGAAGTGAAAATTACTTAAATATGAAAGAACATTCTACCTTTCTTTGGGAAGAAACATGGTCAGGAGCAAAGGACAAATTACCAAGTTTTAGAAAAATATGAGTCATGAAAATTGTTCTACCGTGTGTTAGAGAAAAGTAGTTTGTGCGTTGTATGCATATTTGAAACCTCTGTCCTAGAGAATTAACCAATTTCCAATCTAGTTTCTAACTTTATAAGAATTATATAGGGACACATCAAAAGTTCAGTAAAATTTCTTAAGGGAGATAACTACTAAAATTATAAAGATTCTTTTTTTATCTATCTATACGCAACTAATAAAATATAAAAAGTAAGTAAGTAAAGTTGGCGACCGTAGTCGAAGGTGACCCGAAGGCTCCCTTTTCGATGGCTACTACACCAATGTGTAAGGGAGGGTGCTACTCCTTTCCTTGGATTGCTCTACTTTACCCTTGATACATACCTTATAATGCTGAGTGTTAAGCAAGGTAGCATCAAGTACCATTTTTTGAGTCTTTGGTATGACTCGACCTGGGATTGAACCCAGGTCTCCCGGGCCATTGGCAAACACTCTAACATTATGCCAACGTCCAGAAATAAAATATAAATTCTCTAAACATAGCATGGTTTGATATTGAACTTTGACAGGGTTTTTTATGCATAAGCAATAAAAATAAAAGGAAATGAAATAGATTCACAGAGTTTCAAGGTTTGAGCATTGGTTCTTTTTAATGGATTTGTAACAGTCTCTAAGGGTGCTTCATCATATCCAAAAAAAAAAAAATATGATTTCAAAGAAAAAACTCCAGAGTGTCATCATTTCCGACAATAACTTTTTCCTATTTGGCCACCAAAATCTAGTGGGTCTAGTACCAGCTATCCCCTGCCTAGACAGAAGAAATCCAGTGTTCAAAGAGACATAATATAGCTAACTGCTACTTCAGTATTGAGAGACATAGACATTTCGCTCCTCAGCAGTGACGCACATGGTACCTCCCCATTTTACCAGACCTGAGAAGAGTAAGTGATTTCCACCTTTTTGCTGTATGGGCTTGTATTCATGTTCCTTAAACACATTTTGTGACTTTTTTATGGCATGTGATAGGAATGTCGTCTAATATTAACTAACTTGTCTGCACTTTTTCCAACCAAATTTTCTGTGCTAAGTTACTCCCTTTAGGATAACCTAATGCATTATAAGAAATGGGGTGTTATCTACGAATTAACACCTAGTTAAATCTTTCCAAGGGCATTAGTCAGAAAGTGAATGTAACAGCATGACTGGAGTTTGGGGAATTCCCTGTAACATGATGGAAATAGAAGTGAAGCGTTTGTGATTCTGAAGTTTAAATATATCATTTATTAAAAGTACTAGTAAAACCTGATTTGAACAAAAGTCAATGCTAAAAGTGAAGCATAAATCCTAAAGATTTAACCTAGAATTAGTTAAGTGATTGCTTTGATCAAATAAATTCCTGCAGTTTTACTCACATATATTGCTAAATTTTATTTACATATTTGACTCATGTACAAAAACACTGTCAAGTACAAAATCAAAATTACACGGCTGAGAGAGTAAATACAGGGCATAATGCTACTGTAGCCAGACAATAAATAATCATCTCCCTTAAACTTGGAGGTGCCCGTGGTGTAATGGTTATCGTCGCAGGAAATGGACACGGCGACACGAGTTCAAATCCTGGATGAGACTGATTGCATTTCACATAGCACTAATACCCTTGGGAAAGGTATGAATCCTATTATTTCCCTCCAGCTACGGGTAAATGGTAGGACAGACTGGGTTCTTCAGCCTTGGTGAGGCAACTAGTCTAGGAGAAGGAAAACTCTGAAATCAAACCTGTTAAAAAATTGACCTTGTGTCATATCCTGCTCGAGTGGAGGGTTGGTAAATAGGATCTCCCTTAAACTTGGAGGTGTGTCTTTTAGACACCTCATGGTTAAATGAGAGTTACAGAATCCATCTTGGTCTCTTTTTTTCTCTGTTCTTTGAACAGTAAAGATATGCTTCCTTTCTTTGTCTTCTCTCCTGACGAAGGATGTTGTCTCTTGTCTCATCATTGAAATATAAAGCCAACATGGCTATGACCACCAACAACTCAAATAAAACTTTTTACTGTTTATACCTCTTTCATATACATATGTTGCACATTTTATCTATTAGGGCACATTTCTATATTCTTGTTAATACTTCTTGTATGTTGATTATATATGTATTAAGTGTTCTTATATCTGTAAATGAGCTTTATCTTCAGTTTATTCAGTGTTATTGTATGGTGGAGACTGCACTTAACTCACATATTTAGATATAAGAAAAAAACACATTTTGAGCTAAGCATTGAAAAGTTGTCGGCTGATGTTAATGCCAGAAGTTGTCTCAAATGGGTATATAAAAAGTAGACTATATATTCACTCCATTAAGTTGAATGAAGCTACCAGCTAGATTTAACCAATCAAAAGATATGTTGCTCCCAACATAGTAGAGTTGTTTTTATTGTTCTTTTTAAATAGCATGTCAACCTGTCAAGGGTTATTTTATGCTTAGAGGTTAGAGAATTGCATTCATTGTACAATCACATTTACATTTTTTGTGTAGATGTTTCTTAAGAGTTTTCTTTTGCAGATGATCCTATCAAACACAAATAATTTTTAAACAGATCGATTTGACCTGTACATGGGACTATCACTCCAGGTCAGATTGGACCTAAGAGTAATGGCAATGAAGGGGTATTCAAAATTCTCTAGTTTTCCAGGAATGAAGCCTTGTCATTAGATGCAGTTTAGTGTCATAATCAAGACAACCCTTTTAAGGGGAGGGCTCTTACCCCTTTGCAGGGGATACAGTCAGCATATTCTACACCCTGCTGATAAGGCAGAAGTTTTTAAATTCTTTCACTTATCTAGTTTTTTTTTATTTATCTTACACAAACTTTTATCATATTTTTTATGTCAGTACATTTTTTTCATAAGAGAAGCAGCAGCAGTGTTGGCCAACTAGCAGAAAACTTATATATATTAGCTTTGTGTGGACATGGGGTGCAGCATAAAAGACCTACCAGGAGCAATGGGTGATAGGGATGGATGGTGAGAGAGAGTCAGAGAGCTCTGTGCTGTCAGCACAATTTAATGATGATAACATTTTTTTTATGAAATGAATTTTATTCGTCAACAGTATGTTTAATTTTTTTACTTATTAAATTTTATCTTTCTGGAAAATAACTTTTGCTGTATACAATTTTCATACTATCCGTCACCCAACTATATTTCAGTCTAGTCAGCTGGGGCTGTAGAATACATCGATTGCTTCTCTGCAGAGGGATAAGCCCCCCCCACACACACACACCTGGATATGACTTAAAACAATCAGATGGTGAGGCTTCAGTCCGGGAGCTTTGGGGAATGTGGAATACCCCTTCACTGCCATTGCTCCCAGGTCCACTTTGCCTTGGAGTGGGAGCACCCGATAGGGTCCTAGCTATAGGTCAAATAGAACTGTTTGACACTCAAACTCTGCGCAAACAAATAACTTTTGGTTTGGTTTGATTTCTTTGTTTAATGGCATATCAACCCTTGTAGGCCATTTAATGCCAAAGCCATTCTCCTAGAAGAACAGTAGTGGTACTATTTAACCCATAGCTGGGAGGATAAGGGGGTTAATACCTTTCCCAAGGGTATTTGTCCGAAAGTGAACATAATAGCGCAACTGGAGTATGAACTCACTTACTACAATTCTGCAGTCCATTGCTTTAACCATTACATCATGAGGATACCTCCTTAATAACTTATGCTAAATTAAATTGTTTGAAATGAAACTGATCATTTAACTGGGTATAAACAAATGACTGATGTTTAATTGAATTGTTAGTGATACATAGCAATACTTGGAATCATTTAACTGTGTGCAAATGAATGAATAATGTTGAATAAAATTATTAGTGTTAAATACTAATACTTGAAACTTTTTAACTGTGTGCCTGAATTGAATTATTGGTATTTCATAGCAATACTTGGAACCATTTGTTTGTGTGCAAATCAGTAAATAGTGTTGAAAAGAATAATTAGTGTTAAATAGTAATACTTGTAACCACTTCACTGTGTAAACAAATGATTAATATTGAATAGAATTATCAGTGTTAGATAGCAATAATTGAAACCATTTATCTGTGTAGAAACAATAGCAATACTAGTGTGCAAACAAATGAGTTGTAACTCATTTAAAAATGAAATTACTTACAAGCTATTCACTTACAAATCCTATATGTATATCTATTTAGATGTGTGCAAACAAATGACTGACATTAAATTGTTACTGTTACATAGAAATACTTGAAACCATTTAACTGAGTACAGAAAAATGAGCTCAGGCTTATTTAAAAGTGTAATCAACAGAATGTGTTTACGAATCATATATATTTAATATATATGTATAAAGAGGATTTGGCATTAAATAACCTACAATGGTTGATATGCCATAAAACCCAATGAAACTAAAACATATATATTTAATATATATGTATAAAGAGGATTTGGCATTAAATAACCTACAGTAGTTGATATGAGATAAAACCTACCCAAACCAAATCATATATATCTAATATATATGTATAAATAGGATTTGGCTGAAGAACCAAGTCTGACCTACTATTTACCCATAACTAGAGGGAGAATAATTGGATTCATACCTTTCCCAAGGGTATTAGTGCTATGTGAAATGCAATCAGTCTTGTCCAGGATTTGAACTCGTGTCGCCGTGTCCATTTCCTATGATGATAACCATTACACCACGGGCACCTGGGAGTAATAGTAATGAACGGGTACTTCACACTCCCTAGATATTCATGAATATGCTCAAATACTAATTACCATTCACAGTTATACAACTAATTTTTGTACCATTTTAATGATTTAAGAAGAAAGTAAAATACTTCTCAGAATTGAATATTGGTTGCTTTTGTTTGCAATAGATTGAAATTCTCATTTTATATATAAATTATAAACTTTTAAAATAAAATTAAAAATCTTCACAATCTTACCGATTATGTTCAAAGTATCCGTATAGATAGGCTCCATTGGCCCATGTGTAAGTGCCAATTCCATGGAACTGGTTGTCTAAGAATTCACCTTCATAGCAATCACCTGAAGAATGGCTTAATCGTCCATGGCCGTTCATAGCATCATTTAACCACTGGCCTTCATAGATTGTTCCATTCATTGCAATCTGCTTCCCAAATCCTGATCGTTCTAAGCCACCAGTTTTTGTACGGAGAATCTGGCCTTCTGAAAAATAACAACATATACAAGGGAGTAGTGATATCAATGTTTTTCAGAATTTTTGATTGATTGATTTTAATGCCATCAATCTAGGGTTATTGTATGCCTAGAGGTTAGAGAATTGCATTCATTGTACATTTACATTTTTGTGTAGCTGTTTCTTAAGAGATTTTTTGTATATTGTTTTATGATATCAAGTATTTCTATCTAATACAAATAATTTTCTTACAGCTATATGATTTTAAATATTCTTACCTAATACTGATATTTATTTCTATTTAATAAGATTCATTTGTTTGCACACAGTTACGTGATTTTAAGTAACTAATAATAATCTTTAGTAAACAATTATATTTATTTACCCAGTCCCTCCACACAAGTAGGATGTGATTCAAGGTCAATTTGTAAGTGGAGTTTAATAGAATTTAACTTCTCACAGACCAGTTGCCATACCAAAGTTAAAGAGCTCAGTCTGTTCTACTATTTATTCATCGATGGAGGGAGAATAGTTGGATTCGTACCTTTCCCAAAGGTATTAGTGTTATGTGAAATGCAAAAAGCCTCATTCAGGATTTGAACTCAGGCAGCTGTGTCCATTTCCTACAACAGTAACCATTACAGGGGAGTGTCTTTGTGGTGTAATGGTTAAAGCGCTGGACTGCGGAATCGTAATAAGCAAGTTACATTCACTTTTGGACAAATAACCTTGGGAAAGGTATGAACCCCCTTATCCTCCCAGCTATGGGCTAAATAGCAACACTGCTGTTCTTCTAGAAGGATGGCTTTGGCATTAAATAACCCATGAAGGTTGATATGTCATTAAAAGAAAGAAACCAAACTAAGTAACCATTACACCACAGACACCTCCTTAGTACACAATTATAGCTTCAAGTAACTATTTTTAATGCAAATAATTTACAGTTATATGGAAGCAAGTATTTCTTATTAGAGTTTTCTCTTCTCTCATGTTGGTTGCCTAAGGGGAGAACAGATGATAACTATAACACTAAGTGCATCTTAAGTAAAACAAAAATAATGTTCAACTATAAAATCCCCAAAACAATTTTGCCCAATTAGCAGGGTGGGTAGAATACACTGACTACTTCTCTGCAGGGCGTAAGACCCCCTATATCGCCAATGAGTGTCTGGATATGACGCTAAACAATCTCATGGTGAGGTTCCAGTAATGCTGGAGCTTTGGAGAATGTGGAGTACCCCTTCATTGCCATTGCTCCCAGGTTCACTCTGGCCAGGAGTGGTAGCACCTGATAGAGTCCTTTCTATGGATTAAATAGAACTAAACTGTGTAATTATGAGAAACTGAATAGTATGAAATAGAACTGTTTTGACATTTAAACTGCATACTTATGCAAAATAGAACTGTTTTTAAATAGAACTAAACTGAGTACTTAGGCTAAACTGAATTGTTTGAAACTGGACTGTTTTGATATTTAACTGTTTGTAAACAAAAACTATGCTTATACTAAACTGAATTGTTTGAGATTTAATTCGGCGTTAAATGACCTGAAAAAGTTTGATGTGCTGTAAAACCAACCAACCAACCAACCCAAAACAATTGTAAAAGTAGAGGAGGATGATATTGGAAAAAAGTTAAAGAATTCAACTTTGGAAAATTGAATAAAAAGATAAATAATAAGGTAGAGGATATTCAATAAAAGAGACATAATGATAGTCACCTTATAAATATACTGAAAGTATACAATCAGTGTGTAATGGTCTCTAGTCCATGGGTATCACCAAATAAAAAATAGAAAAAGACCCATGTGTGTCATGGTTTCCAGAAATAACTTTTCTCTATTTTATTACCAAAAAGCTAGTGAAAATAAATAGACCAAAATCCCCAGTACGAGTCAGTAGCAGCCCTAGCAGTCTTAGACTATAGACAAAACAAAAGTATCAGCCCCAAAATTTCACAACAATAAATCAGTTTTATCCTCTCAGAAATTTCAGGATTGACACACAAGTAAGCATTTAAAAAGAATGCTAAAACATTTCTGTACACTGTACATATACAAAAATTAATACTCACACAACGTATCTTTTGTAAGCTGTTGCTCATTACCAAAAATGATATATAAAAAAAACATAGCTGTTTTAACTCAAATTCTTGTTGTGTGTTTTACTATTTGTTTGTTTTATTAACAATTCATTCCATCGTTAATATTTTCATCATTGTATCTGGAAAACTCCTCTACTTGGAAATTAAGCTTCATTTTGTTACCAACTCATTATAACTTTATAATAGCAGAAACCTGGAGAGGAATGATGCAGCCTTTCGTCCATTTAATGTTAATGAACATATGCAAATTTCATGATAAATCTCTATGATAAAATGAAATAGGAATTCTTCCAAGCTGTAGCTGTGCCAGTACTATTGTATGGTTGCACTGATTGGACTTTAATGAAATGCCCAAACAAAAAACAAGATGCGAATAACACAAGGTTGCTTCATGCTCTTTCGAACAAATCTAAAAGCAGTACTCAACAAAAAAGCTGTTGTATATCCATTTGTGGAGGTGTCTGTGGTGTAATGGTTATGGTCGTAAGAAATGGACACGGTGTCACGAGTTCAAATCCTGGACGAGACTGATTGCATTTCACATAGCATTTCACATTGGGAAAGGTATGAATCCAATTATTCTCCCTCCAGCTATGGGTAAATAGTAGGGCAGACTAGGTTCTTCAGCCTTGGTGAGGCAACTAGTCTAGGAGAAGGAAAACTCTTGATTTCAAACCTGTTAAACTCCGCTTAAAAATTAACCTTGTGTCATATCCTGCCTGAGCGGAAGGGTTGGTAAATATGTATACCCATTTGGCACTCATTTCACAAACCATCAAAGTAAGACAAACAAGATATGCAAGGGAAATAAAGACAAGCTCATAAGCAGTGTTCTACTATGCATTCCTACACATGGACACACTAGAGTTGGGCGACCAGCACAAACTTAAATTCATCAGCACTGTGCAGACACCGGATGCTGTCTAGAAGATTTTCCAAGAGTAATGGCTGATAGGGACAGATGGCAAGAGAGAGAGAGAATCAAAGAAACCTGAGCTATCAGCATGCTTTGATGAGAAGAATAATTCTAAAAGATAAATATGGATCAGAGAAAAGAGACATTTACAAGATGATATAATACCAATTACTGAACAATAAAAACAGAAGTTGGCTGAGTACTTTGTAAGACAGGAGAATAACAAGGTATAAAAAGTTAGTAGAATGGTGCCTAACAAGTAACAAACATGTTAAGTAAACAACAGATAAAAGATTGCAAATGAGATACCAGGGTGAGTCAAAAGTTTTGCAATATTTTGCTAGTACATTACTTGGCTTTTTCTATAATACAAGAGTGGGTCAAGAGTTTTGCAATAGTTTGGTATGGTTTCTGGAAACAATGACAAACATAGATCTTTTTCTATTTTTTATTTGGTGATACCCATGAACTAGAGACCATTACACACTGATTGTATACTTTCAGTATATTTATAAGGTGACTATCATTATGTCTCTTTTATTGAATATCCTCTACCTTATCATTATTTATCTTTTTATTCAATTTTCTAAAGTCGTATTCTTTAAAACAGTGGTTCCCAACCGATTTGGGGCTTTTCCCCACTTTGGTATTACTAAAATTCTGATCCCCCCCTCCTGTAATATTTAATTCTTACATATTCAAAATTTTACTGTAATTCACATGAAGGAAACTTGAAAGACCATTGACTTGGTCTCTAAAAAAGCCCCACCAAAATATTACCATGTGCCCCACGTTGGGAATTACTGAGCTAGATTTTTGTGTGTATATAACATGACTGAAGCAGTTCAAGCTGTAAGAAGAACTCACTGTGGTTGGTAGTATCATGGTAGTTGGTGTGCTGACATGTTGTGCATTGCTATACTCCATGTATAATTTGAAAGAGGCACAGATGAATTTGATTCAGGAACATTGCTTTATGAGTTCAAACTGGGCCATAATGCTGTATAAGCAATGAAAGCAATGAAAAACATTTGTTATGTGAAAGGTGAAGGTGCAGTTGATTACAGTATAGTAACCAGATGGTTCAAGAAATTTCACTAAGGTTGCAAGAACCTCACCAATTAGGCAAGGTCAAGTACAGGGTGGAACAATAAAATTGTCCTCCTAAAGAAAATAACACTACAGCTTTATTTTAAAACTTTTACTGAAAAAATCAATTCAGGTAACTTGATTATGTATTAGAGCTGACATCTATTCAATGTAGCCGCCTTCAGCCTCAATCACCGCCTCGATATGGATCTGGAACTGGGAGCATACCTTTTCCACAAGCGCCGGTGCGAGCTTGGCGAATGGCGGCGATCAGACTGGCTTTGGTGTTGTGGGAGGTCATGTTGGTGATGTTCTCGATGTATGACCAAACAAAGTAGTCCAGTGGGTTCAGGTTGGGGGAGGAGGGGGGCAGTGAGAGATGGGTACAAAGTCATAGCACTTCTTCTGAAGCCAAGCCTTGGTCTCTTTGGACTTGTGGGCTGGCACCGAGTCCTGCTGCCACACCCAGGATCCACCCTGTAGGCTTAAAAGAGTGGATTCCAAGGCTCTGCTTCATGTCATAAGGGAAAATTTGGAGAGTAGCACTCAGAGAGTATCAGGCAAGTTTGCCATCTCACAGTCCTGTGTGGTTTGTTACTTTGACACCTTTGGCAAAAGCATTCAGAACTGCCAAATTGTTCCCTCACATTAGAAAAATATTGCAAAACTTTTGACTCAGCTCAGTAGTAGAGTTTGCTTTAAGATATGATAGGACAATCATGATTGTCATGGAAGGAACTGGGAAAAGCCTTTGTCCAGCATTGTGTAATGTGTATGCCACATCCAACAATCTGTATAAAACAAGTGGAACACTAAACTCACAAAGAAAGCTTTTGTAACTGATTCAAGGGTTTTTAAAAATCATTAAAGGCCATATATAGTATTATTTTTCATGTCCAAATCCCAGTGCAGTGTGGATGTATGGTACACCAGAACAGGTCTGGTTTGGTTTGGTTTATTTATTAGCATATCAACTAATGAGGTCATTAAAGCTAAAATTTGATTGATTTCTAAATGTTCTATTGAAATCATGATTATATTTTCAATGTTCCATTGCAATTTTTTAATTGTACTGTTTTTATTCATCTATAAACATTTGTTTGCACACAGTTATATGATATCAAGAATTCCTATCTTCATATGAGGGAGTTGCCATGGTATAAAGACTAACATGCTGGACTGTGATATCTTAGTATATGAATTGGAACTCCAATCATACTATTATATTCACTTTTAGACTAATATCCTTGGGAAAGGTATGACCCTCCCTCCAATCCTTCCCCCAACTCTAGGTGAAATAGTACTACTGTTCTTTTTTTACAAGGATGGCTTTGGCATTAAATAACCTACAAAGATTGATATGTCATTAACCAAACCAAACCTATATAATATAAATAATTTGCATATAGTTATATACTTTCAAATATTCCTGTCTAATCGTGAATTGACAAAGTGAATGAAGATTAAGAAATGGATGGTTCATGTTGACTGTAGGAATGCTCATGGCTGACAAGGCCAATGTGGGTCAGGCAGGCATAGCCAGAGTAGCTGTAGGTCTGGTCAGAGTTTGATAGAGTTGTGTAGTAACTATTCTTAATACAAATAATTTGCATATAGTTAAAACAGTTTCAAGTATTCCAATCTAATATGAATAATTTTCAAACATCTATTTGACAGCCCAGTCGGCTGATGCTGTAAAATACACCAACTGCAACTCGGAAGAGAGGGTAAGATCCCTTCCCCTAATGAGCGTCATGAATATAACATTAAACAATCTGATGGTGAGGCTCTAGTAATGCTGGAGCTTTGAGAAATGCAGTATACCCCTACATTGCCATCATTCACTGGTCCACTTTGGCTTGAAATGGTAACATCTGATAGGGTCCTATCTATGGGTCAATTAGAACTGTTTGACATTTAAACTGATAGCAAATGAATGACTAATGCTAAATTGAATTGTTTGAAAAAGAACTGTTCGATTATTCAACTGTGTGTAAACAAATGACTGATGTTAATTGAATTGTTAGTGATACATAGCAATACTTGAAACTATTTAACTTTGTTGACTTATGTTTACAAATCATATATCTAATATATATGAACAAACTGGATTTAGCATTAAATGACCTACAATGGTTGATATGCCATAAAATCAAACCAAAGATCTATTTGACCCATAGATAGGGCCTTAGCAGAAACTACAAAATATATGTAAATACAAAGGAGGTGCCCGTGGTGTAATGGTTATCGTCGTAAGAAATGGACACGGTGACACAAGTTCAAAAGGTATGAATCCAATTATTCTCCCGCCAGCTATGGGTAAGTAGTAGGGCAGACTGGGTTCTTCAGCCTTGGTGAGGCAACTAGTCTAGGAGAAGGAAAACTCTGAATTCAAACCTGTTAAACTCCGCTTAAAAAATTGACCTTGTGTCATATCCTGCCCGAGTGGAGGGGTTGGTAAATACGGTAAATACAAAGTGACTGATGATGGTGATGGTGATGGTGATATATTATGGAAGGAAATAGTCTGCATAAAATAAATATGCTGGTTTCATTTCTGATTATTTCATCAATATCAAATTCTTCTCACTGGTCGCTTATGAATTTTAGATTTTGGATAATAAATAAAACAAAATGTACATGTGTTAAATATCAAGTCTCATTTCATAAAAGATCTTTTTGCTAAGATAGTAATCAGATTTATAAGTGAATAAAAATAAAGTTTGATGTACTTAAAAAAATACTGGCATTTATATTCATGAAGAGGGTGGATGTATTGGAAGTCAACATTTCTGCATCTATATAAAGCTGGATCTTAAATTTACTTTCATTTTCATTAAGTCTAGCATTTTACAATTGTTGAAACAAAGCAGAGGCCTCTCAGATCTTCCATGGTGACTTTATTCACTTTCTCTTTTCAGATTATTGTTGGAAAATAGTTAACATTTCATTTCACCAAATTTAGTGAAATCCTGCCGAGGACAACGGAGTGGAAGAGCTTTTGTGTGAAGACATATTACAAAGCTAAGTCTTTCAAGATTGTTCAAGTAAGATACAAAAGGAAGTTGAATTTCAACACATTTCCAAACAGGAGTTAGATTTTTAAGTTGATCATGAATTTTGAAGCTTATGGCACTTGTGAAGATTGTAGGGCAATGGGTTCCTAATTATCTGTGCCTCCAATAACAATCTGAAAACCCAGGAGGAATGTGCATGTGTTATCAACAACTTTGCTCGTCACCTTAAATTGAACAGCAGACATCTGGAGTATGTACCCTAGGGCTCCTTTTGACATTTTTGGTTCATGTTTGAGACTAAATGGTTGCAGATCCTAAATTTTATCCTTTTATTTTTCAATAAATGTCATTTCCATATCTGTGGCCTTTGATTTGTGGCCAATCATTTTGTTTCAAAAATTGTGAAACACCATGTATTTCTATCATCTGAAAAATAAAAATTATTAAAAATCTCATTTTTATAGGGTATGTATAAACAAGAGAGACGTTGCTGTAGGAAGACAATTATATCTCCCTTGAATTTTGAGCTATGTCTTTTGGATGCCTCATGGTCATGTGAGTTAAGAATTTTTACTTGCCTTTTTCATTTCTATTCTGTGAATGAATAAAACATACCTCTTTTTATCTGTTGAAAAGATACTTTGTCTTTAACCTCAGTGATGGCTTTGTTTTTGAGACACATGACTAAACCACTGAGGTCAAGTAAGACTTTTACCATTCTTATATGTTTTTATATGTTACTTGTTCATAGAATAATATGTGCACAGTTTATCTGATTGGACATATTTTTCTATTCTTGTTAATACTTCTTGTGTGTTTATTATTTATGTATTAAATGTTCTTATATGCATAAATGAGCTTATCTTTCTTTCTGTTTACTCATTGTTAGTGCATCATTAGATATACTGATTGTAATATAATGGCTGAGGGATTTTGTTTTATATATCTTGCCTTTCGGTTTAGTTGGGCTGAGAACCTTTCGCTTAGCGCATGGGTTAGTTAGGTGCAAACATGAGCACAGGTGTTCATACGCACGCGGAGCGGACATGTCATTCAGAGATGTTACAATAGAAACCCCAGATAGAAGATGTGATCACTGGATGTGAATGATGTCATGCATCAGAAGCGTGTGTGGAGGATTTTGGGGATTTGAAAAAAAGTCAGTGAGTTGAATTCCTGTGTCCGAACAGTGAGTCGAGTTTTAGCGTCCAAGGAAGAAGGTTGACTTTCGCTTGCTTGCCGAGGCCTTGCTGTGGGTGTCGCACATGATAGGGGGGGGGCAGATGGAAAAGTCAGCATAGAAAGATTGTGCCTCTCTCCTTATGTTGAAAAACCTTTTAACTCAAAGGTAATAAAAAGTTTCGTACCTGAACTAAGAAGTCGTGTTTTTTGTGTTTCGGGATTCCTATGTTATTTATATATGCGTTATGGACATTATAAATGTTTTGCATTCTGGTATGAATATGTCTATTTCACATATTCATATCTGGCTATGTAACATAATGCCAATATTAAACTTTGGTGATTGGGAATGCAACTAAATAACCTCCCTACCAATATAACAAAAAATCTTAAGATTATATTTACTTCCAAATTTAAAATGTTAAATATTTTCAATGTGAACCCTTAACAATGCTTTTAGAAATATCTCTGATACTTACCATATCTATCACCTGAAGGAAAGATGTAGACATCTTCAAATGCCACAGAAGTTTCCTCATCTTCTTTTTCTTCAACTGGGTGGGGGAAAAAAAGGAAAATTTAGTGGAATTGATATAAACTAATATCTTGTCAGATTATAACAATATACTTTCCTATTGAAAAAAAATATAAAAACTAATTGTGTTTTTCTTTTCTTGTGGTTACTTTTATTTGAAAGGAATGAAATTTTTCTTTTACTCTTTTTTGGAAGCATGCTTAGTACAATGGTTATTGGTGTAGGTAATGGAATTGGAGATCTGAGTTCAAATCCAGGACAAAGCTGTTTGCATTTCACTTTATGCTAATGCCTTTGAGAAAATCATGAATTCATATGTTCTCCCCCCAGCTGTGGGTAAATAGTAAGGCAAATGGGTTCTTTAGCCTTGTTTATGTAACCAGTCTAGAAGAAGGAAAACTGAATTCAGTCCAACTTTACTCAAACCTCTTGAACTTTGGGAGGATGTCTTTAGAATTCTTGTGATCACATGAGAATCCCAGAACCTTTCTCATCCTATTCTGTTGGTTGGTTGGTTGGTTTTATGGTGTATCAACCTTTTTGGGTCATTTAATGCCAAATTAAATGTCCAACAATTCAGTTTTGTATAAGTATAGTTTTTGTTTACAAACAGTTAAAAGTCAAAAGAGTTCTATTTCAAACAATTCAACTTAGCATAAGTACATGGTTTAGATGTCAAAAACAGCTCTAATTCAAACAATTCAGTTAAGCATAAGTACATTGTCTAGTTCTATTTGACTCATAGATAGGACCCTATCAGGTACTACCACTCTGAGCCAAAGTGGACATGGAAGTGATGGCAATGAAGGGTACTCTGCATTCCCTAAAGCTCCAGTATTACTGGAACCTCACCATAAGATTGTTTAGTGTCATATCCAGGACACTTGTTGGGGATGTCTTACCCCTCTGCAGAGAAGCAGTCAGTGTATTCTACAGCCCCAGCTGACTGGGTAATCCTATTCTGTCCCCATTCTTTAAATGATAAACACATATTCTTAAGGTCTCTTTCCTTTGAACAGTTAAGATGTGCCTTTTCATTTCTGTTCATTGAACAGTAGAGAAACTTTGTTTCTCACCCCAAAAATGGACATTGTCTCTCACTTTGTGATTAAAATGTAAAGACAGGACTTTGTACCTCTTCTACATACTGCTTGTTCATAAAACAAAGATATTTTATTTGTTAAGACACATGTATTCTTGTTAATACTTTTTGTTTGTTTATTATGTATGTATTAAATGTAACTATGTGTATAAATGAGTTTATCTTGGCTTTCCTTCAGCTTATTCAGTATTAGTGTATCATTGGATATACTAAAATCAAAATTGGACCTTGCAAGTGGGGACTCAATTAAATATCCTCCTTAGAACCAACCAAAACAATATCTTTTTCGGGATTGTTGCTTTTAGAATCCAATACTGGTTTTTGCATTCTACAAACGGAAACTACCTACTTTCTATTTTTCTTTACCATGCCTCATGTTTTGATACCTTTTTTTCGATGAATAAAAAAGATTGAAAATCTATGACAAATATGATTTAGAATTTGTAAAACAAAAATAAAAACCCACTTTGTTTATTCAACTGACATAAATTACAGGATTTCTGCAGACATCACATAATTCCACATTGTATGAAATTTGTCTTTTTGCAAGTCATTTAATTGACCATTCGTGTGTAGGGAGATGAATAATTATCTCCCTTAAAGAATTTCCATGTCTGTGGGGTGTCACATCACAGTCTAGAAAACCATTCTCATCCTCTTTTGTCTCTGTTCTTTGAAGAGTAGAGACATTGTCTGCCGCCTTTGCCATGGAACAGTAAAGGCACATTTTACTTTTGAACAATCATCAAGTAAACCTTTTTCCATTTTTGTACCCCTTCTACATACTGCTTGTTCATAGAACAATATGTGCCTATTTCTAACTGTTGGGACATGTTTGTGTTTTCTTTCAATACTACTTGTATGTATATTATCTAAATAAAAAATTAGATGTTCTTGTACGTGTAAATGAGATCATCTTTCCTTCCATTTATTCTGTGTAAGTAGATCAGGTAGACTAATACTAATATTGGTCATTGGTGAGTAGGGACTTGACTAAATATCTTCCCTACCTCCAAACAACCCAATACATAAGTGACTATTTCAGAGATGAGAGTTTGTCTTTTATTTGAGGAAATGACAATATTTCTTAAGAATTCAAAAAAAGTTTTATTTCTTGGATGAGATATACCAAGAGTTTAGAAAAACAATTTTGAATTTAACTTTTGAAATCAGACATGATGAATTTAAGGAAAAAAAATGTGTGATCAGAATATGAGATGAGGTAAATAAAATAAAGAAATTAAAAAAAAGGTAATTCAGTGCACTAAGTGTGGCAATCTTGATTTTTTTCTCATGATGCAGACAAAAAAACAACATTTTCTTTTTTATCAAAAGTTATGTGTCAATCAAACAGGTATTCATGACAAAACAAGAAATGGGCTCAATGACCTGAGTTCAAATTCTGGATAGGGGTTATTTGTGTTTTGCTTTGTGCATCAACCCTTGGGAAAGGCATGATGAATCCATTTCTTGTCCTTCTAGTTATGGATAAATAGTAAAGTAGACTGGGCTCTTTAGCTTTGTTACAGCAACCAATGTATGAGAAAGAAAACCGTGAATTTAAACCAGGAGTACATAAAAATTGAGCATGTGTCACATCCTGTCCATGGTGGTAAATACAAGACAAATAGACAAACCCATTTGCTGTCAATTCAAGTATGCCATAAAAGCTACTGATAAATATTGACTGATATATTTGAATGAAAGCCTGGACACTGTTAATCAGTGTTCGCCAATGGCCTGGGAGATTGGGGTTCAATCTCAGGTCGAGTCATACCAAAAACTCAAAAAGTGGTACTTGATACCTCCTTGCTTAACACTCAGCATTATAAGGTACGTTTCAAGGGTAAAGTGGAGCAATCCAGGGAAAGGAGTAACGCTCTCCCCTACACCTTGGTGTAGTAGCTATTGAAAAGGGAGCTTTTGGATAGCTCTTGACGATGGTTGCCAACTTTACTTTTACTTTTAATATCAGTGAAAACAGGCTTGATTTTACAAATAATTTTCTAAATAAATTAAATAAAAATTATCCATACAAATATGGATCTGCTAAAGCCAAAAACAACAGCTATGCAGACAACAAAACCAACATTAGATGATGACTCTGGTGTCAAGCATATTTTGGGGACCAAAAAATCATTACTTAACCCAGTGTGCCTCGGTAGTACCTTGCAATACCACCAGACCTTTTTGGTTTTCCGCCACATTATAGGAATATCAGATCAAAATGTAACCAATACATATAATACTGTTTTGTATTCACAACTTTTTAGCAAAATCAAAATCACAATAAATTTAAACATTCATACATAAAAATCTTAGGCACACTTTTTAAAACCCAGTATATGTATGCATGTACATGTATGAAAGGAAAATGATTTGTTAATATCAAATGCCACGGGTATAGTCTATAGTGATGGGGATAACATTATTATTATTATTATTGTTAGGTTTTTGGTTTAAGTTGGTTTTGCGTTTGGCCCAGCGGTTAGAGTGTTCGCCAATGGCCCGGGAGACCTGGGTTCAATCCCAGGTCGAGTCATACCAAAGACTTTAAAAATGGAACTTGATACCACCTTGCTTGACACTCAGCATTATAAGGTACGGTTCAAGGGTAAAGTGGAGCAATCCAGGGAATGGAGTAGCGCCCTCCCCTACACCTTGGTGTAGTAGCTATCGAAAAGGGAGCCTTCGGGTCACCCTCGACTATGGTCGCTAACTTTACTTTACATTGGTTGCATTGGTATTTCGTTGGTAGCATTGGTATTTTGTGGGTAGTTATCCCCTCACTAAATGTTGATGGAAAATAAAGGTGGTGGAGAAGAACGAAGACGTCGTTAGGTCTTGTATCAAGGTTTTAATGGTAGCATGAAGTAAAGGGGTTTACACTGGTATGCTGTGAGGTCTCGTAGTAAATTAAGAAGGTAGGAAATTGTTAGAGTGTATCATCTAATTTGTTTTTAATTAGGATCCCTTGGTCTAGAAGAATAGACCCAAGGGGTCCATAAACTAGATGGCTCTCCTCATAGTGTATGATGGTGCTACTGCTATTCAGGAGCAGACGAATAGACGTCCGTTCCCATTCAGGATTTCTGAGCGAGAGAGAGAAATTTGCGGGCTTTCTTCAATTTTTGGTGCTGCCAGGAAATATGGTTCGGGCTGAATAGGACAAGTCATTCTGATTGGGTGAAAATGTTCGGCGACTCTAACAGTCAAATTAAATTACGTGCCAAACAAAAATTCAAGTTTCTTTCTGCTACAAGCCATGATATATTTCTGAAGTTTCCATTTTTTAATATTAAAAAAAAAATGACATCTATAAAAGTTTAAATCCTGGACAAGGCTATTTGCATTTCACATAGCACTATTACTCTTGGGAAAGGTATGTATCTAACTATTCTCTCCCCCATCTATGGGTAAATAGTAGGGCAGACTGGACTCTAACTTTGGTATGATAAACAGTCTAAGAGAAGGAAAACTCTGAATTCAAACTAGTAAAACACCACTTTAAAAATTGACTTTGTGTCACATCCTGCCCATGATGGCGGGGGGGGGGTAAATATATATCTATCATTGTCATTAAATTTGTTTGTCTATTCACCCAAAAGTGTCATGTTGATATAAACAGTGAAGAAAAAATATTCAAACATGTAGAAAACATTCTTTACTGAGTGTAAAGCAAAGTTCAGGCTTTTTTATTTATATGTTTGCTGATAATATCACTACTTCAACAACTAACTGAAAATTTTTAGGTTTTGTGGTGGGGATATGATTTTTCTATTTTAGTGATTTATATTTTAACTAGCTCCAAACACACACATACAATTTCCTTTTTTTTTCCGCTTACAAGCACCGATACACTCAAAGAACTATTATGGAAAGTGTGTTTCTGACACTAAAATAATTGTATTCGTGCGTATTTTTTTAAAAATAGGATTTATCAAACAATTCCTTTTTTTAACCAAAAATTCTTATTCGACTTTATTTTTACTTTCTTTAAAATTATTTTTCTTTTTTTAATTATTCTAGTTAAAATTTTAGGATGTGCTTTTTTTTGGGTAATGGAAGAAAATATGATTTTTATTTCCGTTTACATTTTAACCAAAACAGATTTATTGTATTATTCATTTTTTCCTTTTTTGGTTATATTGATGTATAAAAGTCTTTAATATTACAAAGCAAGAAATATTTCAATGAAAGATGATTTCAATTGTCAGGGAAAAAGGAAGTTAGACAAAGAACCTGAGACAGAAGTTAAACAAAAAGCAACACATAATTAAAATTTTTATAACAGACAATAGAACATAAGAAATTGCAGCAAGGCTTTGTAGTAGAGTAGGTTACAGTATTGGGTGTTTGAAGGTTGCCTTTGCATATTTATCGTATCTGAATATCATAATTCGCTGCTACAATAATTTGAATATTAGACAAAAATAATTCGGACATAGAAGAAGAAGAGAAAATATATTATGGTTTAATATTTTCTCATGTTAAATAATGTGAAACAACTCTCGGCGGATTAAGGAATGTCTTAGGAGGTCTGAAATAGTTCTAAGTATAATAGTTTAAACCAAAAACAGATAAATCTTTTTCTAAAATATCTAATCAGTAAATGAAGAAAAGATTAAGTAAAAAAAAAATTAAAAAATCGACGCTTAACGGACACAACCATATGACCCCTTAGGGATAGAAATTGCCCAATAGAATTAGAAAAAAAACAAAATTTAATTTGAGCAACAACTTGGAATCCTTGGGGTTTATATATTAAAGAACCGACAACTTCAAGGGAATCAGAAGAAAGAGAAAAGCCATACATAGTAGAAAGAACTCATCAGACAAACCCCGATGTATTCAAAATAAGAAACTAGCTCCAAACACACACACACACAATTTCCTTTTTTTCCCGCTTACAAGCACCGATACACTCAAAGAACTATTATGGAAAGTGTGTTTCTGACACTAAAATAATTGTGAACAAAAGACTCTATCTACCATAAGACACATAATTAAAAATAAAAGTCACTTTTATTATTTGCTTCCAGTATTTCTCTTATTTCTTGTTTGTCGAAATTCTTTTGTCCATTTCATTCTTGAGGTTAAGTTAATTACAGCTCACTTCTTACAAGTAACAGGACCTTTGGAATAAGTCCTTGATTACATACGAATGTAAATAGAAGTTATTTGAAAAGATATATACTATTATGCGTTATGCGACACAAGATCATTAGAGAACCCCCATCCCCACCCTGTGCCCTACAGTTTGCTCATACCCTCGTGAGTGCTTCAGGTTGTCGAGGGAGGACAGAAAAAAAAATTGAATTTGGCGGATGTTTCTTTAATATGCTACTTTGGTCACGTCACCTAACGGCCATTAGAAGTATTATTTAACAAGAAAGGTATGTAAGGTAAACTCAGGTTGAACCAAATTAGGAATTACTAAAAAGTGACAATGAACCCAAAAAACTGAACTTAGGCTCCAAGTAAAAAGATCGCAACCATCTCAAAGAATGGCAATAAATATGAATAAAAAGTCAGTAGAAGAGGTGGTTGGCTACAAATTTAGGGGGATGGGAGGGCAACCAAACGGTGATATTTTTCCTTGGTTTTCGTATTCGTTTTTGTATTTCGGGGTTTTTCTCCCATCCCCATCATATATAACATTTCTTTGTAAATAAATCATCAATTGTAAATAAAACCATATATTACATTCGGAGTTTTAAGTAGGTCTTTTTCACAGAGCAAATGTGGTATTTTGGTGAATGTAGCGTGATTGGTGACGGATGATTGTTTATATATTGTACTGTTGAATGGGTCGGCGAAGTGGTTACCTAGTTCCCCTTAGAATTCATAGAATAAGCATGCCCCCGCCCCAAAATCTCAAGGCTTCATGCCTACCTTTATTGTACTTTTAAGGAAATAAACGCTACAAAAGCCTCAGAGCTGTATGCTCTCTTTTGTAAAAATACAAAAGAAATAAAAGGAGGTTAGCTACAAGAAACAGCTTCGTGCGACATTTGTAAATTCCATTACAACGAATATTAGGTTATCAACAAGAAATCAATATAGGGTTCTTGATGAGGAAAGAGAGGAAAATCGTATTGCAAGAATACAAAGAATACAAAGCTATTATTCAAAATAAAAGAAATACAGCATTTCAAGTCATTTTTTACGAAAGCATCCATCGGATGATAAACAGAATAATTGTTGTCTCAAAGGTAAGATGCTATTAAAGATACTATCAAAGAGAACCAGCAATATATTTTCATGATTGAATGAGTAATCCAAGGAATCCAAATTTCATTTCCAAGATATCATAATTTAGGACTCTCACTTCCTAAAGAATGAAAATAAAGAAATATCCTCATTACACTTTAATCGTACACAGTTTAACAACAATTGAGAACTTACATTTAAAGAGGAACTTTTTGTTTATTACGGCCATTTTTAGTAGCCTTGGTAACATGCAAACTTTAAAAACTATATCTTAGTTTCGTAAAATTTATTTTTAATATATGTTATACAATTATTAGTTTTGTAAATGATACTAATAATTTTAATTATACTTAGATATTATTAAAATCACGTTGTTGTTGCCAGTTACGAATCGATTAGGCTACTTTTTTTATATTTCAGATATCTGTTCTAAATGTAGGTGTTTGATTATTTAAATGATTATTTCAGAGTTTAGTTTTGTATTCATCTATACGACAATCAAAAGAAAAGTATATCTATTTAAATTATATATTTCAATTAAGATATCTTAATAAATTTAAGGGTTTATTGTTTCTATATTCTTTTTTTTTTTTTTAATGCAAATCTCTAATTAAAATCATGTAAAGTTAGGCTTTTTTAATTTTCACATCGAAGTGGCAGTGAAGAGCAGCTGACCTTGACTGCATAGGTGGCTGTTTGGGGAGAGAAAAACCGTGAGAGAGGACAGTCTCTCCGTCTGTCTCTCGTTAGATTTTCTGTTCTGGTCACTAAAACAACGACATATTCCTAGGATGATGATGTTAAGGTTTCGGTCAGTCCTCACGGCCCGGTCCTTCCTCTACAGTACAGCGACTGGAAATACACTTGCCCGGCAAAGTGTTCGATGTTTATGTGTATCTTCTAAGTCGAATTATTTACCGGGATTGTCAAGGTTGGTTAACTTAAAGACCTTTCTTCTTCGCGACCTTAGAACCTTTTTATATTAAGTTAATCCAGTTTTGTCACTCCAAAGTGTAATATATATATATTCACTTGTTTTGATTTTCTTTTAAAAAATCGTTATGATATGAACCTTATTTCCCATGTTGCAATTATTGAATAATCACAATCAGAGCGTAACAGTTTGCCAAAAAAAAAAAAAAAAAAAATCATTAAAAATTCTCAAAGTAAACTTGTCTAATTTAAAAAAAAAAACCTCTATGACAAAATCCTTTTTTATCACTCTAATCCTAATAATCTAAATCCATTTTTGATATTAATATTGTCCTCTTCTCATCAGTAATTCAAGGTTAAATAAAGTAATTAGGCATTTCCTTCATTCCAAGTTGAAAAATCGTCTTCGGTTTCTTCACTCATAATTTTAATAAAAATATTTTTTTATATATAAATTACAACTTATGATATTTTACAATTTACGCCCACGTATTTATCGAAAAAATTCTGGATGAATGAAAAAATATACGGGAATGTTGGTATTTTATTTAAAAAAAACAACAACAAAATAATTCATTTTTTCCCCCGTTTAATTTAAACCTCATTTCTTGTCGAGTTAGTTGTGTAGTTAGTTTGAAACTTAACAAATTAAACTCATTATAAAAAAAAAATAAAGTAAATTATTATGATGCAATGACAAGTTGTAAAGATATTTTTATTATTCTATATTTTTGTCTTTGTAAGTTAAAAAAAAAATCAGATTAACATAAGTAAATCTTTGTCAGGAGGAAAATTGATTTCAAAAGAAAAATATTTCACTATATGTATCGCCGAAGCTGCTACAAAAGAAAAACATTTGTTAAAGATGTAATATCGATTTAAATTATTGACTTAATAGTTTTATTTTTGATGAGAAAGACGATTTCGAATCATTCAAATTTAAATTCAGTGGTTAAATTAAGGATTTTTGAAAATTAAAAAGGACTAAATCAAGAATCTTTTTATACGCACATACACTGAAATATTCTGAGTAGTAAAATTTATATGAGAAATTCATTTCTTGTAGCAATTTTTTTTCTTCACCCTGTTCATTCTTCCTTTTCAACTTCTGAAACACACAAAACAAAAAAGAAAAAACAAACAAACCCCAAAAACCTTGAATCTACCCGTTTTTTGTTTGAAAAAAACACAAAAAACAGATTTTTCAAATTTATTTTATTATATAAACCTCAAACTTTTAATGAAAATCTGACCTCGTAAAAAAACACTTGTTTACCCAGAGCTTGATATTTTTTTTAATCTAATGTTAAGTCTATTATCACTTTCACTTAAATTTTTTCTTTGTTTTTTTTTTTTTTTTTTTTTTTATGGTACATCAACTTTCGTGAGTTATTTTATACCAAAGCTATCCTTCGAGTAGTGGTACTATTTAACTCGTAGATGGGGGGTTTTAAGGGGGGTACATACCTTTCTCAAGGGTATTAGTTCGAAAATAAACGCAACAGGGCGACTAGTATTCGAACTCGCTTATCACACTCTTCAGCACGTTAGCTACCACACTACGGAAACTCTATCTACTTAAATTTGTATTTTTCTTTCGAAACTTTTTTTTCTCAATTTAATTTTTATGAGCAATGGCCACACCTATCAAAAATTAATTTCTCCAAGACAAAGGCGAAATAATTTTATTCATTTATTTTTTTAAATCTAAATTTAACAATGAATATTTAAAAAATTGTTTTCTTGTCTGTATATTATCTTTTTAACATTTTTTTTAGTTTTCCATTCAGTTTGTCATCAAAAATGTATATCTTCCTCTAGTTACATCCAAGCGAAAAGGTGAAGGACGTTGGCTTTTTGTTTCGACCTTTTTCATTCAAATCTAAAGAAGCAAGCACTTTAAACTTTGTTCAAGAATGACTTTTTTTTTTTTAATGTTTTAATAAAATAAACATTAGATCACCTTTTTTTCTTTCGCTACGTTGTTTGTTTCGTAATAATTTTTCTTGTCCGTTAGACAAACAGGTTTTCCGTTTTTGTTAAAATATCCACACACACTTGCCAAGGTGAATAACAAGTGCCCGCTCGCCTACCTTTTCAAAGTAAACGCCTCCACTCTGTAGAATAAAGCGATAAAAAAGTCTTGAAATCAACTTTACTTTTTAGAACAGTTGGATTTGTGACTAAATTATCTTACGTTCGGATATTAGATAGAAAAAATTATCTTTGTCGAAGCAAATCAAAGTATTCATTCGATTATTGGTTTCTTGTCATTGGATGTTTTAATTTCACACATGTCACAGTCAGTCTAAAAAAAAAAAAAAATGCTGAAGCATATTCCTACGAAAATCAATTAGACAATATGAATACATTAAACCATGTGGCGGATTTCGATTAAAATTTTATATCTATTTCCATCATCTGCAGACAATATATGACCTGAACATTTTGAAGATGACAACTGTGAAAATACTAGACGATCCGTAAACCCTTTGGTTTCTTATTGGAATATAAGTCCGTGATATTAATGCTAAGTTTCTGTTTAGGACAAAAAAAAAAAAAAAAAAAAAGAATTCTAATAACATTTTATAGTTATCTCTATTAAAACGTGAGTTTATTAAAAAAAAATCCCTCAAATTTGTTTATATATATAAATTTGAGGGATGTCTATAAAATTTGTAATCTAATAAGTTGATCAATTCTCGTTAAAATGATCTCATATTTTAAAACAACTCAAAATTCTATGTTTAATATTTAAATGCTTCTTCCCCCACCCTGTAAATGAAATTTCTATCCTCGAAAAAAAAATTTAAATCATTAAACAGACTTTAGAGTTGGTTCTACACATGCTGTTAAAATTTGAAATCATTTTAACGAGAATTGATCAACTTATTAGATTATGAAATTGTATCAATTTTTCTGAAATACTTTGTATATGTATAAAATTTTGAAACTTACATTTAAATTTTCTTTGAATGACAAGAACAAGTATTACACTTAGATCTCTCTCTCCTATTTTGAACTTGTACTGGTCTCTTTTTATAACTACTGATAATTAAAATTATCTACTGGAAATAAATTCATAGCAAAAATCTATAAGATCTTTTTTCTGACACATTTTTGTGTCAGTAATGTTTAAACATTTTTTTACTTTAAGAGTGGGGTTGGTTTTGTCTGAGACAGTTTAGATTCAGTTTGGTAATTAAAGTTCATTTTTAAAATGTCCCTTTTGTTTGTTGGTTTTTAAAGTTTACTAATATAAGTGTGACACTCGAAAATATTGGCTGATCTAAAAAAATTTTTCTTTGTGGAAAAGCATGCTGGTATTATCTTAAGCCTCAAAAAAATTAATTTTTTTTTATATGTTCAATCCGTATAAAACAAGTTTAGCTTTTTACCTCATATCTAATAATACCTTTTATACATTAATGGAATAAGCTGTTTTATATATCGATTATCTTTTGCTTTCTGTTTAATACAGTCCCTAACTTGAGGTCTTTAGTGATGATCTATGCAATCTCTTACAGGGGTCATGATTTGAAACCCAGAGTAAGGGAATATAAGGAATATATGCCTTTTATTTATAAAAATTCTGATGTTAGTCATACCTAACAGGTATATTGTTTATATTTATGTTGATAAGTCTCTTGAGTAGATAAACAAGGTTTACCAGAAATCTTGTTAATGTTTGCTGTAATTTACTAAGCTTTTTTGCTTAGATTTGGCACAAAGCCATATGAATGGGGCACCCAATGAGACTCGAACTCACTTGTGTAGGTTTGCCAGTCTAGTTTGCTAACCATTACACCACCCGAGGTGCCCTTTATTTCCCTCTGCTCGGGCAGGATATGACATAAGGTCAATTTTTAAGTGGAGTTTAACAGGATTTAATTCAGTTTTCCTTCTCCTAGACTAGTTGCCTCACCAAGGCTGAAGAACCCAGTCTGCCCTACTATTTACCCATAGCTGGAGGGAGAATGATTGGAGTCATACCTTTCCCAAGGGTATTAGTGCTATGTGAAATGCAATCAGTCTTGTCCAGGATTTGAACTCCTGTTGCCGTGTCCATTTCCTATGACGATAACCATTACACCATGGGCACCTCTTGTTGATGTTTGTACCTTTCTTGATTATACCTAGGGTTCTAATTTTAGGTATCAAAGTAGTTTATTATTATTATTATTTAACTAGTGGTTTTTCATTGAAGTCTGAATGACAGCCTGTCTCCATGACTCTTCTTAGTATTCTCGATAATCTTAACAATGCTGTGATCTAGATAGTCTCTATTCTTCTTCTAATCTCCAGTTCCCCCAGTCTCTTTTCCAGGCCTATAGACACCAACTATAATTTGTATTACTGTCACCTTCCTTAGCTTTTCTCGCTCTCTAGCAAGATCCAAGATATGTTTCCCTTTTCTGGTCTGCTGGAATATCAAAATCCTCTCAATGACAAGTTCTTTTTTGTTCATTAAGACTAGGTCTGGTCTTTTGGTCATTATCTGTTTGTATCTCAGTCCCAGAGAATTTTATTATTATTAATAATGATAATAGCAATAACAACAACTATTCTTTTCATTAAGTTATTAATTTATATTTTACTAGTAAATTATTTATTTTGGTCCACATTTAAATAGTACATATGATCTGATAGTATATAAATATAAAATATGAAAAAATAAAATATTCATAGGATATACTTTTTATGAAATTTGCCAACTTTTAAAAAAAATTTTTTTTACAACCATCTTCAGGGCAATGTAATTGATGTTTAATATTTCATCTGAGAAATAATCTTAGTATATATGATATTTATTTTTCATTCATTTTTTTTTTTAAAGGAGCAAAAAAATCATGGCTGACAGACAGCTATGTACAAACCTAAGGTAAACAGGATGCCAAAAACAAATGTATTTGCTAAATAACAGACTGATTACAATGCTTGTAGTTAGGGTAATAAACAAATTTTTTATCATTATAATTACCTAATAAACATAAAATCTGTTTTAACTTAGTGTGTATATATATATATATATATATATATATAATAGGAGTTGATGGAGCTTTTCCATTTCAAATAATTCTAATATTTTTAGGAAATATATGCATCCAGCTATAGGTAAATAGTAGGTTGAACTGGGCTCTTTAATTTTTGTAAGGCAACCAGTCTAGAAGAAGGAAAACTCTGAATTCAATTCATTTGTACTTTGCTTAAAAATTGACCACCTGTGACATCCTGTTTATGCAGAGGGGTTGGTAGATACACACAAAGCACTCAAAAAGCATTTGGAAATTCATCAAAGAAAAGATTGAAATTCGCTACATTTTTGCTTAATGAAATTTGAAATAAAAAAAGTGGGTAGAGCCTAAATTAAATTTTACAAAACAATAATTCATCTTCAAAGCAAAAAAACATGGCAGCCAGCCAGTTCTGTACAAACTTGAAATAGATACTAAAAATATATATTTGCTCTTATGGTTTTGTTGTTTTTAGGGTAATAAACAAATTCTTTACCTTCAGAATTACCTGCTAACTATAAAATCTATTTTTACTCATGGTGTCACTTAATGTATCTTTGTTGTAGAGTTCTTTATATTTTGATTTATCAAGTTACATAAAACTTTCTATTTCAACTTCTATTGGAAAGCCTAAAGAAAATTTCCTTTAAAAATTTAGGAAAACTCAATAAAATCCATTTTAGTATACATGATTTAGCATTGAACTGTTAAGAATCTACTGACTGTTACCCTTGTAGAGGGTTAAGACCCCCCCCCAAAAAAAGAGGGTGTCTTAGAACACTAAATTGCATTTGATGATGAGGCTCTATTTCTGGAGATCCAGAGAATGTGGAGTACTCCAGCATTGTCATTACTCCCAGGTCCACTCTGTGGTAGTACATGTTAGGGTCCCATCTAAGGTTAAAATAGATCCTGTTTGCAAATTATTTGTATTCAATAGGAATACTTGATATTATATAACTGCAAAAAACTTAACTACACAAAAAAGGGTAAATATAGATGTATGCAGAACACATGGCGTAATGGTTATAGGCGTTGCTTCCCTAAGCTTCTAAGGAGACAATCATCTGGAGGTTGCAGGTTCAATCCTGACTGCAGGCGAATAACAATACAGGAATACTTAACAGTTATACTCGGTTATGGCTAATCAGATTCAATAAAGGATGTAGTTCCGTTAAGGTTCCTGAGTTCGACAAACACTTGAAGAAGGCAGGAGGACATATCGGCCTAAATGTGGAAATAACAATAAAGATGAAGACAATAGTCTGAAAACGCTTAATGATAAAAATAGATGTATGCAATTCCCTAAGTTTTAGACATAAAATAACTTCAGATGGGTTGACATACCATTAAAATCAATCAATAATTACTTAGCACTGTACTACTTAATTCTTGTGTGTTATTTATCAATGGTATTGATAAATAACATTTATTATTTTTTTTTTACTCATGGGCCACACTTCACTCTCATAGATACTTTCACATCTTGAAATATTTTTTATATGATCTGGTGGATTACAAACAATAAATATACAAATACACATCATAGTAGAGGATTATGACTCCTGAAGTAAAAAGAATACACTACTTTGTGTGTCCCTTGTGAAAGTGACAATTTGTAATGTGAGTTGTGTGCAGGTTCAATTCTTTATGTTACTATTGCTTATGTATATATATTTGGAATTGGAATCTTCCAAAAAGTCAATGCATATACACTAGAGATGTTTGTTTTTTTCCCAGAATTTTGTAGCTGAAAGTTACGTGTGCACAACTAATTACAGAATTTAACTTAATTTGTTGAAGTATGTGTGTGTTATTTGGGTATAGACATAACTCACAAAAAAAGCATTCAAAATTTCCATAATGATTTTTAGTCCTCGGTGGTTTTTTCTAATTAAACCCTGAAATTTTCATGAGTTAAGTAAAGATCAATGAATATATAAACATAACTAAAGACATTTAATAACTTCTCAATAGCAATAATGATTGGCTTGAAGTTTGGTTTGGTTTCAGCTACAAAATTCTAGGAAAAAAAACCCATGTCTAGTGTATATGCATTGACTTTTTGTAAGATTCCAATTCAATAGATAGCAATCTTTAGTCAACAATTATTTGAAGCGAACGAGAATGACACACGGTTAGAGCATATAGAGTGGACCTTTTATGAGAGACAGAGTGAAGAAATAAATATTGTCTTTAAAAGAATCGGATTTCAGTGAAGAAGAAAAATGAGTTCTGTCTGCCTTTGTTTGGTGAGAGAACATGAGAAATGAGACTCTTGGCATTGTTCCTTAAAAGGGTAGGTATTAGCAGCAGCAGGATTTATGAAAGAGTACCTTTTAGAAAGGTTTATAATGCTTATCTTAGCCTCCTGCTTCTAGTTACAGATAAAAGGTAAATATACAAATACATTATTATAGTGGATTGTTTATTTTGCAAGAATTTTTTATATGCATGGAAAGTAATTCTTTCAAATTTACTTTCTTATTTTCTTTAAAAGTTCATTTTACTGTCAGGCATGTGACTAAAAAAACCTATTGAAGACTATTCATGGCATATTACATTCATCTGGTGAAGGTTGATGAGTTGTCTTGCTAAAATATATTTGAAGATTTCAATGAAAACCTTTTAGTTCTTGATTAGATTTTGAAAGTTTCACCTCTGCCAATGGGTGGGGGGTAAAAACAAGTCCAAGGTAACTTGTCACTTTTAAAATCCATCATAAAGGTTAACAGTACAGAATTAAACACATTCTCTCTTTCTTATTATTTGCATGTGAACTTATGAATAACATTTTATAATGTAAGAACTTTTAGAAAAATAGTCTGAAGGATTCGAAAGGGCCATTACATCCTGGGGGAGGAGCACAGTAGGCTGAAAGTGAGATAAGAGGTAAGGGTAATTTCCACCAGTTATAATACTAATCTGCGATACGATTGATAGGCTGCTATTTTTCCCATCAAAATAAATATGCATTTAATAGTGGGATATGTAAATTGTACAAAATGTAGAGGGACAAATTTTCCAGTTCAATTTTTCTTTAACTATTTTTACTTTAGGTAAATTCCATTTTATTGTATTTTACGAGTAAATAGCAATAAATGTTATCAAATCAGAATTCAAAATTTAGCAGATATAATTTCTAATTATTTTAAAATCCACCCTCAAACATTTTCTATGATTTTTCTGCTTATGTTTCTTATCTGTCATCTCGGGTACATCTTCACTATTCCAATATGCATTGACAAATAACATCAGCAAACCCTAAATTCTGTATGTGGTATATTTACCCACTCTCGTGATTACTTGCATGATTGATGGCATCTTGATAGTTTTGGCAACTTGATGTTAATTGCTATTTTTAATCTAGGCTGTCAGCTAGAGCCTATTTTATTGGATTTAGCCTACTGGTCAGATCTATTTTCATCAATCTGTTTCTTTGTTCTAGCTGTTAAGTTTTTAAAATTTTCATTAATTACCTATTTTCTCTCCCCACAACCACTTGAACACCCACAATATTACATTGAAACCTAATGATTAAAACGGTTTAAATAAGGATGCAGGTCCAAGTAATTAATAGAATAATATTTCATCTTAAGGCTGGAGACAAAACAGCAAAGCTGAAGATGCTTGTCCAATAATTCCTGGAATAATTAAATTATGCAAGAACTGAAGATTTGAATGTCCCCCTCAAAAAAAAAATCAAAACATCAAATCTAATTATCTGTTTTTTTGAAAGCAGGAGAGAGAGTATTTATTTATTCATTCAACTTTTATTTTTGCAGGTCTGTCAACAAAACTTCTTCCTGGAATGGATCTCCTTATGTCTTTAGAATTGGCCAACTGCAGTTGTGCCGCATGTACAGTTCAGGTAAAGGTTCTTTTCTCTTTTATTTTTACAAAAAAAAAAACTCTACATAACTGATGAAATTGATCTGAGCAAACTTGTTGTATAAAGAATAATCTAAAAAAAAAAAATTTATTGTTGCAGTACTTAACTGTAAGAATGTTTGACCCTCAGATACCCTGTAGCTGAGCTCACAAAATGAAAACTTGAGTAGAAAACATTCAAATTTCTCTCTTTTAGGCAGATTTGTTGAAAGCTTCGCTGGTTCTATAACCTTGTTTTGGTCTTGGAGGTTCTACTCATGTAGCCAATCAGGGGCAGGAATAACCTGGCAACCCACTCTTCCCAGGTCTACAACTGGTTTGAATTTTCCTTCTAGACTGTTTATCATACTGAGTTTAAAGAGCCCACTCTACCCATGACTGGGAGGAGAATAGTTGGATTTGTTCCTTTCCTAAGGTTATTAATGCTATGTGAAATGATGCAAACAGCTTCATCCAGGATTTGAACACTGATTACCAAATCCACTTATGATGATGATAATCATTATGCCATGAATGCCTCCATTTCATTGAAAATAGCTTTGAATGGTTGCTATGTTAAGATTCTTTTAATTTTATATAGTTTCCCTGAGCTCAAAATGTTCCTATCAGCTATCTATTCAGTGTTAGTATATCATTGGATGTATTAATGCTAATATTGGATCTTGGTGATTGGAAATGTGACTAAATATCCTCCCTTGCACCACCTTACCACAATACTGTAATAGGAAACATTATATGAGTTTGTAACAGTTTTTATTGTTACTAGATGAATTTCACTTAACCCTTTTCCAAACAGTGACATTTTTATTTTTTAAGTGATACCTCAATATAAGGCGTTTTTATTGGCTACTCATTAACCAATTCAATGTTAATGTATAGAAACATCACTAGGAGGCGACACTGTGGTGAAGGATTGATTGTATAAAGTTTGTTTTTCAAAATATCATGATTAAAAGTGAGTCCATTGTTTTCACGCTATTGTATTATGACAGATTATTGCTTATCAGATTATCATTTTTTTTTTTTTTTTTTTTTAAATTTTTTTTATATCTGATTAACTAACTTGTTTGAACATAGTTTCTATTTAGCAAATTTTCTGAAAATAATTTGCCCACTCTTCAAGGATTTAAAAAAATTATCTGCTTGAAAGAGGGTTTACATTTTATTTGTAACACAAATGTTATTTTATTTTATTTGAAAAATAGTTGGATTGGTTATTTCTATATTTGTTTCTATTATCTAATTTGAAGGGTATTTTCTCTCTCTCTTTTTCTCAGATCTTCCTGACCATTACAAAGTATGTCTCCCTGCATTGTCCCCCACAATGGAGGCAGGTACAATTGTCAATTGGCAAAAGAAAGAAGGAGATAAAGTTTCTGAAGGGGAACTCCTAGCAGAAATTGAGACAGATAAAGCCACTATGGGCTTTGAATCTTCAGAAGACGGATTTTTAGCTCGAATTTTGGTTCCTGCTGGATCACCAAATATTCCTGTCGGAAAGGTAAAATCATTCCCTTTTCTTAGGTGGCACTGAAATTTTTTTTTTTTAATTATTTTTAAAATTCACTTTTCTGATATTGAGTTTTCAGTTTTTTTTTTTTTTTTTCACAACTTCAAGCAGGAGGTGTCCTCGTGGTGTAATAGTTAAAGCAATAGACTGCAGAATCTTAGTAAGCGAATTTGTTCTCCAGTCACGCTATTACGTTCACTTTCAGGTGAATATCTTTGGGAAAGGTATGAACCCCCTTATCCTCCTAGCTATGGGTTAAATAGTACCATGACTGTTCTAAGAGAATGGCTTTGGCATTAAATAACCTACAAAGGTTGATATGCCATTAAACAAAGAAACCAAACCAAACTTCAAGGCAATCATTATTGCTATTGAAAAGTTATTTTATGTCTTGATGTTTATATATTCATTGATCTTTACTTAACTCATGAAAATTTCAGGGTTTAATTAGAAACAACCACCGAGGACTAAAAATCATTATGGAATTTTTGAATGCTTTTTTTGTGAGTTATGTCTATACCCAAATAACACAAACTTCAAAAAATTAAGTTAAATTTTGTAATTAGTTGTGTAAAAAGTGCACATGTAACTTTAAGCTACAAAATTTGGGAAAAAAAACCATCTCTAGTGTATTTGCATTGACTTTTTGGAATTTGTAGCTAGTAAATTTAATCTAAATTCAACGTTTTTTTTTTTCAAATTTTATCCAGTTTGTATTGATTAAACATATAAATTTTTTGCCAATGGTCTAGGAGACAAGGGTTCAGTCCCAGATCGAGTCATGCCAAAGACTCAAAAAATGGTACTTGATACAACCTTGCTTAGTATTCAGCACTATAAGGTGAGGATCAAGGGTAAAGTGGAGAAATCCTGGGAATGGTGTGGTAGCTATTGAAAAGGGAGCCTTTGGATCACCCTCGACTACAGTCACCAACTTTATTTACATTTTGAAATGAAATTTACATTGTGTGTACATGAAAATGTAATAAACTTTTGGCAAAAGTAAGTTCACAATAAAAGGAAAATAATTTCAAACAAACACATATTCCACTGGCTATTTCTCTGTAATCATATAAAAGAAATTTTTGTTACACTTTGATTAGTTTGGACCATACTTTGAATATACGCCTTAATACATTTAGCGCTGGAGGGTGTTGTCAGTGATGTTTTGCTTGGTTCCTTGGCGAGTTTCAGGTCTTCCAACATCATACTCCCCTCACCCAGCAGACCCTATCAGAGATGATCAGTCTCTGATACACCCTCCAGTTCACACAGCATAAGAAAACAAAATATGTAGATGCATCAACATAAATTGATATTCAGTTCCCATGTTGAATATATATATTCCTAAATTTTGAACTGAAAAAACTGGAAAAAATAGTGTACCTTATACAGAGATAATTACAGTATATTAAACAAAAAATAAAACTGCTGCAAATAATATTTTACTATTTGTGATAAACAATGTATTTTTTGTAAAACTAATTCCTCTTTTAGTGCTCTGGCTTCATTATTGTATTGTACACTTTTCACTTTAACATTATGATGAGCTTGAGCTCTTGAGTGAGGAAGAGCGGAAATCAGATGTCATCAATCTTTCTTTTTCTTTCTTTGGACATACAATATCATTCACCACTTTTCCATGATGCACACCTTAGACTTCTAGATAGGTATGTAGATGCTAGAGTATTTGTATATACTACATTGCTCTATAATTAGTTTAATAATTTCTACTACACACCTACTTAAAGTTCCTAATTTATGAACAAATATGAAACTACCACTCAATACTAATTGTAAGGTTATTTTTGTTATTTAGAGATACTGGATCATGAGAAATTTTCTCTCATGACAAAGAAAAAAATGTCTTAGATATTCCAAGAGAAGATAAAATTATAACACCTTGCATATTTATTTTAATTTACTCTAGATTAAACATTTGGATTTGCATACCATGTAACAGCACACGAGTGAGTTCGAGTCTCATTGGGTGCCCCTTTCATATGGCCTTGTGCCACATCTAAGCAAAAAGCTTAGTAAATTTCCATACCATGTAACAGCACATATATATGTAACAATCAATCAGCTTTAACATAGCTTGGCACTCTTTCTTGTTGGAAGTAAAATCTACCTTCAAGCTCTTTTAACACCCTGTATATTCCTTGGTTAGTATAGTATCAATTGCCTGGAGATGCTGTGGCAGTGTAAACCATGATTTGTTAGACTCTTTTGGATATTGCACTTAATGTGCCTGCTTATCTATATTCCAACTAGCAAGTAATATATTGCTGGGTTACAGTGAATAATCACATATAAAGCTTAATATGTGCACAGGTTCCAAAATAAGAAGTGTGACAAAAGTATTTGAACCCCATATCGATATACAATACATCTGCCTTGAATGTTGATTTAGATAGCATAGATAACATTGTTAGGTAACAATGAATTTTTATACAAGATGAATATATATCTTAAACTGGATTTAAACAAAGTTTATGTGTTTCAATGAAGATGGCGTTATCTCCTCATAATTAATTAGTAATTATTAGACCACCCAGCGGTTAGAGTGTTCGCCAATGGCCCGGGAGACCTGGGTTCAATCCCAGGTCAAGTCATACCAAAGACTTTAAAAATGGAACTTGATACCACCTTGCTTAACACTCAGCATTATAAGGTACGGTTCAAGGGTAAAGTGGAGCAATCCTGAGAATGGAGTAGCGCCCTCCCCTACACCTTGGTGTAGTAGCTATCGAAAAGGGAGCCTTCGGGTCACCCTCGACTATGGTCGACTATATACATTGGTAGCAATATCTCACCTACTGAAAGTGATGCCAACATACACATAGGTAAAACATGGGTTGTTATTGACAGGTTATTACTATATGGAAATCTGATCTCTCTAATAAAATAAAATCAGAATTCTTCTAAGATGTATCTATGTCAGTACTAATGTATGGTTGCACCACTTGGAATTTATTGAAATACTTTGGAGAAAAAGCTAGATGGGAACTACACAAGGATACTGCATGCTGTTTTAAACAAATCTTGGAAGCAGCACTCTTCAAAACAGTAACTGTATGGCCACTTACGTCCCATCTCACAAACCATTCAAGTAAGATAAGCAAGACATGCTGCACACTGCTGGTGAAGTAAGAACTAACTCATAAGCGATGTTCTATAAATTCCTACACATGAACAAACCAGAATTAGCCAAACACCAAAAAATTACGTTCATCAGCTATGTGCAGACACTGGATGCCGTCTTGAGGATTTACCAAGGGTGATGGCTGATAGGGATGGATGGCAAGAGAGTCAAGAGAATCTATGCTATCAGTATGATTTGATGACATAACATTTATCATGCATGTAGGAGTATTTTGAATTAGCTTCTAATTTAGCAATTAGAATTATATTTTCTCAAAATATAAACTGTAGCAAATAGTATTGTTTTATTTCTGCTGTTTAGGGACATTTTATAAGGAATTTCTAAGTAACTTTTCCTTTTTTTGCTTATGAGACACGAGTCTCCTACAATGATAGAAATAATGGTTGTTTTCTTGTTCATCATACAAATGTATCTCAATTTTGTATATTATCATTAGACTCCTTGTGATTTTTCACTGAAGTCTGAGTAACAGCGAGTCTTCTCAGACACTCAGGACTTTTCTAAGTATTATAGCTGATTTTAACAGTGCTGTGATCTGAATGGTCTCTATTCTTCCTCTGATCTTCAGTTCCTCCAGTTACTTTTCCAGGCTCTTGAGGACTACTCCAAGTGCACCAATTACAATTGGTATCACTGTTGCCTTCATATTTCTTAGTTTTTTCAGCTCTCTGGCAAGCTCCAAGTATTTGCCTATCTTTTTGTTTTCTTCTATGTTCATTCTGTGGTTTACTGGAATGGCAAAATCCATTGTATAAAGAAGGAATAATCTTTACTTATTGAATATTATGATCACAATTACTGTTAAGTACTCTAATTGTTGTATACTCATATAATACTGATGCATGCATAAACACAATGACACAATAATAACGACGAGACAGTCCTTTAGAAAAACATACCTCTCACTTTATTTGAAAGGTTTGTGTGTGAGAGGAGAACGAACATAACTGCAACGTATTGATCCCCACTCTTATGGCCATCAGCGTTTCTTTCCTGTTTTCCTTGGCTGCTGAACCAGGGGCCTGGGGGCCAGCCTCTCTGGGTGCTGGTTTTCTCTACTGCATCTTATCTCTAACTGGCCTGGTCTCCAAACTAACTGACTTCCTGTCTTCACCAAGTTATATAATAGTTCAATCGCCCACTCAATATCTCCCCATAACTGGCCATTGGAATATGCACTTCCGTTGTCTTTGGAATGGCATGTTTGATCGTCATCAAGCAAAAATAACTGTCATGCAGTTCATAGGTCACTCTCTCCTGGTGCATCAGTTTGTGACTGTACTGTGGGATTTTAACCCTGTCCCATATTGTCAGCCAAGCTCGTCCATGCCAATGGAATATGCACTTCCGCTGTCTTTGGAACGGCATGTTTGGCGGGGTCGGAGGTCAAAATACAACATAATATTTGTGCATGATGTATTTAATGAATCTCTGCATAGGGTGTAGGTGACCTTTTTTTCTTTTTTTAGTGTGGCAGCTTTCATGCCATGTTTTTTTCAAGCAGCTGGAAAAAAAAAAGAGTTGATATTTGATTTGGCACCTTTTACTATTTATCTGATTCTGGTTTCCTGTAGTAGCAAGGATATTGTATTTCTATAATAACAAAATTTATTCACAGACTGGTTTGCCCTCTGGTATCAAGCTCTTGGCCAAGGATAACATCTTTTTTTTAAGTATGTTCCTGGAATAAAATTGTCGAATTTTTTATTTTTTATTTTAGGCTGATGAATTTCTTATGATTTTTTTTTCTCTCTTTCAGCTGCTTTGTATTATTGTTTCTGAAGAAGATGGCATCGAGGCATTCAAGACCTTTGTACCTACAGCAGCTGACGATGAAGTGATTGGAGGGGGTGCAGCAGCAGCACCTCCACCACCACCACCACCTCCTCCACCACCACCACCTCCACCACCTAAGCCAGTGGCAGCACCAGCCCCCACACAAGCACCAGCTCCAGCCCCTGTTGCAGCTGCCCCACGTCCACCACAGGCTCGGGTATTTGCAACACCGTTTGCGAGGAAGTTAGCAGCTGACAAACGAATTGATTTGAATGTAAGTTTATAAAAATGACATCCATTTTTAGACATAAACAAAAAATCATTCTATGTGTGAAAGGAATGTTTTATGTATGTACGTATATATTTCAAAAGGTTAGCTTAGTCTGGTACAAGTCCACAATAGTGGAGTCCTCAGTGAGAATCAATCCCTACACTAAGACTAACTTTTTAACTATTATCCTATCCATTATACATATTTGTGGATATGTTATATTTATATCTGATTTTTGTATTTTTTCCTTCCCTCCAAAAATAAATGAAACTGACCGTTATGTGGTAACTACAGAAGACTAAGGGAATAAAATTTATTTTAGGTTTTAATTTAAAAAAAAACAAAAACATTTTTAACACTTATATACCAAAACTGTTTCAAATCCCTATGATACAATGTTCTATGTGGCAAAATGCAGAGCTATATCACAATATTTTCAACTATAAAAGGGTTTAAAACTTATGACTAAGTTTCATGTAGCTAATCTTAAGATGAGCTTGTATCAACATACATGTCTGATGTGAAGGTCAACTTTTGTGAGTTTTTACTATTTTATTCTATTGCGAAGAATAGTGTGTGTGTGTGTGTCTCATATATATATATATAGAGAGAGAGAGAGACAGAAAAGACTGTTTGGAAAAAGCAGATTGATATATTTCACTAGTAATAAAGCATTATCAAAATGCAAATGAATTTATTACCAAAAATGTTCTCAACACTGCAAAAGAGGTAACTGTGATGATTTAAGTAAAGTGCACGTACACTTAATTTCATTATATATTCAATTTTTTTTATTATAGTTCTATTGGTCAATTCATTTAAAAAAATTTTTTTGCTTTCAGTATTCCATATTCTTTGAGAATTAATTCGGTGAGGAAATATGTGATGGACTAAGGGGAATAACTCTAATCAATGTTTACTAAATAAACATTACTTATGGTGGGAGCCCCCAACGACAACATTAATTGTTTGCTTTGAGTTGCTCTTACTTGAGATCAGCTTACAACAAACCTTAATACAGAAGAACTTACTTCAGTATTGTGATTTTAGTGATATTATCAGTTGTTTCGTTTTAGTTCTTTCTCAGATTTCTAATTTGCAAGATTCTTTTGATTTTTTTCTTGACATTCACGCATTTATTTTTTTCTTTACTGCTATTTGACAAATGGCTTATAACATACTGACTATATCCCTTGCAGGGAAGTAAGACTCCCTAAACAAAAGGGATGTTCTTGCTATGACACTCAACTGCATCTGATGGTGAGGCTTCATTTCTTAGATGTGTGGAATACTCCTTCATTTCTATTATTCCCAGTTCTACTTTAACCTGGAGTGGTAGTACTTGTTAGGATCCTATCTATGGGTCAAATTGATGTTTAGAAATTATTTTTCATTTGGACTGTACATAAAAAAAAAACGCTTAACAACTTCACAAAAATGTAAATATGAATGTATAACAAATGCAATTCTCTAACCTCTTGGCATAAACTAACCCTTGATGAGTTGACATGCCATCAAAATCAATTGTTTAATTACAATGATCCGATAAGGTCTATTGATCCAGTGTTGTATTTATTACTTTAACGTTTTTGTCATTTATTGATATTGTAAATTAAACAAAATTGGAGATAATAAACTTTTTTCATTACACTTAATCTTATACAGAGTGTGACAGAAATATCTTCTACATTTTAAACCGTCACCTGTGTAGTGCAAATGAACTTAGGCAAGTGGCAATGGTAGCTCTATCTTGCTAATGTCTTACTATTTATTTCTCAGATACTATCAATTACGATCATGACTTGAACCAAAACACATCATCTTGCCCAGTTGGCTGGGGCTGTAGAATACACCGACTGCACCTCTGCAGAGGAGTAAGACCCCCTCAATATGACACTAAACAATCTGATGGTGAGGTTCCAGTAATGCTGGAGCTTTGGGGAATGCAGAGTAGTACCCCTTTATTGCTGTTGCTCCCAGATCCACTCTGGCCTGGAGTGGTAGCACCTGATATGGGTCCTATCTATGGGTTAAATAGAACTAAACCGTGCTTCTTTCACTATACTGATTTATGCATTTAAACTGCGTATTTATGCTAAACTGAATTGTTTAAAATAGAACTGTTTTGACATTTAAACTGTGTACTCATGCTAAACTGAATTGTTTGAAATAGAACTGATTATTTACGTAAAAATGGATTTGGCGTTAAATAACCTACAAAGGTTGATATGCCATAAAACCAAACCAAAACACATCATTTGCTGTTTACTACACAGAGCTTTTTATACTCATTTCCTATTATATTGGAATGATGCTGTTCTAGATAGAATATATAACCTATAGCAGTATTGATTTTCTATCTAGAACAGTATCATTTATTAGTCTAATATTCATATCATTCTCTCTGTTTTTGCTTTAATATATATATATATATTATTTCGGTCCTATGTTTTTAAGTTGGAATTTTCCAAAGAGAGTTCATATGTTTTTAAGTTGGAATTTTCCAAAGAGAGAGGTGTTTTTGATTTATATCAAAAACACATAACAGGATAGAAATAAATTTATAATCCTAATGTGACTGGTTTTGTTTTTTCTTAAAGAAAGTAATATATATATATATATATATATATATATATATATATATATATATATAATTTATTTTTTTAATAATGCAAGGAAAACTTATTAGCAAAATAGAATTTCATTGTCAAAATTCAATAGAATGAAAAAAAAAAATGAATGACCTTTGTTTTTTGATGTGCAAAATAAACCCAAGCTATATTTAATTTTTGATTGAACTTTCAGAATGGAAATTTAAAAAAAAAAGATTAAATTTAAAAAAAAAAAACTTTCTTCCAGTCTGTTGTTGGTTCTGGCCCTGAAGGACGAATTGTAGCTGCAGATATTGAAAATTATGTACCTGCTGCAGTGCCACAACCTGCTGTTGCTCCAGCAGCTGCTGCTCCCCCTGTCAGTGTCACCCCTCCAGCAGGCACTGCCTATGTAGATATACCTTTGTCCAACATTAGACAAGTAAGTGACTTCTTCCCTTTTTTAATTAAGCTGATTTATTGAATCTACTCTCGTTGAAATCAATCTTTGCAGTAGCAAAATTTAATGTATCAGCACAAAATGACCCATGTAAATGTTGATGGATGATAGTATAAACATATTAGTACATACACACAATAAATTAGTATATAGAAAGGTTTCATTCCAATGATACCAGATCAAGGCAATACAAAGTAAAGGCCTTGCAGCTATGCATTTGGAGTCTTTGATTGAAGTTGGGTATGCTGTGTCCTAAATTACTATTAGCCTACAAATTATTCAAACTTTTTTTTTTTTTTTTTTAAGCAAAAGACTTTTTAGGGATGATATCCAATGATTACCAAATTAGTAGTTATATTTATAGTAATCGATTTATTTTTTATTGAGCCAGAAAGCAGAGAAACTCTACCAGTATAAATTAATTGGTAGGTAATATCAACTTTTACAAAAATATTCATCCATGAAGTATAAAATTATCAGCAAATATATATATATATATATATATATATATATATATATATATATATATATATATATATATATAAAGAAAATATTTGTCATTATCATGATGTTCTGGTGGCATGGATCCATTGACTCTCTCTTTTATCATCCATCCCTATCAGTCATCTAGTGTCTGCAGAGAGCTGATAAATATAAGTTTTTGCTGGTTGGTCAGCACTTATTCATCCATGTGTAGTAGTTCATGGGAGAATGTCACTGATGAATTCATCTTTGCTCCTCCAACAGTAGACAGCATCTTGTTTATCTTTCTTCGAAGGTTTGAGAGATGGGAGGTAAATGGCCACACAGTTGCTGTTTTGTAGGGTGCTGCTTGCAGGATTCATTCAAAATGGCATGCAATATCCTTGTGTAGTTCCTATCTGACTTTTTTTCTGAGCATTTTTTACAAGTTCAAGTGGTGCAACTGTACTGACATAGCTACAGCTTGGAAGAATTCTCATTTCATTTTATCACAGATCAGATTTCCAGTTGATCAGTAACCTGTCAATAGTCATCCATGCTTTACCTATGTGTATGTTGATATCAATTTCAGTAGATAAGATGTTTATATAGCCTAGTTGGGTGGGAATGTAGAATACACCAACTACATCTCGGCAGATGGGTAAAACCTCCCTACAAAGAGTGTTCAGAATATGACATTAAACTATCTGATGGCGAGGCTCCAGCCTTGAAGATTTGGAGAATGTAGAGTTTCCTTCACTGCCATTGCTCCCAGTTCCTCTCTGACTTGGAGTGGTAGTACTTGATTGGGTCAAATAGAACAAACTGTGTGCAAACAAATGACTGATGTTAAATTGTGACTGTTATATTTCAATACTTGAAATCATTTAACTGTGTATAAAAAAGAGCTCAGGCTTGTTTAAGAATGTTATCTATAAAATGTATTTAAAAATTGTATATATGATTAATACATGTGCGTAAAGAAAATTTGGCATCAAATAAACCACTACAGTTTGTATGCCATAAAACCAAATCAAAGATATATATATTGGTCTTATAATTTTAGAAATTTGCCATTTGATGAGATGATGAACTTAGTTTTATCTGAGTTCACATAGACTAATGCCTATTGCTGCCTGCTCCAAGCTATGTAACTGAGATTTGGCTTGAGCAGGTGTATTTGCAAGAAGCACTAGATCATTTGCATAGTCTGCATACTTATTTTACCATGAAATTTTAAGACAACTTTAAAAGTTCCAGTGCTGTTTCTTTAGTATCCTTAGAGATACTGAGTTAAACAAGAATTCTTGAAAAATATATTTGACAATATAATTCTTTGTGTTCATGGTGTAATGGTTAATGTTGTTGTAGAAAGTGGACATGGTGACCCAAGTTCAAATCCTGCATGACACTGTTTGCATTTCACATTATGCTTATACCCTTGGGAAAGGTATGTATTCAACTATTCTTCCTCCAGCTATGGGCAAATAGAGCAGACTAGGCTCTTTAACCTTGGTGTGGCAACTAGTCTAGGAGAAGGACAACTCTGAAATTAAACCTGTTTAACTCCACTTCAAAATTGACCTTGTGTCACATCTTGTTCATACAGAGGGGATGGTATATAGTAATAAGCATAAAGATCAGAATGATGTCAAGAAAAACTCTAAATGTGAAATAATTTTTTTATTTTAAAGCTTCATAGAACATTTTTATCAAAGAAAAATAAAGATATAAAGGTAAAATATATAATTCCAAAATATAAAGCTCAATAAATTTACTTTGATAAAGTTATAAGAATAATTATATAATGATCAAAAACATAAGAATGATTAAATAAATTCGTAAAATTTAACAATTATTTTATATTATTAAAAAAAATTTTTTAGGGTAAGAATATAAAATAGGGTATTTTACTAAATTACACCGGCTCTTGCATTGTAAACATGGTGAAAAAATCTGTGACGTCATTGGAACTTAGAAAACTGATAGTCAAGTTACCTAATGAAGATAAACTCTCGATTGGGGATATTTTGAAGACTGTGGGGAAATCTAAAAGTGTTATTTATAGTATTTTAAGAAAACTTGAGGAAACTGGGTCATGTGAAGCCAAGAAACCACTTGGCAGGCATAGAACTATTGCAAGAGAAGACAGATTGATTGGAAGTGAATAAAAAATGAATCGATTTGTGATAGCAACCACTATCTTAAAAAGAGCTAATGCTAACCTTGATATTAGAATATCAAGGCACACTATTTCCCAAAGATTTAATGAAATTTGAACAGTTGAGTAGCTTCTATGAAACCTTACATTTCTAAAAAGAACAAAATGAGTGGATTGAAATTTGCCACTGAACACTTCATATGGACTAAAGAACAGTAGGATTGTGTTCATTTCAGCAACCTGTTCAGTCATGATGAGAGAAGGTTCGTTTGATGCAGTTCTAAGGAATGATATTTGCCTGCACTAAAAGCAGTGTTAAATTTGGAGGAGAAAATGTGATGGTGTTTGGCATGATTTCTGTTGCTGCTGCTACAGGACCCCTTGTCAGGCTACATGGTAACATTGTCACAACTGTATACAAAGAGATATTGAAGAAACATGTACCTAATTTGAGAACTGCAATTAATCAACCAGCTGTATTTATGCAAGATAATGCTCAGTGTCAGACAACGAAGTCTGTTAAGACATTTCTTTCCGAGGAGGATATTATTGTTATGGAGTGGCCTGCTCAAAGCCCAAACATGAATCCTATTGAGAATGTTTAGAAGTTACTAAATGAAAGAGCTAAGGAAAAGAATCCAAGAAACGTCTAAGAACTATGGACTAATTTGCAAGCAGAATGGGAGAAAATATCCGTTGATGAATGCAAGACATTAATTCGCTCATGTAGCAAAAAATGTCAAGCTGTTATTGAAAGTAAAGGTCTACACATCAAGTAATAATGAATTATGAATGCTATTTTCATTTAGATATGATGTATCCATTATGACAGTAGGATTTTGATAATTGTTCTGATGTTTTTGATCATCTTTTTTTTTCCATGTTATATAATTATTCTTATAACTTTATAAAAATAAATTTATTGAGCTTTATATTTTGGAATTATATAATTTACCTTTATATTCTTATTTTTCCTTGATAAAATGTTCTATGAAGGTTTAGAATAAAAAGTTATTTCACATTTAGACATTTTCTTAATATCATTCTGATCTTTATGATCACTACTGTATATAATATGATGTCTTGTTACCCCCCCCCCCATGAGTTCTGTGTTAAATAGCACCACTACTGTTCTTCTATAAGGTTTAATTTGACTTTAAATAAACCCATGAAAGTTGAAATGTCACTAATCGAACAAAGCCAAACTTGTCAGGGGGGTGTCCTTGTGGTGTAATGGTTAAAGCAATGGACTACGAAATCGTAGTAAGTGAGATCGTACTCCAGTTGCGCTATTACGTTCACTTTAGGACAAATACCCTTGGGAAAGGTATGAACCCCCTTATCCTCTCAGCTATGGGTTAAATAGCATCACTGCTGTTCTTCTAGGTGAATGGCTTTGGCATTAAATAATTACAACGGTTAATATGCCATTAAACAAAGAAACCAAACCAAACTTGTCTGTTTATATTGATATGATGCCTTTTGGAAGCTAACAAAGATATTTGATAAGGAATTTCTAAAAGCCTTTAGTTTGATGACATTAAATATTAAAATAGGAAAACACCCATTGAACTGTATTAACCAATAGAATTTTTAAATCCCCGCTATGTATTTTTTAAAAAATTCCCATACTCTTGATAATAAAAAGCTGTATCTTCAAATATTTCCTCTTCTCTGGGACAATCATTTTGTGTAACATAGCCTGTCTCCATAAAAAATGTGACATTTTAATATTTTTAGGAATGGCAGTTTTTAGGTTTAGTAAGTGATCAAATGTTTGGCCTGTCATTTCATCCCATAGATATCCATGTTTTGAAGAATTATTTCTTAAATCAAATTTTTTTTTTTTTATATTTTAATTGAAGAATTCCAAGAAATAATTAATTACTAGTAATAACTATTGTTGTTAATTAGCTATCATTAACAAAGTTCTTGCTAAAATTGTTCTCCATAATTAGTGATTACTAGTAATTTAAGCTACTATATACCTGCCTCCAGTCAAATGACTCCACTTGCATGATTTCCATACTTTTACTTAGTATAGCCTTGGTAACCAATTATTAGGTTAAAAAGAAAATGTCAATTAAAAGACATTGGCTCACAATATACTAAATATTAAGCTTAAATTTATTTTTAAAAAATATATCAGATAAATATCAAAAGTTTTCTGAATTGTATTTTGAATTAATCATATTGTTTCTTTTCTGTTTATTCTTGTAGGTTATAGCAAAACGTTTATTAGAGTCCAAACAGACAATTCCTCATTATTACCTCTCTGTCGATGTAAAAATGGACAATGTGATCAGGTATTTTTACTTTTTTTAAAAAAATATAATTCTAAACATTGGCATGGTTTTGGTTATTTATTTAATTTTTAAAAATCAAAGTGTAAACTATTTAATGAATGGTAATTGACTTTTAAATGGTGTTATCATTTTAGGTACAAAAATAATTCTAAACAGTTTGCTTGTAAAATAAACTGTGCATTGTTTTGGTTATTTTCTCTCAACTTCATTTCTCACTCTTTCTTGTAGTCTTTACAATAGGAAAGAAAAATGGAACATCTGATTCAAGACTGATGAATTTTACTAAGCAAATAGATTGTTCACAACCAGAAAATGTAATCTCTTTTGATACACTGTTGAAAGTTTTAAAGTAATGCTTGTAAGGAACTTTGTGGCCATTTAACTTCGACTGGGAGTGAGGATGGCCATTAAAACATAAAGAATTTATTTTTGTTACAAAGAAATGCAAATAATCACTTAGTAAAATGTCTCTTAGATTTTCTAAGAGGAATTGTCATTATTGGTGTTCCTTTCTTACCTCCCACTCAGTAGACCAAAAAAACTTTGTTGGGGGTAAAAATAATGATCATCTCCCTCTCTTATTAACCATAAAGAAAGTATTGAATTACAGTTTTATTATTATTAAAAGTTATTTCATGTAGGACTACTATTTGCTGTTACATTGAATACAAAAATTTCTTTTTCTGTACTTTGTGCAGGACATCTCTTTAGGGAAAATTCCCTATTCTCATTGGATAGACTTATCTCTTGATTCTTTGTTTAGATAAAGGTTTAAGTAAATGCATTTCAGATCCACTCAAAGGCCAATAGTGTTTTGCATCAAAGATATAGATTTCTCTGTAATTTACAGGTATTATCAAATGTAGCTGATAACTTCTTTCACTGCTGCAAGTTCTGCCATATTGTCAGTGACTGTCATTGCCTTGTGCAGATGGGAATGGCGTCTGTCATTGCCTCGTGCAGATGGGAATGGCGTCTGTCATTGCCTCGTGCAGATGGGAATGGCATCTGTCATTGCCTCGTGCAGATAGGAATGGCGTCTGTCATTGCCTCGTGCAGATGGGAATGGCGTCTGTCATTGTCTCGTGCAGATGGGAATGGCGTCTGTCATTGCCTCGTGCAGATGGGAATGGCGTCTGTCATTGTCTCGTGCAGATGGGAATGGCGTCTGTCATTGCTTCATGCAGATGGGAATGGCGTCTGTCATTGCCTTGTGCAGATAGGAATGGCGTCTGTCATTGCCTCGTGCAGATGGGAATGGCGTCTGTCATTGCCTCGTGCAGATGGGAATGGCGTCTGTTATTACCTTATGCAGGTTGCTCATTCGATGATAAACCCAAACATTCAGTTTATATATAAATTGCTGCAAATATGACATGATGATAGTTTTTTATTTAAAAAATTTTTTTAATTTTTCACCTATTTCTCATCTTTTGTTCTAATTCATGTATTTTCACGAATTGACTTGTTCTTTTTAATCTCGTCCAAAATTGAGAAATATATCCAAACATGGAATTTTTTAAATCCTAATAAAAGTAATTAATGATAAAAGTCAGTAATAAAGAAACCTGCACAGTACTGAAAGTGTCTTTGTCAACCAAATTGCAGGATAACCAGTGCTTAATTTGATCTCTTGTCTGATTCATTATATCTGTTTAAAAAATAGTTACTTGAAACCATTTTTTTTTTTTTTTTCGTTCAGGGTTTTCAGACTATTGTCTTCATCTTTAGTGTTATATTCACAACGTTTCAGCCAATATGTTCTCTGGCCTTCTTTAGGTATTTTTTGAACTCAGGAGCCTACATGGAACTTCGAACCACGTCCTTTATTTAATCCACAAGTGTCACTTGTTCCGATTTTGTTAACCATAATCGGGTATAAGTACTAAGTATTCCTGTATTGTTATTCACATGCAGTCAGGATTGAACCTGCAACCTCCAGATGATTGTCTCTTTTGAAGCTTAGAGAACCAGTGCCTATAATCGTTATGCTATGTGTCCTGTTGGACAGTTCAGAGTGAATTTTTGGGACTTCTAAACTTAATGTTCTCACATAACTATGATTACTACTACTATGTATAATTTTTTTTACCTGAGCTCATATTCCAATTTATTTTTTTTTTTTTAATCAACAAGTTTCATCTCAAGAATTCAGACAACTAATGAAACCCTTTTGTAAAACACATCTCTAGGATACAGTTGCATGCATCGTGAGTGATATCTTCAGCTCATTGGGGTTTTTGGGTCTTTTCAACATCATACCCTCTTGCTAAAATGACCTGGCCAAGATTATTTAACTGTGTAAACAAATGACTCTGAATATAAGTAATTACTTGAAAGCTTGTAATTATTTGTATTTGATAGGAATACTTGATATCGTAACTGTGTGCAAAGAAACAACTACACAAATGTAAATATGAACATATAATGAATGGGGTTCTCTAACCTGTAGGCATGAAATAACCCTGGATGGATTGTGACATGCTGTTAAAGTCAATAAATTTCCATTTTTGATATTTACAATATTTTTTTCTTTCTTTCAGGTTGAGGAAGGAATTGAATGGAATTCTCTCCAAGCAAAATGTAAAATTATCTGTGAATGATTTCATCATCAAAGCTTCAGCCCTTGCCTGTTTGAAAGTTCCTGATACAAATTCATCTTGGATGGATACTGTTATTAGGCAGTAAGTGTTAAAGTTTCTAAAAGCCAAGCACTTCAAGAAGAATGTTGGTGAGGCTCCAGTTCTGGAGATCTGGAGAGTACCACTTTGCAGATTATTTGCCTTAGATAGCAATACATGATATCATAAATGTATGCCAAAAAAACTTAACTCTACAAAAATGTAAATGTATATAATTCCCTAACCTTTTGGCATGAAATAACCCTAGACAGGTTGATGTGCTGTTAATCATAGTTTAGTAATGATCACTTCTTGACAGACACTTTGATTTTTTAATTATGTTTTATAGAGAAGTTGCCTAATTTTCAATTAAATTAATATCCATTGTTGCTGTGACAGTGAAAGAACAATCTTGTTCACTGTTTATTATTTATGTATTGTAAATTTAAAAAAAATGGTTTTCCTTCCTAAAATGTTTCTTAAAATACAAATTATAATGTGATTAATTTTCAGGATAATAGGTAGTGTTAATCAAACTTAAATAAATTTCTTTCTAGCCTTGTGGGTGGGGTTTTTAGAATATGCTTGCAGAGGTGTAAGACTGCATTTGGTGGTGAGGCTCCAGTTCTGGAGAGTGTGAAGTACCCCTTCATTGTCTTTACTTCCAAGTTCAATCAGACCTGGAGTGTTAGGACTTGTTAGGGTCCCATTAAATAGATCCTTTAAAGATTATTTGTATTTGATAGGATCATATGTACCCTTTCAAAAAAAATTCTTCCAAAACAACTTCAGAAAAAATGTAAATATGAATGTGATTCCCTAACTTCTTGGTATAAAATAACCTCAGACTAATTGACATGCCATTAGAATCAATGATAACTTCCTCTTAAAAAGTTGTAGTTTTTAATTACTGTTCAACATTTTTGAATAAGGCAAGTTTCAAGGTATCTACATAGATTTGTTTGAAAAATAGTCTTTCTTGTCAGATCGTTTTGTTTCACGTTCATTAAAAATGTCTTATTTACAGAAGGATAGATTTTGAAATACAATGTTTTAATATTTATTGAGCTGTGTTTTGTATTTTTCAATGTTAAATTGAGATACAAAGCATTTGAAATAGTTTTCATTTGCAACTGGAGTTTTGACAACTTTCTATCTAGTTATATAGGGAATGGACTAATCAAATACTAATTATCTTACTCAAAGTTAAATCTCTTCCAACACTGAAAACAATATTCAAAAAGCAAGAAAACTGTGATCATATCAGATTTAAGTTTTGAAATTCCTTCAAATTATTGACAGTTCTTGTACCAAAGAACAAACATTGTTTTTTGCCTTTTGAAATAATTAAAACTGGAGTCTTAAACTAAGACATAACATACCATCCTGTTATAAGGAAGAGGTGTAGTGGGTCCAAAAGATCAAGGAGTGAGTCAGCAATTTGTCCCTTTCAGTGTTAAACTGCAATATATTTATTAACTGCTTGGGAGCACCCCCACCGCCTGATTTTATCAAAATAAATTTAGTTATGACAGTAAATTCCTGGGAGTATGTGAAGTAATACAGAATGTCCAATGTAAATATAAAAAAAAATGAAATGAAGGTGTGCCAAAAGCACGGCTTCCCTTGATTCTCTTGCCATGGATTCCTATTGGCCACCACTCTTGGTAAGTCCTCTAGACGACACTCAGTGTCTGCATAAAGATCATGAATTTAAGTTTTTACTAGTTGGCCAGCACTGGTGTGTCCATGTGTAGGAGTCCTTACTTCTCCAGCATGTCTTGTTTGAATGGTTTGTGAGATGGGAGGTTAGTGGCCATACAGCTACTTCCAGTTATTTGTTCAAAACAGTATGCAGCATCCTTGTGTAGTTCCTATCTAGCTTTTTCTTCCAACATTTTGTTAAAGTCCTTGTGGTGCAACCATATAATAGTATTGACATAGCTACAGCTTATTAAAATTAATGTGCACGTAACTGTAAATGGGTGGAAGTTGGTGAGCTAATACAGAACTTCCATTGTAAATAAAAAATGAAATATAAAAACTAATTTTTAATTAACATTGGTCATAAAAAAGTTTCCACTGAGAAGAATAGAAAAATAGATCTTAGGCTTTGAGTTTGAAGGCGTGTGTAGGGGAAATGGATATTTTGTAAAGTTTACTTTCTTTCCTTTTCTTTAAACTGATTAGCATTTTTTTGTCTTCTCTTGTCTACAGATATCAAACAGTTGATATTTGTGTTGCTGTCGCGACAGAAAATGGACTTATTACACCAATTGTAACAAAAGCAGATTCTAAGGTAAGTTGTCTTGAGGATTTCTCTCCATTTTTTTTTTTGTAATCATTTTATAAGATTTATCTTTTGTTTCCTCTTTACCCAATGTAGACAGCCACTACACTATGGGGACTCCCTAACATGCTGGATCACAACATCATAGTATAAGTGAGTTTGAACTCCAGTTTTACTATTACGTTCACATTTAGACTAATGCCTTTGGGAAAGGTCTTCATCTTCATTGTGTTATATAGCATATAACATGGATTTTTGGTTCGTTCCTAGTGACCCCATGTGCTTTGACAAGCTGTCACACTGTGATGAGTAAACAGGGATATGACAGTACATCGGGGCAGTTGGATACAACAGGTGTGTAGCCAGAAGGAGACCACGTGATGAAAACCACATAGTCAGATTTAGACAGAGTGCAGAGAATCGGGAGTCAAGCCAGGGACACGCAGCCGATTAGAGGGTTAGTTCATCTCTGACGAGCTTGCAAGGGTGTGCAAGTGTTGGCACCCCCTGGTTCCCAGAAGAAGAAATGGGAAGAAGTCCTCTCTCTGAGTATATATCTCTCCATCTATCTCTCAACTAACAACAAACTGTGGGCCCTTTTGGAGAATAAAATGAGATATATTTTTATAAAGTGTGTTTCGTTTGTTCATTGAAGTCGTAAATCATCTTTGATTATGTTTCCACTTGTATTATCATTATGGCTATACAACAATAGAAATCTAGACAAATAGTAGCTTGTCTATAATTGGAATCATTTTGAGATGAGGCTTCTTGATCTGAGAATTTTTTTTTTTTTTTTATTTATTGCGGACTTTTTGTCCTCATCTTGGTAGTTTTTGTGTTGTTTCTTCTTTCACTACGTTTTGGCCAAATTTCACCTATGGAAGGCAGTGATTACTGGGGATACGGTTACAAGACTCAGTATTTCTATCCGAGGTCGCAGTAAATCACCTGAAGAAGGCCACAGGTAAAATTTGGCCGAAACGTAGTGAAAGAAGAAACAACACAAAAACTACCAAGATGAGGATAAAAAGTCCGCAATAAATAAAAAAAAATCAATTCTCATATAGTAGTTCTACTGCTCTTCTATAAGGATTTATTTCTCATTAAATAACTCGTGAAGGTTGATATACTTTTAAACAAAAGAAACCTTAAAAGTTGGAACTATTAAGATTAATTGATGAATTTATTTTCTGTTGATTTTTGTTTCCTCAAATCCAGAAAATTTCATGAAATTGAGAAATCTTGTTAATTTCTGCAAAAGTACAATTAAATTATTTGGATTTATATTTTCAATTTTTTTAAATCCCAAAGATATTCAGCTTTTTCCAGGTCAGTTATATATAGTTCCCCCACCTCTATATAAATTACAGCTTGACAATTTTCTGGAATTATGCAAGTGTTGTCTTTTAACTGACCTTTCAAGAAAAACTAAAAAGCTGATCTATTTATCAGAATTACTTTTACATTGACCACTCTCTCAATATGGAAGGACTTTACATTGATCATTCCCCCACTAATATTGAAGGTGTGTATATTGTCTCTAATCCCCCCCCCCCAATATCTGAGGCCTTTACATTGGCTTTCAAATATAGAAGACCTTTTATATTTCTAAAATGAGTTCTAAATAAGAGACAAAAAAGAAACAATACTTTAAATTATTGATTGGTATTTGTGTGATTAAACTGTTTGATCAATTTCCTATTATTTGATGCGTTTTATCTTTTCTCAATTGCCAGGGTCTTGCTGGTATTAGCCAAGATGTTAAAACCTTAGCCACAAAAGCAAAAGAAGGAAAGTTACAACCACATGAATATCAGGTAAGGAGGTTTGTTTAAAAGTTCAAAATTAATGCTTTTGGATTTTCATTTTCTATTATTTTTTTTCTCCTCACCAAAATTGAATCATTGTGGAGGTAAATTCTGTATTATTGTCTGCTAGTATCAAAGAAAAATGTCAAAGAACTTTTAAAATTGATAAAAAGAAATGGTGTGAAATTGTTTAGCTCTTCTGCTCTTGGGTGCAGATTGATGCATTAATGCATATGCGAATGTAGGGAGTGAACATATCTATATGATTAGGTGTGTTTATGGATGTTGAGGTGACCATATCTGTGTAAGCATAGGTAGTGTGTATACATCTATCTATCGTCAAGTAAAACTCAGCAGATGTAATCCATTATGAATTTATATCAACAACCTCTTTTATGAGGATGTATCTTCAGATTATAAAAGAAGACGTTGAAATAAATTTATAATGGATTAAATCTATTGAGTTTTGCTTGATATTAATAATACAATTGGTCTGTATGTGAATTTTTTTAATAAATTCTGTACGGATTGTTCCTTTTAAGTCTATTCTTAAACTTAATTTATACTCTGTGTGTGTGTATGTATGTATGTATGTGTGTGTGTGTGTATATATATATATATATATATATATAATCTCAAAAGGATAGATGATTTAGATAGGGCCAGTCAGATTTTCATAGTTAATAAAATAGAGAGGAAATTTTTAATGGAAAAAGGTTTCTGGATAAAAGACCTGCTTTTAGCATTTGTCATAAGCAGATCTCTTTGGCACTGGTATAATCAGAGGTAAATAAATAAGAATTTTTTTTTAGTACCTTAGGTGGTCCAGGTGAGAAAAATCACTTACCTATACAAGAGATGTGGGGGTTCTTTTAGACATTTATTCAGGAAGGAAATTAAAAGTTCAGTTAAAGTTAAAATCAGACTCCAGTTAAAAGCAAGAGGAAGATTGATTGTATCCAACAGGGTGGCACCACTGTCCTCCTTAGTCAAACAGAATTGAGAAGAATTTGAGAGTGAACCGTTGGACTGAGTGGAATAAAGGAATCTCACATACTATCCATGTTGTGATAGTGGCACCCAACGCCAGTTTTGTTTAGTGTCATATGAAGCAAGTATATCTCTTAAATTTGTTTTTGCTTATTTTTTTTTTTTTCTTGCTGACTTGAGGTTTGTTGTTGGTTTGGGTCGAAACCACACAACTAGTTGACCTTAAGAAAATATAATGTGGGTTGAATTGTTTGTGGAGGTAAAGTTATTTTGCTGGTCGAATTGTGCAAATGTGGATAAGATGGATTCCTGATTTTAGTAGACATGATCCTGGGCACTCATTCACCCTGCTGTAACAGTGAATGAGAGGAATAGTAACAATGACAAGATGTTAACATGCTATTCATAATACAAGGGTTAGGAAACCCGGTTATGGCTAACAGAATCAGAACTGGCGACCTCCGTGGATTCAATAAAGGATGTAGTTCGAAGTTCCGTAAAGGTTCCCAAGTTCAACAAACACCTGAAGAAGGCCGGAGGACATATCAGCTGAAACGTTGTGGAAATAACAATAAAGATGAAGACAATAGTCCGAAAACCCTTAATGATAAAAATCAACAAGCTTCATCTCAGAAATTTAGACAACTAATATGTTAGTATGCTTTTAATTATACAAGGGTTAAGAAAATTATCTCACTGGCAATTGTCATATAAACACACAAAGATTATGCAGAAAACAGTAATGCAGATAAGATAGATTCCTGATCTTAGTAGACATAATCCTGGGCACTCATTCACCCTGCTGTAACTGTGGATGAGAGGAATAGTAACAATGACAAGATGTTAGTATGCTATTAATAAGGGTTAGGAAACTTATCTCACTGGCAATTGTCATAAAGATTATGCAGAAGACTGTAATAATGTCAGAAAAACATTTTATAATTTATCTATTATTTTTTTTCCATTCATTTAAAAAAAACTTTTCATTGCATTCCAGGGTGGCACATTTACCATTTCTAATTTAGGGATGTTTGGTGTCAAGAATTTTTGTGCTATCATCAATCCACCTCAGGTTAGTTTTCTTTTCTTTAATATTTAAAAGAAAAGTCTTTAAATTTTGAGTTTTGAAATTTCACTTTTTGGAATTGAAGTTATGGTTGTTGAAATGAAATTCATAAATTGTGTTCAAATCCTGGAGGCTGTCTATTTCTCCCTCCCAGCTAAGACTCTGAATTTAAACCAGCTTTACTTTTCCTTCATTTAAATTTTTTTTTTTTTATTGGCTTAATATTCAGATTTTCCGTTCAAAAGATTAAAAATTGTTTTTATATTCAAATCAGTTATTTTCTCAATATAATTAGACTAGTAAGAAAAAAAAAATCTTTTTTTTTCCCCCCAACTATTTGATAATGTACTGTGGTTGCATACATGCTCCAAATGACTTGATTTTTAAAACTGAATTTTGGTAACTGATATTTTTCATTATTATTTGGTTTTATTTGTTTTATTACAATTCAAATGTTTTTATTTAGGCATGTATTTTGGCTGTTGGTGGTGCCGAACAGAAATTAGTTGTTGATGAAAACTCAGAACAAGGGTAAGCATTGTTAAAAAGTTGATCTTTTAATTCTTTTCAAAGTCATTTGAATTTTTGCTACATTTACCCTTTTTTTATTTATTTTTTTTTCATGATCATCAGATTTGGAAATTATTTTGTCAAGGGGGCTTAGAATATGTTGACTATTTTCTCTGCAGAGGAGTAAGATATTTCTTTCCCTCCCCCCAAAATGTATGACACTAAACTGCATCTGGGTAGTATAGAGTACCATTACTCCCAGTTCCACTCTAACCCAGATTGGTAGTGCCTGTTAGCATCCCTTCTATAGGTCAAACAGATCTGTTTAAAGTTATTTGTATTTGATACGAATACTTGATGCCTTATAACAGTAAATTATTTGTATTAAAAATAGTTACTTGAAGCTATAATAGTTTACTAGTGTCACATGGTCTCCCACTGAGAGGAGAGAAATAAGAAATTTCCCCTACCCTTCTGTGTTTGAATTAACAGGCCTCAAAGAGTAACCGTTAAAGGAGGAATAAGGAATGTTGGTCAACTCCTCAGCCTGCCTGTTGAAGGAACTAAAGAATGTAGGTCAAGCTATCTGTACTCCATAACCTCACCTGGGTGGATAGAGATAGTAGTCCAAATGAATCACCTGACAGGGTGAAAGAAGAAGAAAGAGGCTAAATGATTGGCCAGAACCCTAAAGCCGGAAGCACCCTTTTCGTCAGCAGAAATAGGAATGAAGAATGCAGTTGTTAGGACAGCAGTTGGCGTGACCAGAGGTTTTGAAACTGTTGCCACAACTCTGGGTGAAGAAGCAGAGCTGGGTTTCAGGACAGCAGTTGGAGTGACCAGATGTATTGAAACTGTCGCCGAAACTCTGGGGAAAAGTAGAAATAATATTGGACAAGAAGATAAAGTGCCTTCAAGCCAAGCAGTACAGAATCCCACTAGCCCGTAAAAGAAAAAAATACTCTCAGAAGAAACCCGTCGAAACGTAAACCTTAAAGCCGTTTTCTCCCTCCACCCTTCCTAAGTATTGCAATTGTATGTTCTCTCTCTCTCAATTTAAGGAAAGAAGGAAAAAGGAAGAAAGAAAGACATTTGTATTTGGTATTATCTGCTGGTAATATAGCCGGCACCTTAATATTTGTCTGTGTCAGCACGTATTAAAAACCTTATTATATTTTATATCTACCCTTGTGTCGAAACTTATTCGTTGTGTTGTTTGCCCGTTGAGTTGCCTTCTTTTGCATATTCCTTTTCAGCTTCATTTGCCTCAATTTATTCTCGCTAAATGTCCTATTTGCCTTTAAAAATGTTACACGGGAAATTGGAATTGTCGACTATAATAAATAATATTATTATATTTAAACCTAGAGGCCCATATCTTCCATTATCCTAGGGGTAGGAAGACGAAGTGGTCTGGTGGGTGTGTGTAACGTGAAAAATGGAACCCCCTTGCCAGCGGTGGTCAGTCTAGCCCCAAGTTAACCCCCACATTATCTGCCAGTTCCTATATGCCTGAAAAGGGACTCTTAACTGGGACTTATTTTGCAAGGGATCAAGTGCCAGACTGCCCCGTCTTCACGTGCGAAAAATAAAATCCCATCCTGGTATAAATATTTAATGGCACCGTCAAACTAGGATTATTATTAGTTACTTGAGGCCATATAATTGTGTAAAAGCTAATGACTAACATTAAAAAGAAATAATTACTTGAAACTATATAAATACTAATATTAGATAGATATACTTAAAACTATAGAACTGTACAAATTATTTGTATTAAATAGGAATATTTGATTCTGTGTGCAAAAAACTCTTAAGAACCAATTAGACAAAAATGTAAATATAAATGTACAGTGTATGTAATTGCCTGGCCTCTAGGCATAAAATAATCCTAGATGAGTTGACATGCTATTAAATCAGTCATTGGGAATACAGTGGTCATAGAATACACATGCTCAACCAGTGGCAATTGAGTAACCTTAGTGGAGAGAATTCGCATATACTGTAAGGTTCCTTCTAATTGGATGCTAAATTACATAAAGTGTAACAGGGTAAGTTGCAGGTAGATAACCAGATGCTTGGGGCCAAACTCATGACCCTTGTATGTGCTGGTGGGATCTGAATATTGCTTTGACTTTAAGAAGAAAATGTGGGAAGATAATATTAATGATATCACAAGAGAAGACACGGGACTACATAAGCAATGAGGCTTAAATCATTTTTGAGAGTCAGTGATTGAAAAGACCGTGAACAAGCAGCTACTCAAAAGTTAGAATTAAGATCACATTCCAAGATATTGTATTCAGGTATTGAACCTTGAAGAAATGGATCCAGCTAATATTACTATTTAATGATAAGCACACTGTCTCTCTGTTGTACATATCTTGCAGACCATTGTAAAAGAAATAAAAAAAGTTAGATAAACTTAGAAAGACATGAAGCATTATTATTCCCTGGATTTTTTATATATTTGCAAATCTGCAAGAATTTGACATCCAGACCTTGAACCATTTATAACAGATTAAATGCCAGTATGTGTTCAAAATTAAATGTGAACAATATGAAGTTGATATTGTCAAAACAAAAATTAACTCTATGTATCTATCTGTCATATGAGGTGCTCATTGCATAATGGTCATAAAAGTGGATTTAGCTACCTGAATTCAAATCTTGAGTGAGGCTGTTTACGTTTCACATAGTACTAATACCCTTGTGAAAGGTGTGAATTCTGCTATTTTCTCTCCAGCTATGTGTGAATAGTAGGACAGACTGGGCGAGGAGAAGGAAAACCCTGAATTCAAATCTTGAGTGAGGCTGTTTACGTTTCACATAGTACTAATACCCTTGTGAAAGGTGTGAATTCTGCTATTTTCTCTCCAGCTATGTGTGAATAGTAGGACAGACTGGGCGAGGAGAAGGAAAACCCTGAATTCAAATCAGATGTAGACTTGTAGACAAGAGGCTATTTGTACCCAAGACATGTTCCCTGAGTAGTGTCATCTACCAGCTCACAACCAAACAATGTTATGGGATATGATGTTTCTGTCATATGTAATGAATTTTTATAATATTTGGTTTTAAGACTTAAATAAAGGTTCTCTTTTTTTTTCAGTTACAGCAGTGCCAGTGTTATGAGTGTTACCCTCAGCTGTGACCACCGTGTTGTTGATGGCGCCGTGGGAGCCCAATGGCTGGCAGAATTCAAGCGTTTCCTTGAGACACCAGAGACAATGATGTTATAATAAAACATTGACCCTAGGGTCGGTGGAGAACAAAAAAAGATTTGAGATTGTTGTCGGCTGTTCTGATCTTTTCTCTTAGTAGACGGCTGGGCCCTCATTTTGGCAATGGAACCAACCAGCGTTTGGCAATTTATTTTTCTTTCATTTTTCAAGAAAAGGAGAAAAAAAGAAAAAAAAATATCCAGAACAAATAAATACTCAGTCGGTTCTTAAAGGCAAATCCCCTCCCCTAAAGATCTGACTGTTGACTTGGATATGTTAATAAATAATATACTGGATAATTGTATATGGTTTTGTAAGCATTATCATTTCTAACTCTGGCAAAGATCTGGAACATGTTTTGACCAGATCTCTGGTATAGTTCTTTTTTTTTTTTTTTTTTTTTCTCACCCTGAAAGAAAGATTTACTTGCTAAGAATAATGGAGAAAGAGAAGGTTTCTATTATTTTCATTTTATTTATTTCAAGGGCTGTTGCTTGTTATATTAAATTAACACTTAACTGCATGTCTTCTTTCTCCAAATTCTTCCCTGCCTCAATTTGCCTTGGTGAGAGATGCTCTTGTGCTACACCAACTTTTGTCATTTTTAATACCATTCTCATTGTCCCTATACCTCCCCCACTATTAGAAGATCTTTTAAAGTCCTAACTTGTGGATCTGCTTGTGAAATCCATCAGATTGAAGAAATACCTCACTCTACCCTCTGTCATCACCCAAATGAAAGCTTTTCCTTGTTTGTTTAGAAAGGGTTATGTCAACACTTACCTACGAAATCTGCAAGTAATGTAACTGCCAAGAAACTAACAAGTCATCAAGAATTATAGTCCTTGACTACTACCTTCTGCCTTTTTTGTGATTCCTCCTCAACTCCTCTATCAGACTAAGAGAAATAGGATTTGACTGAGTAGACAGCGGTTTAATATCTTAAAAACTATTTGATTAAAACAGACACTAAATGTCTTAGCAAAATATTTGCTTTGGCAAGTTACATATCTGTAAGTAATCATTTGTAACCATTTTGACAGATAAACTATGATATTGATTTTATTTATTGTATAATATTAAGGATTTTATTATTTTGACCTTGATAAAGTTTTCAAATGATCATTTTTTCCTTTTGTTTTTCTCCACTCAGGAAGTTCTTGGCTTTTTTCTTTTTTTTTTTTTTTTAAACAAACTTTGTTCTAAATATGAGTTTCCAAATGAGGTGCTACATTCACATCAAATCTCAACTTTTTTGTATTGATATATTGTTTCACTTTCCTATCAACTTACGTTCCAGTGTAAAGACAGAAATATTTAAGTTACCTTCCTGTGGTAGTTATCTCCCTTTATAGTTTCTGATTTTGTGGCGCTATTAATGTTATTAGAATTGCTTTTAAGATAATTAAATTTATTTACAGAAAATATGAATGTTATTTAGTCATTTTAATGATAAAAATGTTTGCAGCTTCACTTTTAATCTTTTTAATATATTCTTTTAAATTCATTATCATTTGCATAAATTGCTAAGGTTATTATAACAATGTAATTTAATCGCAAGATAAGCCTTTATAAAAAAAAATGTATTTTCAGTCAATAAACCTAAAAATTATCTTAATTTTAAGATGTAATGTGGTGAGTAAAGATGAGGAGGTTCTGTCATTTTATGTCGCATTCTCTATTTAGTTAATCAACTTTTCATCTTTATTTCCGGATCCCCAGTAATGAGAAAAAAAATGGTCACAAGGTTGGTGTCAGTTTCCTTAGCAATAAAAATAATTTCATAATTGATAATCTACTGTTGTTAATATTCTTTTAATTTTGTACCAGTTTCAATTCATAAATTCAATTAATTTTCAAGTTTTTATTTTTTTGAATTTTTATTTATTTATTTTTTGAGGCTTTCTTTTTATTTCCAAAAACCTGAGTAACGGGTGTTTTCAACTTGTATTGCTGCTGTATAAAATGAGAACGCAAGCTGGGAGTATGCTACTTTCAGGAGTATGCAAGCTGGGAGTATACCACTTTCAGGAGTATGCAAGAGAAACTATGGGGTTATGTGAGATTTGTTAAAACACTGGAATTTTTATGATCACTACCATCTAAAAACAACTACTAATGTATTTTGTAAACCTGACACATTTATTAATCTTTGCTGTCTGGCACACAGGCCTCAAATTGCTTACAGTACTTGCTGTAACTGATCTGAATAATGAACAGGTTCATCATTCCTTAACTTGTATTAAATCAAACATTCTTGGTTTGTGTGTATATTGTTGCATTGTTACCTGAATGAATATCTGTAGCATGGTCAGTGGCAGTCTGTTATGTTGGTGAGGTTATTTGTTGCGGAGAAGGGTAAATGCACAAAAAACACAACTTTTAGTGTTGGGACTTTATTTTATTCAGTCCGTTCAGTCTCTGAGGCTGTGGAAGCAGGAAGAAATAGACTATAGACACCTTTTGCTAGCTTCTTCATTCTATGAGGAACAATTTCTTCTTGGATCTTTAGTTTCTGGTTGTGTTCACACTACAGTCACCAAAAAAGAAACCAAAAGTAAATCACAAAATTGATATATACTGTTAGAATTACTTTTTGGAAAGAGTCAAGGTTATACATCTAATTAAATATTTGTCCTGTTGGTAGGAGACATAGAATATGCTGACTGTGTTCTCAGCAGAAAGGTAAACTCTCCCCCTCCCTAAAAAAAATGGTGTCTTGGGTATGACACTAAACTGCATCTAGAACTCTGGGGAGTATGGAGTACCTCTTCATTGCTATTACTCCCAGGTCCACTCTGATCTGGAGTGGTAGTACCTTTTAACATCCTATTTATGGGTCAAATAGATCTGTTTGCCAATTATTTGTATTTGATAGGAGTTCTTTATATCATAATTGTATATTATTTGGGTTAAGAATACTTGAAGCTCTATTATTATTTGGTCATATGCGGGCACATGACACGAGTTCAAATCCTGGACAAGACTGATTGCATTTCACATAGCACTAATACCCTTGAGAAAGGTATGAATCCAATTAATCTCCCTCCAGCTATGGGTAAATAGTTGGGCGGACTAGGTTCTTCAGCCTTGGTGAGGCAACTAGTCTAGGAGAAGGAAAACTCTGAATTCAAACCTGTTAAACTCTGCTTAAAAATTGACCTTGTGTCATATCCTGCCCAAGTGGAGGGGTTGGTAAATATGTATATTATTAGTTTCTTGAAACTATAACTGTGTGCAAGCAAATAATTATTATTATTATTTAATAGAAGTGTTTGAACCACATAATTGTGATTGAATTATTAGTATTAGATAGGAATACTTGAAACCATAGAACTGTGTGCAAACAAATGATCATTGTTAAATAGGAATAATCACTTAAAACCATATAATTGTAAGTTATTGGTGTTAGATTGGAGTACTTGAAGCCATACAGATGTTTGCAAATTATTTTTGAGATAGGGAATACTTGATATATAATCGTTTGCAAAAAAAAACTTAAACTACACAGAAGATGTAGATATAAACCTTCAATGAATGCAATTCCCTAACCTCTAGGTGTAAAATAACCCTAGACAAGTTTACATGCCATTAAAATCTATTAATATAATTAAAAAATTAGATTTTTAATTAGATCAGTTATAAATATGACATGTATATTGTCTGTTCTGTTGTAATATGGTGGTTCTGTGTTGTTTGAACATGAATATCATCAAGAACTTCTAGGTGTGCCATGTAACAACCTTAAAGTGACCATGTTATCAGATGTAGGATAAGGAAGTGCAGAGCACTTGTAGGGTAAATAAAATGTCCTGTTCTGAAATCAGTGGATATAAATAGACCTCTCATTGTAACATTATTAGGTCCAAAAATATATGACCAAGATACATATACGTGAAATAGACATAGGGAATCCCAAAATACACAAAATTGGTTCTGATACGAAACTTTTTATTACCTTTTTGAGTTTAAAGTTTTTCGACACGAGGAGAGAGAGACACAATTTCTTTCTATGCTGACTTTTCCATCTGGCCCTCACCACGTGTGGCCCCCGCCGCAAACTACTGGTCTGGCCTTAGCAAGCTCCAAAAATCGACTTGCTTGTTCGGAGTTTAAATCTCAACTAACTGCTTTTTTTCAAATCTCAAAATCTTCAGCCCCACTTCCAGGCATGACGTCATTCACGTCCCCGGTCACATTTCCTATCTGGGGTTTTTATTGTGACATCTCTGATTGTCACATCTGCCCCGCGCACAAGTGAACACCTGCACTCAGTGTGTGCACCTAACTAACCCATGCACTAAGCGAAAGATTTTCAGCCTAACTAAACTGAAAGGCAAGATATACAAAACGAAAATTGATAATATAAAAAATCCCTCTGCAATTATATTACATCATGTTAGGGAGAAAATCTTGGTTACAGATCAGCAAAGAAGGTGACCAGTGATACACATACCAAAAAAATAGTCAAACATAGGGGTTACTCAATATTAGAATTAGCAGTTAACAGAAATTTCCTCTGGCCCAAACAACTGGATCCATACTTCCCGACTCGCATCTGAAATAATGAAAGTTCTCTAGTTGTTTACAAGACTTAGTGTCACTGTTTCTTTCCTACTATTATGTTATGGGATCATGAATATGTGTAGATGTTATATTTCGCAAAGTACAAAGTGACTCTGTTGTTTCCAATATGAAAAGTTTATTTCTGACTGCAACATTTCATACAGCTGTTGGCCATTGTGACACAAGAGAAAGATAGAATGGAAGATATACTGTTGTTACATAGAAACGCTATAACTCTCATTTGTGAGAGACGAACGTTCAAAACACTGATTTCCATTTCCTCACTTTACCAACCCTGCCCTCAGGGGGCTTGAATCTCTGAACTCCACTGACTGTCTCTGACCCTCAACTCTGAACTCGACTGCCCAATTGAACTAAATAACTCTGCTTATATAATATCTTAATTGTCTCATCAACTAATAAGAACATGTGTTATTTTATTCAATTCAAATTAATTTTATCCTAAGAATGTTTACTTTTTTAATATCTGGCCTACAACAACGATATCAAAACAAATCTCTGATATGTTGTCCGAGGTAATTTCCGAAACAAAAACTGTTAACTTGATATCCTGTGACATGTGCCCGCATATGACCTTTGCGACTTAAACTTCTATTCAAGGCTTTTAGATAACTTACAATTTATCACTTTAAATAAATTAACTGATATAATTATTATCCTTAATTATACGAGGTGCATACAATAAGTTTCCAGACTTTTTTTCCTATGGGCACTTTTATTGATAGTACACACATGAAACTCTAGTCCCCTTCAAAGTAATCTCCAACTGCAATGCACTTGTACCGTTCCAACAATTTCTGGAAGGCTCCATGGAAGTCCTCTTGTGTGAGCATGTCAATGACCTTTGTCACAGCCTCTTTCATCTCCTCAATTGTCTCATAACGACAGCCTCTGCACTTAGGGAATAACCAAAATCACAGGGAGCAAGCTCTGGACTATTGGGAGGCTGAGAAACTGTCTTGATGCCCATCTTGGTCAAATAGTCTGGGACAAGGATGGAGTTGTAGACTGGTGCATTGTCCTGATGGAAATACCACTGACCCGATTTGAAGAGTGCTGGCCTCTTCCGACGGAATCTCTTCCTGAACTCCCTTAAAACCTCAACATAGTAACCCTAACTCTTTGGCCAATCAACTCTAATCTGTTGACTACCTTACTCCTCCCACTTCTCTTGTCATCCCTCACAGACTCCCTGCCTTCCTTGAATCTATTATGCCACTCAAAAACTGATGCTTGATTCATGCAAGATGGTTGATAAGCAGTCTGAAGCATTCCATATGTTTTTATGGCATTTTTTCCAAGTTTAAAACAGAATTTGGTTGCATATCGATCTTCTAAAGTGTCCTCACATCCAGATTGCATTTTTGAAATTCACCAGCTATGACAATCAGACTTTAGTAGGGTGTATTCCAATTGCTGCTGTAGCTGTTCATTTGAAGCTGAAATCATAAAAGTTGGTCAGTCATCTCATAAGATGTATAGCAATAACATACTGAATTTTCAAGAGTATATGCCAATTTTAAATGCCCATACGAAAAAAGTCTGGAAACTTATCGTATGCATTTCGTATTATACTATCACAAAGCCGTCACTGATCACCAAAAGTGTTAATGTTCTCCAATGGAAAATGCAGCCCTATGATATCCATACATTTTACAGGTTATTCTTCACTGGTTACATCAATATTTTATTAGTCTGAGAAGTTTTGCTGGAGGAAAAAGTTTGAAATTGCTTATTGTAGAGAAATCATCATCAAGGCATCCTAACAGCACAAGTTCTTTTGACTCTTCCTTGCCATCTGTCCCTAGAGGCTATTGCTCTTGGTAAGTCCTCTAGGCGGCATCTAATACCTGCAGAGAGCTGATGAATGTGAATATTTGGCTAATAGAAAGAGTTTGTCTTTCTCCAGTACATTTTATTTATCACACCGTGATGGTTTTTGAGATGGAAAGTAAGTGGTCGTACAGTTGCTGCTTCCAGGATTTGTTCTGATCAGCATGCAGCATTCTTGTATGATTCCCATCTAGCTCTTTTTTTCCAGATATTTCATTAAAGTCCAGATAGTGCTGCTATACAACAGTACTGACACTTCTGAAGCTTAGAAGAATTCCCTTTTATTTTCTTAGAGTGATTAAATTTCCTTATGTTTGTTAACTTGTCACTAGCTGTCCATGATTTACCTGTGTGTATATTGACATTACTTTCAGTCAATGAGATATTGCTACCGAGGTACATGAACTGGTCTACTATTTTCCGAGGCTTGCTTTCTAATGAGGAGATGGTACCATTTTGATTAAAGCACATGAACTCTGTTTTGTCTGTTCAAGTAGAGACTAATGCCTCTTGCTCCAGGCTATGTAGCAGAGACTCGGTTTCAGCTGGTTTATTTGTAAGAAGTGCTCGATCATCTGCATAGTCTAGTATCAGTAATAGTTGAGAATATAATACAAAACAAAATAATCTGTCTGAATTTGAATCATTTCTATGCCCAAATTAACAAGGGACACCTGTGAAAGACCGGAGGATACAGCAGCTGAAACATTATTTTAACTTACCATGATGAAATGCAGACAACAGTCCAGAAAATAAAACAAAATAATCTTAAAAAGTTAGGTTTGATAAACATGCCAGTCATAATCTGGGATGAAGTCTGAAAACATGATATGGAATGGATTACAACTTTTCTGCTGAAATAAACTTAAAGAAACAAGAAACGATGTAAACTTCAAATGTCTATGTCTGTTAGAACCTTTAAGCAAAACAAATTCTTGGGAAAGTTGCCATGGTGAGATGGTTAAAATATTAGTCTGTGGCCATGAAGTAAACAAGTTTGAATTTTGGTGGCACTAATACATTCACTTCCTGACTAATACCTTTCCACCTTCTTATCTCTTTTGGTTCGGGTTAAATAGTATCACTGCTATTATTCTACAAAAATGGCTTTGGCATTAAATACCTCATGAAGGTTGATACGCCATTAAATAATGAACCCTACGATTCTTGGTAATTTTATTGTGTTGTAAATTCATTAAATCAGATTAGTTGCTTTTAAAGGGTTTCCTCAATCCTAACTCTTTCTCTTTGTATTAAATTTTTAAAAGCAATAATTAAATTCTGAATTTAGTTGCAATAAATTTATCATATAATGAATTTACCAATAAAGAATTTATATACCAACCTACTTTATGAGAAGGTGCCAGGGAAGGAATGACCTTGAGCCTTGAAATGTACTTACCATACTTATTTATGTATAATATGTATTGTATAATACACATCTTAGCTTTGAACTAAATCTAACATTTGTTTATCAGTTTGTCTTGACTAAAAATAAGAATTTATATAGTTTTACAAGATAGCTTAAAACACAAAATTTGCACAGTATTTAGAGCCAGCGTACAGACATGTTGACACAAAAATTCCACGAACTTGTAAAAATAAGCTCATATTAGGAGAAACAGAATTATAAACAAACACACATTCCAATGTATATTTCTCTGTGATGGCATAAAACACTTTAGTGGGGACTAGTTATAACTTACTTTGGGTCATCCCATCCCAAATATGGTGAGGAATGTAAGTAAAGCAGGCAACTGGAGTCGAGAGCGACCAGGAGGCTTCCTTTTCAATAGCTACTATACCGAGGTGTAGGGTAGGGCGCTACTCCTTTCCCTGGAATGCTCCACTTTACACTTGATGCGAACCTTATATTGCTGAGTGTTAAGCAAGGAGGCACCAAGTACCATTTTTAAAGTCTTTTGTATGACGTGACCTGGGATTGAACCCAGGTCTCCCGGACCATTGGCAAACATTCTACCCTCTTGGCCAATTTTCCATGTCAACATACCCAAAATGTACTCATAATTCAGCTTTCAGTAGGCGAATTAATTTCACTTTCATCAACAGGTAAAAGAGAAGTTTATGGGAGGGTGCTACTCCTTTCCCTGGATTGCTCCACTTTACCCTCGATACGTACTTTATATTGCTGGGTGTTAAGCAAGGAGGTATCAAGTACCATTTTTAAAGTCTTTTGTATGATGTGACCTGGGATTGAACCCAGGTCTCCCAGACCATTGGTGAACACTCTACCAACTGAGCCAGTGAGGAATGTGGTCAGAAAAAAATGTTGATTATATAGTTCTTGTGTATAATATGCTCTCCTAGCGTATGTGCAGAAAAGTCTGGAAAAATGGTCTCTCTTTACACAATTAATTGTGATATTCATCCAGTTCATCACATTCAGCTGATCATTTCTCAGGGTCCTTTTTAAAAAAGTTAAGGAATAAAAAGATCAGATGTCTTTTTAGAGAGCCACATAGCTCAATATTTGTTAGAGCAATGCCCAGAAGATTTTCTATGGTTTCTAATAAGGATACTGGAGGATATTTTTAATATATTAGTTCGTGACAATTTTAAATGGCTGTACAAAAAATGTCTGGAAGCCTATTGAATGCTCCAAGTATTTCAACAAAATCTGCACCTTTCCACAAGCTGTTCCTCTGCAAAAAAAAAACAAACCTTTTTTCTACAAGACAATTTCCTACCGATAAACTTTCAACAAAACCAGATTCTTTCTACAAACTTTCTCTACTAATGAATTCCAACATAACAGACCTTTCCATTTCCCCTCCTTTTTTTTTAACGTGATTTGGCTTTAATTGATAGAGGAGGTTGATGTGCCATAAAACACACAAACAAAAAATTTTCATTCAATGGATATGCTACATTTCTTGTTTATTTTTTGCTGCTTGTTTTGTGGTATATCAATTCTTAAAAACTTTTCTTCAAATGATGATGATATAAGGTTGAACTAGTATAGAATTAAAAAAAATGATGACAAAAGAAATATTTCAATTTGTTTTACTTCTTTTGTTTATTCTCTCTCTTTCGTCTTGTTGGCTGGGGCTGCAGAATACACCGACTGACTCTCTATAGTGGGGTAAGACTCCCCTAACAAGTGTCCTGGATATGACACTAGACAATCTGGTGGTGTGGCTCCAGTAATGCTGGACCTTCCCAAGGGTATTAGTGCTATGTGAAATGCAAACAGCCTTGTTTAGGATTTGAACTTGGGTTGCCTAGTCCACTTTCTATGATGATATCCATTATGCTATGAGTGTCTTTAATCTTCAGAACATGCTTGACAAACTTGCAAATCCAATGAATTTGTGTTGATTTTAATCAGTGTAACAATGAACTGGCTTGTCAATTCAATTTTTCTTAATGAAAGGGAAACCCCTGTGATATTGTAGCAATGTGTCGGAGTGTGATATCATAGTGAATTGAAACTCCAGTCACGCTATTACATTCACTTTCAGACGAATACCATAGGGAATAATAGTAACCATTATTTCATCTGTTCTTGGTTTGACAATTCTTATCTGAGAATTTTGTAATGTTAAAAATGAAATGTTGTGTTCAGTTCAGTCTGTTTATAGCCAATATCAAAACTTGCTTTACTGTTTCATCCGATATTCTTTCAGTGAGATTGTGAAAGTTTGGTAGCACCAATTTCCTCTCTCAATAACTGATGTGGATGATAGCTTGTTGACGCAATGTTTTTTTTTCATTTTTTTTTTCATTATACAACTTGTGAAAGCACGGTAGCTCAAGGCTACCGAAAATGTGTTATCACTCCCGGTTGGTGGCTGATGAGGACAGGGTATTGTACATGCTTTCATATGTTGTATGATGAAAAAAAGAAAATATGCGTGATGATAAAAATTGACAAAATGGACAAATGTCTTTCTTGGATGTGAATTGTTAAATATCCAATATACTTATTAATTTTACGATTGAAAAGTTTTTTCCATTGCAAAAAGTAAGAAAATAAAGACTTGAATGAGTCTAAAGTTTTGCAATATTTTGGTAATTCATGAGGCACAATTCTGCAACTCTAGATTCTTTTGCTGAGGTTGTGAATGTGACAAAACACACTGAACTCACCTGACACTCTCAAGCCTTACTCACCTGATTTGTCTCAAAAGCTTGCAGCATGGCCTTTGAATCCAGTTTTAGGCCTACCTAACCTTATTTGATCATTGAGGTTCTTGGAATACAAGCAAAATTGCTTCAATCATCTGGTTATTGTACTGTCATCAAGTGAACCTTTACTTGTGCAACAAATGATTTTGCTTGCTTCCATGGCATTATGGCTCAATTTGATCTTGTCAAGCATAAGTTCTCAAATTAAACTAGAAATTGTAAAACTTTTGACTCATCTCAGTATCAACCAATCAAAACAATTTTTCAATTATTGAATCTTTACTGCATCTATATTGATATACAACCAATTTCAATATATATATATATATATATATATATATATATATATATATTTTGGCACCACTTCTTCATTGATACATATTTGATAGAACATAATAGACATTTTTTGTCTACATTTTTTTTGTTAATCCTTTTGAATTGCCATATTGATCTTATGATATTACAAAGTAGTAATGTACATACAAAAGTTACATCACTTTTGTAAAACATCCTTCCTTGATGATGGCCCATATAGAAAATATTTGGGAAATAGCTAATTATGGAAGATATATCAACCAATATCATAAGATCAATATGGCAAATTTGAAAGGATTAACAAAAAAATATGTAGACAAAAAATGTCTATGCAGGACACTGCTGGAGAAGCAGAGATGAACTCATAAGAGATGTACTCTTATGGATCCCCACACATGGCCGCGCAAAAGCAGGACGACCAGCTCGAATGTACATTCAGCAGCTATGTGAGGATACAAGCTGTTGTCCTGAAGACCTACCTAGGGCGATGAACGATAGGGAGGAGTGGCGAGAGAGGGTCAGGGATATCCGTGCTACCAGCGCGATATGATGATGATGATATATATAAAGTAATAGCAGATGACATATTGGTTATCATAGAGGGAAACTGAATTGTTGGTTAGTTATTTGGTTTAATGGCATATCAACTCTTGATGGTTATTTAATGCCAAATACAATTTTATATATATATATATATATAAGCCAATAGTTTGTAGGTAACTTTATTTTTTGTACCCAGTTTTTTGTACCCAGTTTAAATGGCTTCAAGTATTGTTGAGACTAATCCTTCAATTTGATATTAATTATTTGTTTGCATACAGTAATTACTTATGTGTGGCACGATGGGTGGCATTCGTTTCTGTGGGTGTGGTTGAGTGCCAGTCAGAGGATTCCTTTGTCTGTTTTGGCGTGAAACCCACACAAAGGGCTTGTGCGCAAGATTTCCTACAAGACCAGAAAAAGACAAGGAAAGGCAAGGTCCCAGGGCAGTCAACAGAAGAGAGCAGTAAGCAACAGTTGGGGAAAGGCAATGGTCAGAGAAAGGCAGCTGCTGAGTGAGGAGTTGCAACCTGTGATACCAAAGGCCGGGTCGGTGAGCATGAGAGGATGAGTCAGCATTCCTGGTTGCTGTGTTGGAATTTTCAAGTACATGCTTGTGACAGACACAGAAGCACAGAATACTAGGAAAGTGCCCAAACTTCTCCTTTCTTGTGTTTGGAGCTAACCTAAGTCCGTGCTTGTTTATTCTTCTTTTCTTCCACCCTCTTGGCTGTGTATATTGTGTCTTGTGTGATTGTAAAACAATGAGAAATGCCACTGGCCGGAGATAAGAGAAACCACAAGATGATCGGATGGCCATGAGAAAAAATTATTGTTAGAAATTATGACATACCTGGGCCTTTTTCTTAGAAAGAGTAATTTTATTTTTATATGTGATGATACACCCCAACCTGTAGGCTATTTACAGTCTTACGCTAAACTGATTTTTTGACATTGAAACTGTACTTACACTAAACTGATTTGTTTCACTTCTTGTTAGGGCCTTAGGGAAAAAGGGGTTCACGTCTGTCTTCTTGCATCACCTATAGGTAAATAACACAACAAACTGGAATCTCTAGCCTTGATTGAGTAAATGGCCCAGAAGAAAAACTTTGAATTCAAACATCCTACCAATATATCTTGGGACAGTGTGAGAGAGCAAAGCTTGTTACTTACCTTGCAGAAGGTCTGAATCCTAAAAAAAACATTGCAACAATAAATATGCTGTGCACTAGTCCAAGCCATGAAGGGATATTGTTACAATATATAATGGGTGAGCGGTAAGATACTAAGTCGAGTATAAAGTTTAGCAGGTTTCAATCCCAGCTTGAAGCATCCTGCATGTCTGGCCACACTGAAGAGTTGGGATACAATGAAACATATATATTATAGTTATATATATTCACCCATTGGCATAATAATTTGAATGTTTGCTAATGGTCTTGGAGACCAGAGTTCAATCTCAGGTTGAATCATACCAAAGACTCAAAAAATGGTATTTGATGCCTCTTTGTTTAACCTCAGCATTATGAGATAGGGATAAAGGGTAAGTGGATCAATCTAGGGATAGGAGTAGCGCCCTCCCCTACATCTCAGTGTGGTAGCTTTTGAAAAGGGAGCCTTTGGGTCACCCAACTTACTTATGTATGTTTTTTTTTTCACTGCCCATTTTGTCAGTGTAAAATTTAAAAATACTTTTACAGTATAGCATTTAGTAAAAAACTAAACAATAAAATTAGTTACTCCATTGGTGGGGGTGTTTGAATATGTTGGCTGTATCCCCTCCCTGCAAAGACTCCACAAAAAGAGGTGTCCAGGGTATGACTCTAAACTGCATCTAATGGTGAGGTTCTAGTTCTTATGATATGGGGGAGTAAGGTGTACCCCTTTATTATCAATACTAACAAATCAACTCAGACTTTGAGTGGTTTGCCCAGTCGGCTGGGGCTGTTGAATACACCGACTGTTTCTCTGCTGAGGAGTAAGACCCCCCACCTGCCCCAACGAGTGTCTTGGATATGACACTAAACAATCTGATGGTGAGGTTCCAGTAATGCTGGAGCTTTAGGGAATGTGGAGTACCCCTTCATTGCCATCGCTCCCAGGTCCACTCTGGCCTGGAGTGGTAGCACATGATATGGGTCCTGTCTATGGGTTAAATAGAACTAAACAGTGGTTGGCATTTACTGTTTTTATACATTTAAACTGTGTATTTATGCTAAACTGAATTACTCGAAATAGAACTGTTTTGATGTCTAAACTGTATATTTATGTTAAACTGAATTATCTGAAATAAAACTGTTTTGATGTTTAACTCTGTATATTGTCCAGTTGGCTGGGGCTGTAGAATACAGTGACTGCTTCTCTGCAGAGAGGTAAGACCTCCCCCCAATGAGTGTCCTGGATATGACACTAAACAATCTAATGGTGAGGTTCCAGTAATGCTGGAGCTTTGGGGAATGTGGAGCACCCCCTAATGGCCATTGCTCCCAGGTCCACTCCAGCTTGATGTGGTAGCACCTGATAGAGCCCTATGGGTTAAATAGAACTAAACTGCATACTTATGCTAAACTGAATTGCTTGATTTAACTGAATAGCTTGAAATAGAAATGTTTTTGACAATTAAACCGTACTTACATTTAAACTGCATGCTTATGCTAAACTGAATTATTTGAAATGGAACTGTTTTTTGACATTGAAACTGTACTTACACTAAACTGATTTGTTTAATAAAGAAATTTTTTGACATTTAACTGAGTATAAACAAAATCTGTACTTACACTAAACTGAATTTGCTGAATTAGAACTGTTTGACTAAACTGAATAGCTTAAAATAGAAATGTTTTTGACTATTAAACCGTGTGCTCATGCTGAATTGTTTGAAATAGGACTGATTATTTACATAAAAATGGATTTGGTGTTAAATAACCTACAAAGGTTGATATGCCATAAAACCCTACGAACCAACCAACCAATTTGGAGTGATAGTACCTCTTAGGGTCCCATCTATGGGTCAATTAGATCTGTTTAAAAATTATTGGCATTCCATAGGAATATTTGGTGCCATATTATAGTAAGGTACTTATATTAAGAATAATTACTTGAAGCTAAAATTGTTTACTAAGTATTTTTATTAGTTACTTGAAACCATATAACTTAGGGTAAGCAAATTACTATTATTAAAAGGAATGATTACTTGAAATCATATAATTATAGATAGAAATATTTGAGACGATACAACTTTATGTAAATTATATTCGTATTTGATAGGAATATTTAATGTCATATAACTATGAGCTAAAAACTCTTAAGAAACAGCTACATAAAAAATGTTTATATAAATATACAATGAATGCGATTCTCTAACCTCTTGGTATAGAATAACTCTAGACAGGTTTACCTGGCATTTATATCAATCAATCAATAATTACAATCAGGATTTTTGTTTTTAATCACTTTGTGGAATAAGATATAAAATTTAAATGAGTCAGTTCTACTTTAAGTTAAAAGTTATTCAACAACCAGGACCTCTGCAAAGGAATTTTTATAATCTGTTTTCCGTTCTCTTTTACACACGGCACAAACTATTACTTTTTTTTAGATGGAGTATTTTGATTTATAAGAATTGAGAAAAAATGTACTGCAGCAAATTTTGTGGATATATTGGGTTTTAGGTATAGATCTTCTTTTCTTTAGAAATCTTCACAATAAACTGGGAAAATAGATCCAAAGAAAGAATTCACATTTGAACATCCTTAAGCTTTTTATATTTCTATGCAAGATTTGTTAGACAACTATGTAAAGTTCACCAACAGAACTTCAAATTGAAGTATTAAATATAGATAAAAAACCCTCGTAAAGTATGGAAAGAAAACTTCAAAGAAGAAATCATTTTTTTTGACATTCTTCTATCTGTATAAAATGTTGTTTTCATTTGTTTACCTTGACAGGCATGAACTCTCTCAAGAGATGGATCTTTTGATTCTGAAATAAATCTAAGGACTGAAAAAGCCAGCAAAGCCTTCTGAAAGCTCAAAAATTGTGTGTGGTTTGAAAGAGGCATCACCATCAAAATCAAGTTTTGTGTTTATGAATTGCGTGTTTTATGGAATTTCAAAGTGATTTATGTTATTGTTTGCTATCTGACTCCATTCTGGGTTATTCTATTCTTACCCCACGTTATCTTGCTGGTTTAACTTCTTGAATATGAAGGCTGGAAAGGAATTATGTGAAAGAAGACAGGAAGAGAAGATAGGAGGCCAAGATATCTTTTATATTTTACCTTTATTTCTGGGTTTAACAACCACTCTGTGGGTGAGGAAGTTCTTCCTGAATACAAATGAAATGGTTGCATCTCCCTGGTAAGGTGTTAAAATGTGTTAGTCATTCTTGGGTATATTATATGTCCAAATTTGGTATTTAAGGTGTTAACAATATGTTAGACGCTTTTGGGAGGTATGTCTAAATCCAGTGTTTTCAGTTGTAGTTGTTAAGTCCATTATATGGTGTCTTAATTGTGATTCTGACGAGTCCATTATTTGGTGTTTTTAGTCATGGGTCGTTAGTAAAAGAGACAGCTGCTACTAGTGGAAAGGTAAGCCAACATGTCATCTAGCAACGGATGCATGTATATAGCACCTTCCACCAGTAGCTAGAAAGATTTAGGTGTTGTCACTCCGCTGATCACTGCTGAAAGAGAATGGGCTTCTTTTTTTTCACTGGGAGGGTTACTTCTTTGTGTGTGCATTGCCCCTTTTCCTGTCAGGGGCTTGTGGGAGTTTCTGCATTTTTTTGTATTTATTTTTAATTTAATTTAGTTTTATTTTTGTTTTATTTATTTTTATTAATACCCACAGTTTTAGCTGCCCTTTTATACTCTTCTGAGACTTTGACTACATATTGCCATTGTATCAATGCCTTGGAAAGAATTCTTTTATATCAGATTCTTCTCCAATTTTTTTTTTCAATGTTTTATGAAAACTGATTAAACTGTTAAGTGATATATTTTTACCCAAGAAACTGGTATTTGGCTCTTGGGGAATTGTATGCGATACACTTGCTGTGCCTTCTTGTCTCATGGATTTTGTCATTAAGTAAATTTGTAGACTTGTAAAATATGTAAGGACACAGAAATATAAACCATCAGAATTTTCTGAAAAGTAAAAAAACAAAAACAAAACAACCAAACAAATTTTACAAAATAAAAACATAATTTAAACAGCAGTAAAAAAACAAGCAAGTCATTTGGTTTTTTTTTGTTGGAAAGAATTAGTGAATTTTTATTTAGAAACCAGTGCGTCTATTTTATTTGGAAGCAGAACATAAGTTGAAAAAAATTATTCCAAAAAAAGGGGCACAGTGTATTAAAATGAGGCTATGATATCATTTTACATTTTTTTGGTTTGAAAAAGGGGTTTGAATAGGGGAGGTAAAGGGTAGTAGG